>CM053032.1:192390989-192968489 GCA_028564925.1 Lithobates sylvaticus
GAAAAGCTCCAAAAAATGCCAACACGAAGGCCGTGCGAAAAAGCCCCACCTCATAATCAGATACGCAAACCCCAGGCAAGCTGTCCACCAGCCTACCCAAAAGTTTGAACGTCACCGGCCTTCTTTCGTCCCGTACCCTCTTCCCCTTTCGGTAACCCTTCACCGCCTGCCGAGCCCAAAACTCTTTGGTCCAATCCTTCCCACCCCCGAGTTTGAGCCAAAAGGCCATGGCTGCCATAACCTTCCCCAGCCTCGACACCGAAATACCATTTTCCATGTGCCTGGCGACAAAATAAATAAAGCGTAGACGGAGCTCCCCCTCACCCTCCGAGGCCTGTGACTGAAAGGCGACCCATTCCTCCCATATTTTCCTGTACGCGCTCCATGTACCTTCGCTTACTGATTGCCGTATCCAATCCGCTACCCGTCCAGGGCAATCCTCCACAGTGCCAGCGGACACGGGACCCCACAACGTTCTGCCTCCGGAGCCAGCTCCCGAAATCTTTCCCACTGAAAGCGAGAGAGAGCATCAGCAATCACGTTGTCGAGCCCTGGTAAGTGCACTGCATGAATGAAAATATTTTGCTGCATGCACCGAAGCACTAGGTGTCTCAACAAACGCACCACCGGCGGAGATGCCGCTGACACTTTGTTAATCACCTGTACTACCCCCAAGTTGTCAATGTGGAAACGAACCTTCCGATCCCGGAAGCACTCCCCCCACAATTCAACTGCCAGCACTACAGGAAACAGCTCCAGCAGAAGCATGTTCTTAAGGAGCCCCTCCCGCTCCCAGCTGTCATGCCAAGGGCCGGCACTCCAGCGCCCCTGAAAAAAGGCCCCGTAACCCGCCGAACCTGCCACGTCTGTGAACAATTCCAGGTCGAAATTACTCACCGGCCCGGTCATCCACAATGCTCTGCCGTTGAAATTGTCCAGAAACACGTGCCACATCCTCAGGTCATCCTTGTGTTCCCTTGAGAGTGTCACATAATGTCTGGGCGATTCCACCCCACCCGTGCTTGCCGCTAACCTTCTGCTGAAAATTCTGCCCATAGGTATGATCCTACATGCAAAATTGAGTTTGCCCAGCACCGATTGCAAAGCCCTCAGCTGCACTTTTCGCCGACCCACCATCGCCCTAACTTCCACCTTCAGCGCATCTAACTTTCCTTCTGGCAATCTACATTCCATAGCCACGGAATCAAGGACAATCCCCAGAAAACTGATGGTCATCCTGGGCCCTTCCGTCTTGTCCGGAGCAAGAGGAATGCCGAAATCCTCCGCCACCTTTTCCAGCGTTGTCAGGAGCACCGCGCAAACATTCGATGCGGGTGGTCCCACGCACAGGAAGTCGTCCAAATAATGGATCACCGAATTCAGCCCTGCGACATCCCTCACCACCCATTCTACAAATGAGCTGAAACATTCGAAAAAGGCGCACGATATGGAACAGCCCATGGGCAGGCACTTATCTACATAATACTCCCCAAGCCACCTGCAACCCAATAGATAAAAGCTATCAGGGTGTACGGGTAGCAACCTGAATGCCGCCTCAATGTCTGTTTTCGCCATTTGTGCCCCCCTGCCGAACTTTCGTACCCAGAAAACCGCTGCGTCGAAAGACGTGTATGAGACCGCACAAACTTCGGGATCAATGACATGATTCACCGACCCCCTTTTGGATAAGACAGGTGGTGAATGAGCTGGAATTTGTTCGGTTCCTTCTTTGGGACAACCACCAAAGGAGAAACCACCAGTTCCGGAATGGGTTTTTCTGAGAAGGGCCTGCCATCCTGCCCAGGGCTACCTCCTTGTGTAATTTGTCCGACACCACCCCCTGATGTTTCAAAGCGATTGTCCGCGATTGGAGGAAGTATGCCCAATGAGACAGGAATCCTGAAACCCTCCGAAAAACCCTGCCTGATTAACTGCGCCGCCGCCCCATCCGGGTATCTATCTAGAAAAGGACGCATTTTTTCCACCCTCACCGGCGTCTTCCCCTTTGCTAGTAGACTCGCTGGCCTTGCCTTTTCCCTGTTTGAAGCATCGAGATCCCGGGTGTGTTCCACCGCACCCTGAACACTCGTGCTTGTATTTACATCCGTTGCCGAACTTACAACTTCCCTCGTTGTATTGCCAGCATACTCCTTTCTTTTTTGCGGCCGATTGACCTGAAGCCCCAGATCCACCGCCCCCCCCCTGAAAAAACTGCCCAGTAGTCTTTGCCGATGACATCAAACGCATACAAAGACTGATGTCTTTGTGATCCCAACGAAGAGCTGGTCTCACTGCCCTCCTCTGTCTCACTGCCCTCCTCTGCCGAAAACTGCTCATCATACCTAAGCCAGGATAGTCCCCCGTACCCCTTTTCCCCCCCCTTTTCCCCCTCAACCCCCGGGGACACTGCGGGCGGAACCGCCACCACCAAGTCCCCCGATTCTGCCTCTCCCCCCCCCTGAGGCACCGCGGGCGGATCCGCCACACCGCATCCCCAACCTTCGCGGGCCCGCTGGTGTAGGCTCAAACCTGCCCACCAGCTCCTTCAGGCCCTCCAGGAAGCCCCTGAGGCCCCCTTCCCCAGGTAAGGGCTCGGGAACCCTGTTACCCAGCAAGGCTGCACCCTCCCGGCACCCCCCCTCCTGTACCCTGCGGCTGCCCCGTCCCCCCGCGCCCCACTCTGACACATCTTCCCAACCCACCAACCCATGACAAGAGCATGACTTACCGGGCTGCCTGGAATCGATCCCACCAGCCGAAGGTCCTGTATCCACCGTCGCCGACCGCACACACACTGTACATATAAAGAAATCCGAAAAGAGGTGACTATAAAAAACGAAATGTATGTATAACAAATACTGTATATAATCAATACATTTCAACCATAAAAAAAGATAAATATAAACATATCTTAAAGTGTTCCTAAACCCACCATTTGGCTGGCGGGGTTCACCGCCGTTGCGCCTGGGTGAAATACTTTCCCCCAGGCCTCAACGCGGCCACTGTAAAAACCCAGGACTCTGCATTCACTATATATCTGGTCATAACACAGAACATAGAAATGCAATTATTTTAGTAAATATAAACTGCTAAATACCTTTCTCATCAGCAGTTAGAGCAGTCTTGTGACGGCCATTCTATTCAGTGTCTGGAAATTAAAGCATATAGGAGGAGTTTTCATTCTTCTCTGACTGTGGCTGCATGGGCCCTGACCAGCTCCACGTAGCCGCCGCGCCCGTGACAGTTTATGGAGGAGCTCTTCCCTCTGTCTGGATTGGCCCTGTGCTGATCACATGCACCCTGCCCCCACCCCCCCCCAAAAGAAACAACTAAAAAACGACTGGACCACCAGTTGTTGGGGTCCTGAAGGAGGTGTATCTCTGTTCCTGCGCCCTAGCAATACACAGCAAACTGAGCAATCGCCTGGGACTGACTACTGGCTGACGTTTCTGAATCCCCCGGAGGACGGACCGTACTGCATGGAACGAGAATACGGAAGGTCTCGCGGGGTCCTGAAGGGACAGGTAGTGCTGTACCCCAGCCAGGTACAGCCGTATGGTATTGTGGTATAATGTCAAGTGAGTGTGACAGTAGGAAATAAAGGCCAGAATCTGTTTGACGCTGGACGGTTCTCGGGGAGAAGAGACAAGAACTTGATGAATGCCCTCCAGGCTGTCTGATAGGCCTTGCGGGTATTGCGGGAGAGTGATGCGTTAATGAGGTTGGTTGCTGTCTGTAGATGCTGAGATAATCCAGGGTCAGCTGTGACCAGTCCGGAATAGTAGCCGACACGGGACTGCATCTGCTTGAAAAAGGAAACGTAGTTAAAACGGGAAAGCGCATCCGCTGCTAGGTTGCGCTTCCCCGGGATGAATGAGCAGTAGATATTAAATTGGTGCTGAAGGGACAACTGTACCAGCCTACGAAGGAAGGACATGACGGGCCTGGACTTGGACCTGCCTTTGCTGATGATTTCCGCGGTGGCAACGTTGTCGGTTGTGAATGCTACTGTCTCCCACATGGCCAGGTCCGCTACGGCTGCGGCATCAAGTTTGATGACCTGATCTGGGTCCTGGGTGTGGGACAGGTACACTAGCAGCCGGGACACGAAGGAGCGGCCCTGGGGGATGATCCTCATCGCGAAGTTCAGCATCCCGAGAAGGGACTGAAGTTGCTTCTGAGTACATCCCCCGCCACGAGTGAACTCCCGGAGAACCATTCTGATGCGATCCAGTTTGTCTGAGGGAAGGCTGGCCTGCATGGCTCGGGTATCCAGGTTGACGCCCAGGAACGTGATTTTTTGTTCAGGGCCGTCAACCTTGTGTTCCGCGATGGGGACATTCAGGTTGTTGAAAACGACCCTTAGCCTGTTAAGGTCCCCTGGGATTGTCCAGGGCGGGTCTATGTGCAGGAAGTCGTCCAGGTAGTGGATAACCTCTTGGCACTGTGCTTTGTGCAGGAGGATCCACGTGAGGGTCTCGGCGAACGTGTTAAATAGCCAGGGGCTACTCTTGGACCCGAAGGTAAATTTGGTGGCGAAGTAATATGCCTCCTTCCCTTTGATGCCATGCCAGCACCAAAGGGAGGGATGTATGGGCAACAATTTGAAGGCATCAGATATGTCTGCCTTGGAAAGCCAGGTACCTACACCTGTCTTAAGTATGGCTTGGATGGCCATGTCCACTGAGGCGTATTTAAGGGAGAACTCCTCGGAGGGGATAAGAGATTTGAGACTGGGAACGGAGGAGGAATGAGGAGCTGACAAGTCGTAAATTAGACGTTTTTTATTAGAGAACTTTCCTTGTACAAGCCCGATAGGGCTAACCTTCCATGTGTTGAAGGGGGGCTGGATGAAAGGGCCCATCATGAAGTCCCGGTCTAATTCTGTCTGCAGGAGTTGGTCGATGGCCTGTTCATCTGTGGCTGCTGATCACAGGTTCCTGCACTCGTGGGTGGTGTGGGGCAGGGAGATGAGCCCGGTGTGGAACCCGTCTGTGAAGCCTCGGATGAGGTTGACGGCCAGGGATGGAGTGGGATGTGCGGTCAAGTAGAAGCCGAGCCATGTAACATTGACCCGGCTTAGTCATGCCTTCCTCTGCTTGACCTCACATAGGAGCCTGGGGTGCGCCCTCTGACATAGGGTACACACATGGAGTAAACGGCACTGGCTAAAGTTACAGGAGCCATAATTGTAGTTATTGCAGATTGCCGCTCCCCCGGCCGTCCGAACTAGTCGCCCTAGTTTGTCCATTTTCGGCCCTTGTGCAGGGGCTTGCTGACCCTGACCCGTGCTGGTAGTGGCGGTGTTGTCTACCTGGTGGACGGAGGCTGCGTTGGCACACCAGACAGCTGTGTGGGTCGCTGACTGGCATATGGCACATAGTGGTGGTGACCGTAGGCCCGCAAAGTGCCGGCAGAACAGCTCCATGTCCATGATGCTCCAGTGTGTGGGTATATGGAACTGGAGAAACCTTGCTGCGGCTTTGGCCGAGAAGGAGCGGTGATAGTCGTAGAACCCAGAGCCACTGTATTTGTAGCCTAGGTCTACGACTATGTGGAGGTATAGGTCCAGCTCCTCCCGTCTGCCGGGGGAGGCTAAACACACCACATCTCTGAGCATACCGAATGCCAAAGTGAACTCTGGCACAGAGAGTTTCCTGTTAAGCCTGGGGTCTTTGGCTTTCAGGATAACCGAGACGTCCCCCCAGGTGTACGCCTTGTTCTCTGCCAGGTCATGCACCGAGATCAAGAGTGAGGCCAGGTTGACATCCTTGCCCGCTAAGATGTCCTTCCTCGCGTTGGGTGGTATCAGGTGGGAGGGGTGTATGACCGGACTCCATACTGCGATACCTGTGGAAGGTGTACCGGCAGCTTGGACTACGGCAGGGTCAGGGCTTGCGACGGCCGGGCTGGTCTCCAGGAGTTAGAGCAGTCTTGTGACTCTTATCAGTGTCCGGTTAAAGCATATAGGAGGAGTTTTCATTCCTCTCTGACCGTCCTATGCAGCTGCATGACCCCTGACCCTCTGTCTGGATTGGCCATGTGCTGATCCCATGCACCCTGCCCCCCCCCAAATAAAAAAAAAAAACTCTAGCAATACACACCGAACTGAGCATGTGCAGAGTGCCCCCAAGGCACTGTACTATCAGGAGATGGTTTGGGGACAGTAAAAGAAGGGGAGGATCAGAGAAGTCAGGATCAAACAGCCTTTTGACACAATGCAGAGGATTACCCCTTAGGTTCCACAGTGATTATAACAAGCATGCTTTGCTGCATATACAGACTGATTTTACTGTTGTGGGTTTAGTAACATTTTTATTTCATACCACCAATCAATAACACTAGGGAAACCCCATAAAAATTGCTCCAAATGTCCCAATAATTGCCACACTCCTCCAGTCTCTTCAGTGATGTATAGCAGTGGTCGCCAAGCTTTCGGACCTCACAGACCACTAAACTCACAATTTTGAATCATGCGGACTACTAACATGAATTTTACATGCCTTATACACACAATGCTCGGAGTCTCTGCCCACGTCGCCTGCATCACATTGCTGCCTTATGCCTCGTACACACGGTCGGAAATTTCGACGGAAAATGTCCGATCGGACCATGTTGTCGGAAAATCCGCCCATGTGTGGGCTCCATCTGACTTTTTCCGTTAGAATTTCCGACTGAGAAAATTTGAGATCCTGCTCTCAAATTTTCCTACAACAAAATCCGTTCGGACTTTTTCCGATCGTGTGTAGAGAATTCCGACGGACAAAGTGCCACGCATGCTCAGATCAAATTACGAGACCAAAGCTATTGGCTACTAGCCTCTACGTAGTTCCGTCGTACGCAGCGAACGTCTCCACGTTCAGAATGATTTGATTTTCCGACAACTTTGTCTGACCATGTGTATGCAACACCAGTGTCGGACAAAATCCGTCGGAAAAAATCAAACGGATTTTGTGGTCGGAATTTCCGACCGTGTGTACGGGGGCTTACACAGACTCATCATTGGATCTCATCTCCTTATCCAGCCATGTGCTCAAGCTCCATGCTCCTTCCTAAAGTCTGTGATCAGTGCTGCCATTGGAAGTCCCCTACTTCTTCAGCTCCTGCTCTCTGCTATACTCCGACACCTCCCTTTGAGTTCACAGGAGCCGACACTACAGAGGAGGCATCGGGTATCAATGCACACTGAATGTTTGCAGCCCCCCCCCCCCAAAAAAAATTCCCACTGGCCGCCACTGGTTCCTACATACAGTGGGACAATTGAGAATGAACATAACCACCCTCTAACAGGAAGTCAGATCACAGCAGTATAAAAAAAGGGGACATTTGGAGATTTGGAGGATGCTGAGAGTAATAGAGGGTGCTTTTCTGATTTAACCACTTGCCGCCCACCCACTGTCAAATGACGGCTGGGCGGTGCGGCTCTCGTTCTGGGTGAACGTCATATGACGGCCTCCCAGAACGACCGATCTCGCGCGCCCATCGCGGCCAATCTGTGCCCACAAGTACTAGCAATCAGTAGCCATCAGTGATGCCAGTCAGTGCTGGCTATCAGTGTTGCCCATCAATGCTGCCCATCAGTGTCACCTATCCGTGCTCAGTGCCCACCAGTGCCACCCATTAGTGCTGCCTATCAGTGCAACCTATCAGTGCCCATAAGTGTGGCATATTTGTGCCTCCTCATCAGTGCCACCTAATCAGTGCCCATAAGTGCCGTCTCATCAGTGCCCATAAGTGCCACCTCATCAGTGCCCATCAGTGCAGCCTATCAGTGCCCAAGGAGAAAAATTACTTATTTACAAAATTTACTGACAGAAACAAAGAAAACTTTTATTTTTTCAAAATCTTTGGTCTTTCTTCTTTTTTTTTATAGAAAAAAAAAAAAAACCCAGACGTGATTAAATACCACCAAAAGAAAGCTCTATTTGTGTGAAGAAAATGATAACAATTCCACATGGTTACAGTGTAGCATGACCGCGCAATTGTCATTCAAAGAGCGACAGCACTGAAAGCTGAAAGATGGCCTGGGCAGGAAGGGGGTGTAAGTGCCCTGTATTGAGGTGGTTAAAGAACTCACATTTTGTCTAGGGGCACACAGAAAGGCTATACTTACCTGATGCTTCGAACCCCCGGAAGACAGCTCTCCCCCATGTCCAGCGGTGGACTGTTCTTGCCATCCTTTCGTCCAGAGCCGGTCTATGGGAGTGATGATGTTAGGAACAGTCCATGAAACAGACCACTAGCATGTAGGGGGCAGGGGCAAGAGGAACCAGTCTTGCGCTCAGGGATCGGCGGATTAGGTAAATATATCTCCATTTGCCTCAACCCATAGGCATTAACAAGCAGTAAACCCCTTGCAGTGCTGGCACATCCCCACTGCATGGGAATTTTTTTTTTCCACAGTTGTTCATTAAGAATATATATTTGAATATAATTTTCTAAAGCCCAACTCCAAACAAAAAAAAAAAGTTTTCCCATGCAGTGGGACTGTGCCTGAACTGCACGGGTTAACTGTTTTTTCCAGGGCCAACCAAAAAGCCTATACTCACTTGAACCTCTGCTCCAGCGGCAAACAGCACTACCCTGCGATCCAGCGGTGGACTTTTCCTGATGTCCCCGCATCCAGAGCAGGTCTATTGCCGTGATAATGTCAGGAACAGTCCACCGCACAAGACTACTAGACCATGGGCGTGCAAGGGTGGTCCAAGAGCCGCAGGGACCAGTCTTGCTCTGGGAGGATCGGAGGATTAAATAAGTAGAACTCTCTTCTACAATCCCCTAGATCAGTGTTGGCGAACCTTGGCACCCCATATGTTTTGGAACTACATTTCCCATGACGCTCCACTACACTGCAGAGTGCATGAGCATCATGGGAAATGTAGTTCCAAAACATCTGGGGTGCCAAGGTTCGCCATCACTGCCCTAGATAAACACAAGCAGTTAACTCTTGCCGTGCGGGCACAGCCCCACTGCAAGGGAAAACTTTTTTTTACCAGGAGTTGGGCTTGAAATTTAGACTTTAGTATTACTTTAAACCCTAAAGTCCATGCAGGAATACATTAAATGCAACAAGTATAGGACATTTGTAAAGCAGTTATTGCAAAAATGTTCAAGTGATACTAACTTACGTTAGTAAATATGCACTCTTTAAAAACTTGTAGACAGACAGATCTGAACAACATCACAAATTAATGCAGTTCTGTATTATTTGTAGCAGCCTCTTGCAAGCCCCTGTACAGCAGAACTCAGACCGAGAGAGGGAGGACTAGGTGTTAATCAAGTGTGTTGCATGCAGATGCACTGACACAAAACACATTTATAAAAGGAGAGAGCATACTGAGAAAACAGATGACCTTATCAGTTTCTGCTTCTCCTACAGTGACCAGATCAGATGACTGGATAGAAGAGGACACTGTATCCCTTCTATAGTCATCTGTGTATTTAGATGTTAACCTGGAAATCAGCTTTAACCGCTTGCCGACAGCCGCACGCTGATATACGTCGGCACAATGGCAGCAGTGGGCAAATGGGCGTACCTGTACGTCCCCTTTAAGAGCCGGGGATAGCAGGCGCGCGCACGCCACCGTGTACAGGGTGACCATGCCTGCAGGACCGGCAGACTCGATGTCCGCCGGTCTCCCGGCGATCGTGTCACGGAGCATCAGAACAGGGAAGTGCCTATGTAAACAAGACATTTCCCCGTTCTGGCTTGTGTCATGACAGAGATCACCACTCCCTGTCACCAGGAGTAGTGATCGCTGTCATGTGACTTGAAGCCCATCCCTCCACAATTAGAATCACTCCCTAGGACACACCTAACCCCTTCATCGCCCCCTAGTGGTTAACAAAGTGCCAGTGTCATTTACACTGTAATCAATGCATTTTTTTTTGCACTGATCACTGTATAAATGACAATGGACCCAAAATAGTGTCAAAAGTGTCCGATGTGTCCGCCATAATGTCGCAGTCATGATAAAAATCGCAGATCGCCGCACTTACTTAAAAACATTTTTTAAATAAAAATGCCATAAAACTATCCCCTATTTTGTAGACGCTATAACTTTTGCCCAGACCAATCAATATACGCTTATTGCGATTTTTTTTTTTTTTTTTACCAAAAATTTGTAGAAGAATACATATCGGCCTAAACTGAGGGAAAAAAATCGTTTTTTTTTATATATTTTTGGGGGATATTTATTATAGCAAAAATTAAAAAATAATGCATTTTTTTCAAAATTGTCGTTTTTTTGTTTATAGTGCAAAAAATAAAAACTGCAGAGGTCATCAAATATCACCAAAAGAAAGCTCTATTTGTGGGGGAAAAAGGACGTAAATTTTTTTTGGGTGCAATGTCGCACGACTGCGCAATTGTCACAGTGCCGTATTGCAAAAAGTGCTCTGGTCAGGAAGGGGGTAAAATCTTCCGGGGCTGAAGCGGTTAAGTTAGCTGACAAAGAGTGTCAGTTTGGGGTGTATTTATGAAACAAATCGCAGAGCTAGTTGTCCTGCAAAACAGATTGTACATTCCTTTTTTTTGTGAGTGCTGGAAAAATCGAATGTTACTAGGCTATTTTTTTCTCTAGGACGTTCTTCACAAGAACAGCATGAATCAAGAAAATACTGCTTTATGACCTCTAGATGGAGTGAATGAAAGGAAGATAGGTGATAGTAGGAAATAAAACGTATTTGCTGTGAGCATCGGTTGCATCTATTGCCCATAATGCAGTATTTTCCAGATTCATGCTATGGTTATGATATAATAACATCCAACCTGGGCAGAAACTAGCTTGGTAACATTCGTTTTTGGTGACATTCCTACACAATGAATGTACATGCAGTTTTCCAGTATGTATACATTTTCCATTTTTTTTTTTTTATAGACCCCTTAACTCCAAACCTCACATTGATTGATAGCTAATATGGTACAACACTCAACTACTGTTAAAACAATTACTGAAATATAGTGAAGTGCATTCTAGATTGTATTCCAAAATCCTAATTGAAGTGGCATGGTTACATTAACTGCTGATCACGTCTAAGTAATCTGCATTATAACTAGGTACACAGTATGGTTACAGAATACAAAAATGTAAATACAAATTGTTTTTATGCCTTAATTTGAAGACTATTGTTCCATTCTAGCATAATACCAACCTTATTTCTTTATTAGAACATAAAAGTCAGGGGTTTACCAAGGCAAGGTCTTTTCCAGGTTCAACGTGAAGTGTGCGCAAGGAATGGTGATTAGGGTTGAGCGAACCCGAACTGTAAAGTTCGGGTCCGTACCGGACTTTTGGGTGTCCGGTACCCGGACCCGAACCCGAACTATTGGCTGTAAGTTCGGGTTCGGGTCCGGTGTTCGGCGCTGTATTGGCGCCTTTTTAACAGCTTTAGGGCAGCCAATCGACGATCGTTTCACTAGTGTGCCCTTAGAAGCCATCACAGCCATGCCTACTAATGGCATGGCTGTGATTGGCCAGTGCAGCATGTGACCCAGCCTCTATATATAGTACACACACAGCACACAGCGTCATTCTGCTATAGACAGACACTGTTAGTCAGGTTCCTGTGCTGCAGAGAGATAGAGGATTTTAGGAGTTAGTGTGCTAAAGTCAGTTAGTCAGTCAGTCCACATTCCTTGAATTTTGTTCTAATTAGTTAGATCAGTGAGCGATCTAGATAGCTAGAGTAGGGAGTTTCTTTATTAAGCAAAAGAAAGAGGCAGAGATAATTATTGAAGAGATTCCTAAATCAATTGTACTCTGGCTGGGGTGCAGTGCACAGTCTTTTAACAGTGCCATGAGGCCAGTGCCTCTATAGCGCCGCTTTACCGCCAGCGCCCCCACCGCTCCAGTGTGAAAGTAGCCTTACCGTGTATTCTGATATTGCAAAAACTTTGCAAAAAATTTTAATTTTGCAGTGTTTTTTTTCTTCCCAATAGCATTTTCTGCGTTTTCATAAACGCTTTACATACTGTCCGTGTATTCTGATATTGCAAAAACATTGCAAAAAAATTTAATTTTGCAGTGTTTTTTTTCTTCCCAATAGCATTTTCTGCGTTTTCATAAACGCTTTACATACTGTCCGTGTATTCTGAGATTGCAAAAACATTGCAAAAAAATTTAATTTTGCAGTGTTTTTTTTCTTCCCAATAGCATTTTCTGCGTTTTCATAAACGCTTTACCGTCCATGTATTCTGATATTGCAAAAACATTGCAAAAAAATTAAATTTTGCTGTGTTTTTTTTCTTCCCAATAGCATTTTCTGCGTTTTCATAAACGCTTTACATACTGTCCGTGTATTCTGATATTGCAAAAACATTGCAAAAAAAATAAATTTTGCAGTGTTTTTTTTTCCCAATAGCATTTTCTGCGTTTTTATAAACGCTTTAGACACTAACCGTTTATTCTGATATTGTAAAAACATTGCAAAAAAATTTAATTTTGCAGTGTTTTTTTTCTTCCCAATAGCATTTTCTGCGTTTTCATAAACGCTTTACATACTGTCCGTGTATTCTGATATTGCAAAAACATTGCAAAAAATTTTAATTTTGCAGTGTTTTTTTTCTTCCCAATAGCATTTTCTGCGTTTTCATAAACGCTTTACCGTCCGTGTATTCTGATATTGCAAAAACATTGCAAAAAAATTAAATTTTGCTGTGTTTTTTTTCTTCCCAATAGCATTTTCTGCGTTTTCATAAAAGCTTTACATACTGTCCGTGTATTCTGATATTGTAAAAACATTGCAAAAAAAATAAATTTTGCAGTGTTTTTTTTTCCCAATAGCATTTTCTGCGTTTTTATAAACGCTTTAGACACTAACCGTTTATTCTGATATTGTAAAAACATTGCAAAAAAATTTTTTTGCTGTGTTTTTTTTCTTCCCAATAGCATTTTCTGCGTTTTCATAAACGCTTTACATACTGTCCGTGTATTCTGATATTGCAAACACATTGCAAAAAAATTTAATTTTGCAATGTTTTTTTTCTTCCCAATAGCATTTTCGGCGTTTTCATAAACGCTTTACATACTGTCCATGTATTCTGATATTGCAAACACATTGCAAAAAAATTTAATTTTGCTGTGTTTTTTTTCTTCCCAATAGCATTTTCTGCGTTTTCATAAACGCTTTAGACACTGTACGTGTATTCTGCTATATACAAAAAACACCCATTTAGGGCGAGATCATAAATTTGGAAACTATGAGGAGATCATCAAAAAGGGGACGTGGCCCGGGTCGTGGTGCTGCTGGTGGCGCTCCTGTTGCAGGGAGAGGACGTGGTCGATCTGTGCCAGCTACACGCACTAGTGAAACACCTTCCTCAGGTGCGAGTAGGCGACAGAGCCTGCAGCAGTATTTTGGCGCGCCTAATGAGGCTGTACGAATGTCGAGGCCAGGACAAGTACAGGCGATAGTAGATTGGGTTGCTGCTGACAGTGCCTTCGGTTCCTTCACATTGTCTCCCACCCAGTCTCCTGATGAAAGTTCAGAGTTGGCACCTGCAGCCGATGTCCATCAGTCTTTCACCTCACCCCCTTGCAAATCAGCCAATCAGTCTGAGCCCCAAATCATGCAGCAGTCTCTTCTGCTTTTTGATGACTCTGTTAGCAGGGTTTCCCAGGGCCATCCACCTAGCCCTGCCCCAGAAGTGGAAGAGATTGTGTGCACCGATGCCCAACCACTTATGTTTCATGATGAGTACATGGGAGGACCATCGCAGCACGTCTCGGATGATGACGAAACACAGGTGCCAACTGCTGCTGCTTTCGCCATTGTGCAGACCGACAAGGAGGGCAGGGGTGAATTTTGGGTGGAAGATGATGTGGAGGACGATGAGGTCCTTGACCCCACATGGAATCAACGTCATGCAGGTGACCAGTGCAGTTCAGAGGAAGAGGCGGTGGTCGCACAAAGCCACCAGCACAGCAGAAGAGGGAGCAGGGTGCAAAAGCGGAGCGTCCGTCCCCTAGACAGTACATCTGCTACTGCCCAACACAGCAAGGGACCGAGCACACCAAAGCCAGGTGCAAGGAGTTCCCTAGCGTGGCAGTTCTTCAGACAATGTCCTGATGACAAGACATGAGTGGTTTGCACGCTGTGCAATCAGAGCTTGAAGCGAGGCATAAACGTTCTCAACCTGAGCACAACCTGCATGACCAGGCATCTAAGTGCAAAGCACGAGATGCAGTGGAGTAGACACCGCAAAAACCAAGAAAGGTCTCTGGCTCCTCCTGCTTCCTCTTCTGCTGCAGTCTCGGCCTCTTCATCCACCTCTGTAGGGACAGTGACACCTGCCAACCCGCAAACAGAGGATCTGCCAGCAACACTACCACCTGGGTCACCAACCATCTCCACAATGTCCCATGGAAGCTTTCAGCTCTCTATTTCCCAAACACTGGAGCGGAAGAGGAAGTACCCCCCTAGCCACCCGCGATCCCTGGCCCTGAATGCCAGCATTTCAAAATTGCTCGCCTTTGAAATGCTGTCATTCCGTCTGGTGGAGACGCAGAGTTTTCAAAGGCTGATGTCATTGGCTGTCTCACAGTACGTCGTGCCCAGCCGCCACTACTTTTCCAGACGAGCTATCCCTTCCCTGCACAACCAAGTGGGGGACAAAATCAGGTGTGCACTGCGCAACGCCATCTGTGGCAAGGTCCACCTAACTACGGATGCGTGGACCAGTAAGCACGGTCAGGGACGTTATATCTCCCTAACAGCACACTGGGTAAATGTAGTGGCGGCTGGGCCTGAGGCGGATAGCAGTTTGGCGCATGTCCTTCCACCACCGAGGATTGCAGGGCACTTCAGTTTGCCTCCTGTTGCTAACTCCTCCTACTCCGCCTCCTCATCCTCTACCGCCTCCTCATCCGGTCAGCGTAACACCTTCACCACCAACTTCAGCACAGCCAGGGCTAAACGACAGCAGGCAGTTTTAAAACTTTCCTGTTTGGGGGAAAAACCCCACACCGCACAGGAGTTGTGGAGGGACATGGAACAACAGACCGATGAGTGGTTGGTGGCAGTGAGCCTCAAGCCCGGCCTGGTGGTGTGCGATAATGGGCGAAATCTCGTAGCAGCTCTGGGCCTTGCCGGTTTGACGCACATCCCTTGCCTGGTGCATGTGCTGAACTTGGTGGTCCAGAGGTTCCTGAAGAATTACCCCGATATGCCAGAGCTACTGCAGAAAGTGCGGGCCGTCTGTACGCACTTTCGGCGTTCTCACCCTGCTGCTGCTCGCCTGCTGCTGCTCGTCATATGTGACGTGCCCACAAGGTGGAACTCCACCTTGCACATGCTTGCCAGACTGTGCGAGCAGCAGCAGGCGATAGTGGAGTCTCAGCTGCAGCACGCACGCGTGAGTCGCTCTGCGGAACAGCACCACTTCACCGCCAATAACTGGGCCTCCATGCGAGACCCGTGTGCCTTGTTGCGCTGTTTCGAGTACTCCACCAACATGGCCAGTGCCGATGACGCCGTTCTCAGCGTTACTGTCCCAGTTCTATGCCTCCTTGAAAAAACTCTTAAGGCGATGGAAGAGGATGTGGCACAGGATGAGGAGGAGGAGGAGGAGGAGGAAGAGGGTTCATTTCCAAGGCTTTCAGGGCAGTCATTTACAAGTGGCTACGAGGGTGGGTTCCTGCACCAACAAGCGCCAGGTACACAATTGTCTGGCAGCAAGGGCACAGTTCTGGAGGATGACGAGGTGGAGGATGAGGAGGAGATGGAGGAGAAGGAGGAACCATGTTCACAGCAGGGTGGCACCCAGACCAGCTCATGTCCATCACTGGTGCGTGGCTGGGGGGATACAGAGGACACAGACGATACTCCTCCCACAGAGGACAGCTTTTCCTTGCCTCTGGGCAGCCTGGCACACATGAGCGATTACATGCTGCAGTGTCTCCGCAACGACCGCCAAGTTGCCCACATTTTAACTGCTGCTGATTATTGGGTGGCCACCCTGCTGGATCCCCGTTACAAGGACAACGTGCCGTCCTTTTTTTTTTTTTTCTTAATGACATCACAAAAAAAAAAAAAAAAAGCCATCAGCACAAACAGCAGCAGTAGTACTAGAAGTAGTAGTGAGCATACTCCAACCCTTTAGCAGCTGGTCGCGACGGACAGGAGACTTGGTGTTGTGAATGCAGCCTCTTCACAGGTTGATACCTTGTTTGTGGAGACGGGGGGGGGGGGGGCATGGGTTTGGGAATACGGGGTGGGTGGGGGTGTGATTGAGGTAAACATAACATGACACGTCATTGGAAGGGGAGGGGGGGTGATAAGTCACTAAACCCTGGGCTTGAACCTGTAGTTTTCCACTATTTATGAGTTTTTGTAGCACTCCGTATTCAAAAAAAAAAGCCAGCTGCCCTTGGGATACAAGATTTGCAGAAAAAAAAAAAAAAAGGGGGGGGGGGGCCCAAGGTCTCACTCAAGACCACCGCTGCAATTTAAATGAATGTAAAACCAAAAGCTGTGACTTTCAAAGTTTTTGCAATTTTTTTTTTTTTCTTCACTTTTTGAAATATATCTTAAAGGTATATAAACAGGAGAGAGTCATTTCTATGAAATAAAAAGTTAAACAAAAAAAAAAAAGGAAAAAGTTTTGCACCAACGCTAGCAGGTTGGTGCGGCGTACACTCCGTGACGTGCCTTTTTCCTATCCATTGTGTCTCCGTGATAGGTCCAGGGGAAGGAAAAAAAAAAAAAAAAAAGAAAAAAAAATGGAGCCAAGTCCACAAATATGCCAGAAGACTGGTCCTCTTTATATCCTAGAGCTCAGGACAGCAGGAGATCTGCAAGGCCAACAACTACTCCATTAGTGGCCTGAATCAGCAGGGGAGGAAGGACAGCAGGAGAGGCCGAGGGACAGAGAGCAGGAAGGTCTAAAAGGGTTGTTTCAGGCCGTGAGAAGGGAGAAAAAAGGATGCATGAGGGCGTCACGACTCCTCGTTCCCAGAATCGTCGTCGTCATAACAGTCAGCGTCCTCTTCCTCCTCGTCTTCGTCGTCTATATCGTCATCGTACAAGTCGTCGTAGAGCAAGTCTGAGCTGTTATCACTAGAAGGCACTTTGGTTTTAATGCAGTATTCTGCCAGGGTGGTTGGGACTTTCACGCCGTCCTTTTCCGCTTCGGCTTTAGTCGCCGACACTTGTTTCCTAATAATCTCTGCATACTCCTTGTCCTTTCCTTTACTGTCCCTCCATTTCCTGAACATTACAGAAGCATCTATGTTGGCTGGGGAAAAGGTGTTTGGTTCGTTTAGCAGAGAGATCACGCTCAGTAAAATAGTCCTGACATTCTGGGTGGGGTTCCACCTTTCGGAAGGCAGCTCGCCGCTCTGTGGATCATCTACAGGAGGGTGCAGGATTGAGATACATACATCGCCATTCTCATAAATATTCGGGTGCCACATCTTTGTCAGGAAGCGGAAAGTCGGAGGGGAGTATGGGTAATCTATTGGAAACTTTATGTGAGCTTTGAAGTACCCTCCTTCGTAGAGGGTGTTGGGGGGCCCGAAGATGGCCACCTCCCAGTTGTACAGGTCACTTTCGTCCACCAGTGTGATGCGGAAACCCTCCACCGGCTCTTCCTGCAGGGACTTGAGCTCCAGCATCAGGGCCTTCTGTGAGCTGGTCATCTGTTGCTGGGCCATGGTGGCTGACCACGGGTAGACTGGTGGGGGGTGGGGGGGGAGGGGGGGAGCTTAGGGCCCAGTCAAAGAGTCTGATCCTTTGTGTGTCTGTAGTGTGTCAGCTCTTGGGACAAGATTGCTGTAGGGTCTCCAAGTCCTTTGTCTCCTCCACAAACCAGATCCGACTCCCAGTCTAGATAAAGTAAAGTCCTTGCGCCTCCGCCACAGGCGAGTGCCAGCTCTTGGGACCAGCAACCTGTGGGACTTGCATTAGTGGGGCCCAGAGAGCCTATCGGTGGTCAGCAGGGGGGGGGGGACTCCTTTGTCACTCCCCAGCTGCTGAGTGCTAGCTCTTGGGACCAGCAGCCTGTATGGGGCCCCGTATAGACTTATGTAGGGCCCGGGACACTAACCACAGTCTGTATACACTCAGATCTTTGTCTGAACAGAGTGCTAGCTCTTGTGACCAGCAGCCTTTGTTGGCCCCTCTGGGGCTCTGTTCAGGTTTACGCAGGGGCCAATAAGCGAGCCACAGTCCGCAGAGGTGAGTCTTGGCCGTAGCAGAGTGTTAGCTCTTGTGCCGTCCTTAATTACCTCACTGGAGCGTGATCGTAAGATGCGCGAGTACAAGCGCGCGCTGGTAAACGCGCTGCAGGTGGCATTCCTATTTGGAAGCAGGGGTACGGTGGAAGCACAAGGCGAAGGCAGAGGAGGAGGAAGAGGTCGCCAACGCAGCCGGGGCACCGCCAGCACCTCGCATGCAGGGTTAGCATAGCCGGAATGTGGAAAAGCTTTGTCGGCACGCCACAACAACCAGCTCCACCAGCTGAGATGGAACGTCTTAGCAGGAGGCAGCATTTCACCAACATGGTGGAGCAGTATGTGTGCACACGTGTACACGTACTGCATGACGGGTCTGCCCCCTTCAACTTCTGGGTCTCCAAATTGGGCACATGGCCTGAGCTTGCCCTTTACGCCTTGGAGGTGCTGGCCTGCCCTGCCGCCAGTGTATTATCTGAACGTGTATTTAGCACGGCAGGGGGCGTTATCACAGACAAGCGCAGCCGCCTGTCCAGAGCCAATGTGGACAAGCTCACATTCATTAAAATGAACCAGGCATGGATCCCACAGGACTTGGCCGTACCTTGAGCAGAATAGACACATATACCGGTGTTCTGACGAAAACTGTCTTGCTATCGGATAGTGTCCGGCCACTTACTGCGCAGGTGCAGTGCTTGCGCAGTACGGAGGACAAGTAGATTCACAAAATCTCCAAAGATGAACGTCGCCTGCGCAGTGAGTGCAGGTTCAAGCCCGACCATCCAAGTGGACATACGGTAGCACATAGTAACAGGGACCCTCACGGGCTCGCTTGGCTAGGCTTCAACCTCGGATGATGTGGCTTGAACCTGGAGTCACCGCGCATCGTCTTCGGAGAGTTTCGAAATCCCCTTGTCCTACGTACTGAGCAAGCGCAGTACAGGGCGGACACTATGCGACGGGGGACAGAATTCGACACATCATTCACCACTAGCCTTACCCAGCCATTGTTGTATTTTTGAACCAGTGTTGGCTACCTCGTCCTCCTCCACCGCCGCTTCCACCTACACCGCCACATCCACCACCACCTCAACCTCCTACTCCATTTGAATTTCATCCTCCTAGGTCAAGATTATAATTTTTTCATTTTTTTTTAATTTCCAAGTATTTTATTTTCCCACTATCTTATCCATTAAATTGAATATTTTTTTCCAGAAAGTGCGTATTCTGGGGTATTCCCACCATATGTGCGGCATCGTGCCGTTGAGTTTCTGAGGTTCTTAATGACTTCCTGTACCTCTTCTGCTGAGAAGGGGGCCTACAGCATTTTATTTTTATTTTTTTATTTTTTTATTGTATTTTAAGTTATTTCCCTATCCACATTTGTTTGCAGATCACTTGCCATGCTCTTAACAACATTTTTTGCCATTTGCAGCCCTCTAGCCCTTTCCATGACCTTTTTACAGCCATTTTAGTGTTCAAAAGTCCGGGTCCCCATTGACTTCAATGGGGTTCGGAGTTCGGGGTCAAGTTCGGGTCAAGTTCGGTCCCGAACCCGGACTTTTTTCCGAAGTTCGGCCGAACCCGCCGAACCCGAACATCCAGGTGTCCGCTCAACTCTAATGGTGATCTACCATGTTGTGCTTACAGTCCTGTCCTCCTGAGCTTCCAGAAGTGTACTGGTGACTATAAGGGTGATCAAAAGTCAAGTATATGGATGTGTGTGGGGACCACTGGTGCCTTGCCAAAGATGGAGGGTAGTATGAGTGCCATTATATTACGTTATGTAATGTAAAGAAATGTACACAAATGCACTGTTCTTCAGGGGTGTGCCTAGGAAGTGAAAGCTTCAGCCAATCAGGGCACAGAGCACTGTCATGATGGGACACTGTCATCATGACTTTATCCAATCGTGGCTTCCCGCCCCACAGTATAAAAGTATTCTTTCAATGGCAGCCATTTTCAGTGTGATTTCGGCGTGGAGAGAGATAGAACAGGGCTCAGTGCTATTAGTTAGTTAGTGTAGTGTCAGTGTAGAATATTAGTTTAGTGTCAGTCTAGGGTGGGGTTGCCACCTTTTCTTCAAGTTAAATCCGAACACAGCAAATTTTTTTTGTATAAACTATACATATATTTTGCTATTAAATAACATTTCTAATCATATGAAGTTAATAACAAACACCCCCCTTTATATCAGAGTCTACACATTTCCCCTTTTACTTTTGAACTCGCAGAGTTCCCTTTCACTGTAAGGGGGGACTCAGCAGACTCCGATGTACAGAAGAGCTCTGGGGACTCTAACATAGGGATGCTCTGGAAACCCTGATTTAAGGGAGAACACTGAGAACTCTGATGTAAGGGTAAACACTGTGACCTCTGGTGTAAAGGGGAACTCTGATGTAAGGGGTGCTCTGAGAACCCTGATTTACCTTAGTGTACTTCAGATTCAGTAGAGAGAAGGGGGGAGACAGGGATGGATTGTGAGCTCATTCACCCCTTGGCAGTCAGCACCGCTCATCCAGATCTATCTGAGGCTGCTGGGTTTAAAATTTCCATCCCCAACTTTCCTTTGCAACGCCGGGGATTGGAGTGTGGACAGCCACAGGGGTAGGGATGGGGGAAGAGGTGCAGATTGAGCCCTCTCTCCTCTCTCGTCTGTGTGTGTGTTTGGGGGGGGGGGGGACTTTTAGTGTTGGTTTTGGGAAGTGTGAAGGAGCTTAGACAACTGCAGCCAGCAACTCTGCGGGGAAGCCATAGTCCATTCTGAATAATGTGTCCAGGTTTCAGGCAGTCTGAAAGCCGGACGCATGATTCCAAACCCGTGGGTGAAACCTGGAGAGGTAGCAACCCTAGTGTAGGGATAGTGTGAGTGTAGTGAGGAGGACCATCAGTGTGTAGTGTAGAGTAGAGTCAGCTCATATAGTTTCAGTGTAGTGTAGTGAGACTGTGTCCGTAATCTTTACACTAGTGCATAGCTAGAGTAGGGACAGTTTAAATAGAGTCAGTATAGTGATGGTTGAACACTGTCTATTTGATTGTGTCACTGCCAGTTTAACGCCATTTACATCTGTGTGCATTACTGCCAGTTTAACGCCCTCTTCTTCTGTGTGCGTTACTGCCAGTTTAACGCCATATAGTTTTATGTGCGTTACTGCCAGCTCAATGCCATATCGTTTTGTGCGTTACTGACAGTTTAACCCCATCTACTTCTGTGTGCGTTACTTCCAGTTTAAAGCCATATAGTTCTGTGTGTGTTACTGCCAGTTTAACGGCATATAGTTTTTTGTGCATTACTGCCAGTTTAACGCCATATAGTTTTGTGTGTGTTACTGCTAGTTTAACGCAATATAGTTTTGTGCGTTACTGCCAGTTTAACGCCATATAGTTCTGTGTGCGATACTGCCAGTTTAATGCCATATAGTTCTGTGCGTCACTGTGCATTTGGTGCATTATATTGCAGTATATTATATATTATGTATTATCCGTGGAGTGTGTCTGTGTAGTGTGAATTCTCAAATTAAAGTGCACCAAACACCTCTTTACATTGATTAAAGCGCATCCATGTACAGATTTCAACTTCTTTACATTTGCTTATAAGCACCTCCCCCTCCCTCCCAATAATGTCTTGGAGGACAATAAGGAGAGGCAGATGTTCCCATGGCACTGTAAGGGGCCAGCAACAAATGTGTCCACACTCCACAGGCAAAGGTGGACGTGGTGGTCAGACCTCAGACAGGGCATGATTTCCTCTGTTTAGTGAGTTTGCCCATGCTATCCAGCCACAGCATGCAAAGGAGGGGATGGACTGGCTTACTAAACCTTCCTCCTCTGTCACGCAAGCAGAGACAAGTGTGCACTCCCCTGCAGTTGCCAGAGTGGATAAACCTGCTTCCTTGTCCACATCTATTCCTACCATAGCTCCAACATCAGCCATTGAGGAGTCAGCTGAGTTATTTGACCACAGCGTCAGCCACTTGCGCCTTGATGATGCCCAGCCATTACTGGATTCAGATGTTGGTTCTCAGGTTGAGGATGACAGGAATATGAGCCTAGAGAGAGGGAGGAACACTGGTAGACAAATTGGCATTCATGTTCCCCAAGCTGCAGCGTATTGCCAAGTTGTCTCCAGTGATAATGATGAAGATGGAGGAGATGAAGATGATGATGAGGTCACTGATGCGACTTGGGTGCCAGATAGAGCAGAGGTGGAAACTGAAGGTGAGGCGGCACAACCCCAAGGAGTCCGACATCAAGAAAGAGTAGAGAGCAGCCACCCTATTCCATCACATTCTGCAGCTGTTATCTTCCAGCCCACTCCCCAAAGCTCAGCTGCCTGGGCCTTTTTCAGCACATCTGCAGCAGATCGCACTGTTGCCATCTGCAAACTGTGTCTCAGGAACATAAAACGTGGCAAAAACACCAACCATATGCATATCATTGCAATTTTTTTTGCCTTCATCAAGAGCACCTCTATAAGGTTATGGTGGGAAGGCGCCCCGACACCCAAAGAGTAATTTTTCTGCACCTGTTAGACAGATGCATATCATTGCAATTTTTTACAACAAGGCCAATTCTTGCTTTCATCAAAAGTACCTCTATAGGGTTACGGTGGGAAGGTGCCACCGACACCCAAAGACCAATTTTTACACACCACCGGTCCCCCTCAGTGTCCTCCTCTGTGTCCCCTTCCCTATTCTCCTCCGTGCTCCTAAAGTCCCCCTCCATGATCTCTTCCAGGCCCCCTCTGTGCTCCCCCGCCCCCTCTGCCCCAGATCTGTCAGGAAGGAGAGCGAAGGAAGGAGCCGGTATATATGTAATTTACCGGCGCCTTCCTTTTCTGAAAGCACAGTGATCACTGACTCTGTCCTCCCCCCTAAAAAAGAAAGAATTGTAAAAAATAAATAACAAAAAAAAAAAATTGCCTCATCAGTGCCACCCATCAGTGCTGCATATTAGTGCCACTGTCACATAACATTAAAAAAAAAGTATCGGTAATCAGTATCAGCGAGCACTTGAAAAAAAGTATCGGTACTTGTACCTAGTCTTAAAGTAGAGTTCCACTCACCCCTCCAATAATTAAAAGTCAGCAGCTACACATACTGTAGCTGCTGACTTTTAATATTAGGAAACTTACCTGTCCTGGAGTCCAGCGATGTCGGCACCCCAGCCAATATTTCCATCGGCTGTTGGGTGCTGCCGCCGCAGCACTGAAGCCTTGCAGCTGCATGTGTGAAGTGCGTTAACAGGATCATTCAGGATAAAAATCTGACCGCGGTGCTCAGAGGCTCCTGCGTCACTTCCGGTATCGGCAGCGTCACCCAGCTACACTCCACGGGTATCATTACGGTCACGAGACTTCCTCAGGAGATACTCCTGAAGAGCACTTTTAAGGTGGAATGTTTTTACACTGAAGATTTTGAAGCACTAGAACTACAACTACAACTCAGATTTCAGCTGATTCAGCAGAATGGCCAGCTTAACCACTTGCCGACCGGGCAATAGCCGAAAGATGGCAACAGCGCAGTTGTGTTTTTCTGGGAGGGTGTCCATGGACGTCCTCCCAGAATCTTGCTATTGCGAGCCCCCTCCCACAAACATCCGTGACATCATGGATCGCAGTAAATGACGCCGGTTCCTCCCTCCCCTTTCTGTACCGATCGGTACAGTGAGAGGGAAGAGATTTCAGAAGCGATGTGGGCTGGATGTGCAGTGCCCACAGCGCTGCTCTGTGACAATACTCTGCAGTACTCTGCCCATACTGTGCAATACTCTGCCAATACTCTGCAACACTGTGTACTACTCTGCAACACTGCAATACTCTGCAACACTGTGCAATACTCTGCAATACTCTGCCAATACTCTGCTAATACTCTGCCAATACTCGCCAATACTCTGCCAATACTTGCCAATACTTGCCAATACTCTGCAATAAATTTTCACAGAAACAAAGAATTTTTATTTTTTATTTTTTACCGAATTTTCGATTTATAGCGCAAAAAATAAAAAACCCAGCGGTGATTAAATACCACCAAAAGAAAGCTCTATTTGTGTGAAAAAAGGACAAAAATTTCATATAGGTACAGTTTTGCATGACTGAGTAATTGTCATTCAAAGTGTGAGAGCAGCGAAAGCTGAAAATTGGTCTGGTTAGGAAGGGGGTTTAAGAACCCAGTGGTCAAGTGGTTAAACTCAGATATCTGCTGGTGTCAGAACTTAGGGAGATGATTTAGCGAGCCTCCCATATGATAGTGTTGTGACCTGTTGATTTGCCATTTAGGCTCGAGCATTGCCATATAGGTCTGTCACTTGCTCTGAATGAACAAACTTGCAATGTCTCTTTAAAGCGGTAGTAAAGCCGCTGAACTTTTTTTTTTTTTTAACACCTGTAAAGGAAAAGGCATAATGAGCTAGTATGCACCGCATACTAGCTCATTATGAAATACTTACCTTAGAACGAAGCGTCGGTAACTCACCTGGTCCACGCCGAGGTCGCTGACATGTTGCCTCGGCGTGTCTTCCGGGTATCGCGGCTCCAGCGCTGTGAGTGGCTGGAGCCGCGATGTCGTCACTCCCGCTCATGCGCACGGGAGATTTCTTCTCGGCAGGGTTCGGATTCTGCCGGCCCTTCAGCCGAGAATCCCCCGTGCGCATGCGCCGCTGCAGTCAGCGGCGCATTGCATGGGGAATATCTCCTAAACCGTACAGGTTTAGGAGATATTTTTTTTACCTACAGGTAAGCCTTATTATAGGCTTACCTGTAGGTAAAAGTTATATTTGTGACTTTACTTACACTTTAAGTGTGAAGTGCTTAAAGGTATAGGAAACTTTGAAACAGTTCAGCAAGCCAGCTTCCATCCTAACAGTTTCCTTTCTACTTGCTGAGATCTCTTTGCTCCGTCTACAAGAAGTATGTGCCAGCCTAGCTAATGGTCTGCCCAGGCTAGGGAAAGGGTTAACTTCCAGAACCTCAATTCCTGAGTTTTTGGTCTTGGACCATTCTTCCACCCCATGTGATACATAAAAAGGGGGGGGGGGGGCTTGGGAGCAAGGGAACCCTGAGCAATAGTCAAAGAGAAAAAATGCCAGCACATAACCCCACAAGATACCTGGGTATCGGTGGACACTACCAACTGTTGGAGATTACCAGTCATGGACTAACACTTGTAAAGGTATGCCTGAGCAGCCACCTCTGTTAGATAGTTAAGGGTCTGGTCTATGTTGTGCCTGTTATTTGTTCTGCCATAAAGAGTTACAGTAAAGTCATCAAACTGTTTCAAGCCTGGTCTGAAGTAATTCAAAAAAGTGCATGATGATTTCTGGCGTATGAAAGAACAGGGTTAGTAAAGCACATATGGGGTATGAAACAAAGCCACTACTAAAGGGTTAACTTGGCAAGACAAGTTGGAGGAGGAATGCAGTTGCTATGGGTAACCAGTAACTAGTGCAAAGTACTAAGCAGACACTAATGAAGTATGGTACCTGGCAAAGGTGACATGTTCTCCAGTAGTGAGGGGGCCAGTGACCTGGCTCCCTCCCTAGAAGTTTGACCCCCTAGGCATCTGGGACCAAATCTGCGCTATGAAGACGTTTTGGACCTAACAGCATGGTGGCTCAAAAAACTCCACGCCCTTGGTCTCCGTGACTGTATTCTTCACTTGTTCTCATCCTACTTATCCATCCGCACCTTTATGCCGCGTACACAAGCACACGAAAAACGGCGTGGGGGTTCCCCCCAAATCCATCTCAGACCCTTATCCGAGCCCTCAACATGGGGGGGTGCCCTGGGGAAAGGGGGGCTGTGCGGCCCCCCCACCCAAAGCACCTTGTCCCCATGTTGATGAGGACAAGGGCCTCTTCCCGACAATCCAGCATCCTCCGGGACTGTGACATCACAAAGGGGGCGGGGTCACCATGTGACATGAGCATGTGACCCTGTCCCCTTGTCCCTATATAGTGCCAGCACAGCGCGGCTCTGGCATTCCGGCCAGAGGGAGCGACGTGTCAACATCGGAAGAGGAAGAAGAACAAGAAGAAGAAGAAGAAGAAGAAAAAGAAGAAAAAGAAGAAGAAGGCGGCGCCGGCGGCGCAGAAAGCGACGACAGCGGCAAGAACAGAAGAGACCCCGGGAGACCCCCGAAGGCGGATCGAGACCCCCAGACGACGGCGGCGACGACGAAGAAGGTAGCCGGACTTCTCCGCTCGGTAAAAGAGCTTGGTAAATGGCGGAGGAGTCCGGCGAGAAGACCCCCAAGACGGAAGAAGACACCCGGAGCAGTGCAATAAAATATTTTTTCAAAAGTGTGGTTTTTTTACTTTACATTTTACACCTTAGGTGAATGGGTAGGGGTACATCGTACCCCATACTCATTCACATAGGGTGGGGGGCCGGGATCTGGGGGCCCCCTTATAAAAGGGGGCTCCCAGATTCCGATAAGCCCCCCGCCCACAGACCCCGACAACCAACGGCCAGGGTTGTCGGGAAGAGGCCCTTGTCCTCATCAACATGGGGACAAGGTGCTTTGGGGTGGGGGGGCCGCACGGCCCCCCTTTCCCCAGGGCACCCCCCCATGTTGAGGGCACGCGGCCTGGTACGGCTCAGGTACGGCGCTCGCTCGTCCCCACCCCCTTTCCTGGCCTGCCGGGCTGCGTGCTCGGATAAGGGTCTGAGATGGATTTGGGGGGGACCCCCACGCCGTTTTTCGGCGTGGGGATTCCCTTTAAATCCATACCAGGTGACGGAGGTAGCGTGCCGGCATTTACTGCCTACGCTAGCTACGTACCTGAAGTTACGTCCTCCTCTCCCTTTCTCTGTCGGTGTCCCCCAAGGTTCTGTCCTTGGACCTCTCTTATTCTCAATCTACACCTCCTCCCTGGGTTAGCTGATAGCCTCCCATGGCTTCTAATACCATTTATACGCTGATGACACCCACATCTATCGCTCTACCCCTCAGTTCACTCAGTTTCCTCATGTATCACTAATTTTCTAACAGACATATCAGCCTGGATTAGCTGATAGCCTCCCATGGCTTCTAATACCATTTATACGCTGATGACACCCACATCTATCGCTCTACCCCTCAGTTCACTCAGTTTCCTCATATATCACTAATTTTACTAACAGACATATCAGCCTGGATGTCACACCAATTCCTCAAAATCAACCTATCCAAAACCGAGCTCATAATTTCTCTTCCCCCACATGCCTCTTTCCCTGATTTCTCTGTCAATTTCGATAGCACTACTATCAGCCCGTACCCACTTGCCAAGGTTCTAGGTGTAATCCTGAACTATCCTTTTGGCCCCACGTCCAGATATTTTGCAAGCCGCCTTAACCTCCGCAACATCTCCAGAATACGCCTCTTCCTAACCAATGACACCACAAAAGTTCCTAGTTCACTCCCTGGTCATCTCCTGCCTCGACTACGTTAACTCCCTCCTCATGGGATTACCTTTACATAGGCTATCCCCTCTTCAGTCCCTCATGAATGCTCCTGCAAGAGTCATCCACCATACTTACCATTCAGTGTCTGCTACTCCTCTCTGTCAATTCCTCCACTGGCTTCCACTCACCCAACACATTAAATTCAAAACACTAGCAACAATTTACAAAGCCATCCACAACTCGGCCCCCAGATACATCACTACCTTTGTCTCAGAATACCAGCCAAATCTTTCTCTTCATTCCTCCCAAGACCTCCTACTCTCTAGTTCCCTTGTCACCTTCTCCCATGCTCGCCTCTAGGACTTTTCCCAAGCCCTTCCTATCCTATGGAACTCCCTACCCCAATCTGTCCTACTCTGCTTTTAGACGATCCCTGAAAACCCTCCTCTTCAGAGAAGCCTATTCTGCCCCTACCTAACAACTGTACTTTTATATTCTCCATCAGATCATCCCCCACAGGTATTACCTTTTGTATCAGTTGATCCTCCCTTCTAGATTGTAAGCTCTAACGAGCAGAGCCCACTGATTCCTCTTGCATTGAATTGTATTGTAATTGTAGTCTGCCCTCATGTTGTAAAGCGCTGTGAAAACTGTTGGTGCTATATTAAAACTGTATTATAATAATAATATTCAACTACTGCACACATGTCTAAGCTGGGGTACTACCATAATGTTTGACTTTCACATGAATGGCGCCCACCTGGTTCCCAGGCATTGGTGAGCATGTACAGGCAAAAAGTACCCCCAACCTCCTACTGTCAATCTCTCTCGTTTCCTCCTCCCATGCTCGTCTCCAGGATTTCTCCAGAGCCTCTCCCATCCTCTGGAACTCGCTACCTCAACCTGTCCGGCTATCCCCTACTCTAGCTACCTTCAGGCGATCCCTGAAAACTCATCTCTTCAGGGAAGCCTATCACGTCTCCAACTAATCTTTTACCACTTCCATCAGCTCATTCCCCACAGTTACAAACTTTTGTACCACCTCCCCCACCCTATAAGATTGTAAGCTCTTCTGAGCAGGGCCCTCTTAATCCTCTTGTATTTTATTGTATTATAACTGTATTGTCTCCCTTTTTATATTGTAAAGCGCTGGGTAAACTGTTGGCGCTATATAAATCCTGTAATAATAATAATAATGTGCAGTAGGAAGTTGCCCCACCCACATGTCCACCATAGTAGAAGTATTTCTCATATAAGCTACTTTGTTCTTCCTGTATAGGGACATCTAAACTGAGACAGAAAGCAGCCTTAGCATATGAAATCAGTTTTGCGTATAAGGCTAAAAGTACAGCATTGTCCCATCATCAGTCTACCCCACATCATGCACTTTCACTTCACCAATCACATCACCACACCCCATCCCTCACCTACCTTCTTTTCACTGCTAGCTAATCCCTCTCATAATCAATCAAATCAACGAATAAACTACGCCATGTTATGTATAACTAACTTTTTCTATAATATCAATCCATTAATGACCAAGTAACAACCAGCCTACAGCTGCCAAGCACTTCTATATACTCCCCCAACATTATTTAATGACGACTTACAAAAAGTCTTTGCATGTCCATCTACAGGTGTTTTACCCCCCATTTTCCTCTCTGGGTCCCACAAACAATGCTGGTTTGTGCGATACATCCTCATGTATTCATCCACCCATTGGTAACAATACCTCTATGTGTATGGAGATATAATTTTGCTCAATTTGAAACGCTATATATTTTTTACATTGTCCAAAGTCTTTAATCAGATATTTTGACATTTTCCTAGAATATAAATCCCCCTGAAGAGACCGGAAATCGAGAGGGTCGAAATGCATCAGGGTTTTTCATGTGGATACATATGTTACAAATACAATTGGCAAACCATGCTTGTACATAGAGTGTTTTTTGCTATGAGTGATGTTCCATGTTTGTTTTTTGTGTCTCACCACCTACATGGATGATTCATCATTTGAAATTATTATTGTCTGTTAAATAAATGATTTTTTTTACATCAACCATTTTTATTACAAATTCTCTGCTGCTAACAAACCCCTGGGGGAACTTTCTGTGTTTTTTAAAGTACAGCATTAGTACCATTGGTAAAAAAAAGTGTGAAAAAGGGGAAAAGAGCAATGCATAGAAGCTATGCTATATTAAAAAAGGCTAACTGAGCCTAAATTTTCAGAAGTTTTAGGCCCCTTTCACACGAGGCGGACTCCGCTTCCACGGAGTCCGTCTCTGTCCGCCGGCTCAGCGGAAGATCTCTCCGTTGATCTCCGCTGAACCGGCGGATGACAGGTCCCTCTCTGCTCACTGAGCGGGGAGAGGCTTGCGAGTGCCGCTGGTCACAATGGAGACATCAGATGAAAATGGACAGCGTGTCCGTTTTCATCAGATCTCACCCGATCCGATCCGCCAGCGACGGATCTGGACGTAGAGCCATACGTCTGCTTTTGGCGGGTCGGACAGGGTCGGATGTCAGCGGACATGTCTCCGCTGACATCCGATGCTCCATAGACTAACATGGAGAGCCCGTTCAGGTCTGCCGTCAAATCTGACAGGCGGATCTGAACGGTCCGATCGTGTGAAAGGGGCCTTACAGTGGTAAGGCATATGCATATCTAAGGTGAATGAAGCAGTTGCCAGCTTGTCCAACTGGGCCTGCTGTTAGGCTTTATGTCCTCACTCAGGAATGTGTGAACTCTTTGGCATGAGAAAACCTTTATTAGTTGTCTCTGATTTCATCAAGTTGGATAATTCAGGTAATTCCAGATAAAGAAAAGATCTTTTCTTGTTTTAGATATTCACCATGTCACAGCTATTCACCATGGTGGTTATTTAATAAGTCAGCGCAAGCAGGAAAGATAATGTACAAGCAGCAGTAAAACAAAACTGATCACATTTCACGTTTCATTAGTTTAGCTGTATAGGCATATGATTGCCTATTGTTTGCTATAGGTTATGTACGCTTTCCCACCGCTTATAAAATAAGCCTTGATATGTTCTACCCGTGCTGAACTACTTCATGATGATGTTATACCGTGCCTTACAGTACGGACTGTAATTTGTAATTTTTAATGGTTAACCTGCACTTGAAATTAGTTGAAATTCAGTAGCAGAACCCAAGAGAAAAAGCTAAAGTCTACTGTAGATATGTGTGATTAGGTCATCTACCACTAAAACCTCTTCCAGCACAAAGGCTATTAATAACAATATTAATAAACATTTTCTGCTGTATATAATCAGTATTGAAAAATGAGCTTTGATCCAAATGGTCTGAGCAGACTCCAGTCCTTCCCCTCCCTGCAATTCCCATACACTGTTTTTCTTCTTAACACATAGCAGAAATGCCATGTCTGCCGGGAAAACAAACTATCTTACAAGACTGTAAAGGATTAGATGAAAAAATGAGAATGTTATACATATATAATTATCTTTCTATTAAAGCAATTATTCTGAAGTACCCTTCTAGCATATGACTTTGCCTGCGAATAACCTTTCTATCATAATATTCATATCTTTGGCTCTGAAGCCTGTAATTAAACCAATACATTAGAAAGTGTCATTTTCGGAGTTCACTGGATATCCCTCATTTATAGTGAGCCCAAATGAAATGTTCTGTTTGATAACTGTGCATCTATGTAGAGGATACAGAAGACACACCTGATTTCTCTAAGGTAACTTTCGAGTTTACTTAAAGAGAACCAGTCACCTTTACACAAATGTAGCTTTGCACAGGCCAGTTATCAACAAGGGTCATTTGTGACATAGCGTAATACACTTTACATTTAGTGTATAGGCATTTTTACTTTTTTTTTTTTTTTAGCATAAAGAGGTGTGCTACATAATTCAAATAAACAAAGTGAATACAGTATATATGCAAAAAAACCATGATATCATCCAGTGCCTGAAAGGTTAAATGAAAGTAAGTCCACGTGCAAAAGAAAAGTCCTCTTCTCAAGTGTTCATATGATCATTTCATTCATTTATGGGAAAAAAAAGGAAAGTGTTAAATTTATGAAGCCACCACCTCTTATGGAAAAAATACAAGCTTACAAACTGTATGTGACCCTCTAATTAAACAAAGGTCATCAGAACTTAGAATCGAGCTTCAGTTAGTCAAAGAGTGGTTCCAGAGGTTCTCCACAAACGACAGATGGTTATATGGTAGTTCTCAACTCTGCATTATCCCATAGGGTTTATCATAAGGACATGAAAAAAACACTGATATCATTTAGACTAGGGTCATGTAAAAGCTTTTTGTTCTCTTGACCAGCAGTTTTTGTGTACAATTGTGACATGTATCTTTTATTTCACTAATTGTCACAATCGGCACATGGAGCTTCTATGTCCAATACACGTTGGGGAACATTGGATCTACGTTGCCTTGCCGTAATTAAAGTGAATAAATCTGAGGTCTTTTTTAGCCATCAAATATCTACAAACACCTTTTTGACTTTTCTGTATTGTGGGTCATTATAAACTGGTAAGCCTCCATCTTGCCTTCACTGTGGTGATTCACTGGGACTTGGAAGTTTGTTTCATCTGGGATACAACCTTACGTTTTGTCAACAAGATCACCAGTCATTTGGGATTGTTTTGTTTCTTTTTTTATGGGACTGCAAATATAATTTTTTCTTCACCTTTGGTATTATTTACCTAAATCAGGGCTCAAAATTTCAAGTCCTGAGCTACTAGCTAGGCCTTAAGAGTTACTTGCCACCAGTTGCCCCACCCAACCCTCTACCCTGCCCCGCCCATAATCCCACCCCTAAACACACCCTCATAAATGATCTCATTAAATGACACTGTTAAAAAATTGTATGCAGGAAATAAGGTACAGAAATAAATATTAACAAATTTATTAGTGCAGCCTCATCAGTGCCCATCTGTGCAGCATCTCAGTGCAGCTTATCAGTGCCACCTCATCAGTGCAGCCGCATCAGTGCCCATCAATGCAGCCTCACCAGTGTCCATCAATGCAGCCTCATCAGTGCCCATCAATGCAGCCTCATCAGTGCCCATCAAACGCAGCTTTACCAGTGCCCATCAGTGCGGCCTGATCAGTGCCCATCAGTGCGGCCTGATCAGTGCCCATCATTGTGGCCTGATCAGTGCCTATCAATGTGGCCTGATCAGTGCCCATCAGTGCGGCCTGATCAGTGCCCATCAGTGCGGCCTGATCAGTGCCCATCAGTGCGGCCCCAATGCAATGCAGTAAAATTGAAGGTATAGGTATGATAGATTGGCTGGGGGGTGGAATTGGAGGCATAAGTTTGATTCAGACCTATGCCTCCAATTCTAACCCCACCAAATCCATTATACCTATGCCTCCAATTCTAACCCCACCAAATCCATTAAACCTATGCCTCCAATTCTAACCCCACCAAATCCATTATACCTATGCCTCCAATTAACCCCCCTCCACAATCCAGCACATCTATGCTCTCAATCCTTCCCCCACCTTTCCTCCCAGAACACATCTTGTTCAATCCCCCATTCAATGCCTCCAACCCCCTCAAGCACATGTACTGCTTCCAATCACAGCACACTGTCATAGTTACCATTCTCCTGCAGCCACGGAGGGAAGAGAGAAGGGAGAGGGGCGGTCCCCGGCGTCTATCTATTCTCATTGTAAAGCCCGCGCTGCGAGTGCGGGGGGCGGGATGTGTGGCTTGGAGGGAGGGAGAGGGGCGGTCCCCGGCGGCTATCTATTCTCACTGTAAAGCCCGCGCTGCAAGTGCGGGGGGCGGGATGGATGTGTGGCTTGGAGGGAGGGAGAGGGGCGGTCCCCGGCGGCTATCTATTCTCATTGTAAAGCCCGCGCTGCGAGTGCGGGGGGCAGGATGTGTGGCTTGGAGGCTGAGGGGAGGTCCCCGGCGGCTAACAATTCTCACTGTAAAGCCCGCGCTGCGAGTGCGGGGGGCGGGATGTGTGGCATGGAGGGAGGGAGGGGGCGGTCCCCGGCGGCTAACTATTGTCATTGTAAAGCCCGCACTGCGAGTGCGGGGGGCGGGATGTGTGGCATGGAGGGAGGGAGAGGGGCTGTCCCATGCGCTGACTATTCCTATTGTAATGTGCACGGCGGTGGGTTAACATTGGCTTTACATTCCTGGGACAGCTGCAGCCCTGTACATACTCGCACTTCTCAAAATTTCACTCGCAAAATGCGAGCAGGCGAGTGGAATTTTTGAGGGCTGCCTAAATTACAAACACAAACTTTCTTTTATATTGCACATTTGTATCATATGTATTTATTTAGCGCTGTACTTTTGTGGTTCAATAATAGAAGATCTGGCCATTTGAGACTGAGACCAAGCTATGTATACAGTGGTGTGAAAAAGTGTTTGCCCCCTTCCTCATTTCCTGTTCCTTTGCATGTTTGTCACACTTAAGTGTTTCGGAACATCAAACCAATTTAAACAATAGTCAAGGACAACACAAGTAAACACAAAATGCAATTTGTAAATGAAGGTGTTTATTATTAAAGGTGAAAAAAAATCCAAACCATCATGGCCCTGTGTGAAAAAGTGATTGCCCCCTAAACCTAATAACTGGTTGGGCCACCCTTAGCAGCAACAACTGCAACCAAGCGTGTGCGATAACGTGCAATGAGGCTTTTACAGCGTCCTGGAGGAATTTTGGCCCACTCATCTTTGCAGAATTGTCCTAATTCAGTTACATTAGAGGGTTTTCGAACATGAACGGCCTTTTTAAGGTCATACCACAACATCTCAATAGGATTCAGGTCAGGACTTTGGCTAGGCCACTCCAAAGTCTTCATTTTGTTTTTCTTCAGCCATTCGGTGGTGGACTTGCTGGTGTGTTTAGGATCATTGTCCTGCTGCAGAACCCAAGTTCGTTTCAGCTTGAGTACACGAACAGATGGTCGGACATTCTCCTTCAGGATCTCTTGGTAGACAGCATAATTCATAGTTCCTTTTATCACGGCAAGTCTTCCAGGTCCTGAAGCAGCAAAACAGCCCCAGACCATCACACTACCACCACCATATTTTACTGTTGGTATAATGTTCTTTTTCTGAAATGCAGTGTTCCTTCTACGCCAGATATACTTGGACACACACCTTCCAAAAAGTTCCACTTTTGTCTCATCGGTCCACAGAATGTTGTCCCAAAAGTCTTGGGGATCATCAAGATGTGTTGTGGAGAAATTGAGACGAGCTTTGATGTTCTTTTTGCTCAGCAGTGGTTTTCTCCTTGGAACTCTGCCATGCAGGCCATTTTTGCCCAGTCTTTTCCTGATGGTGGAGGCATGAACGCTGACCTTAACTGAGGCAAGTGAGGCCTGCAGTTCCTTGGACGTTGTTGTGGGGTCTTTTGTGACCTCTTGGATGAGTCGTCGCTGCGCTCTTGGGGTAATTTTGGGCGGCCGGCCACTCCTGGGAAGGTTCACCACTGTTCCATGTCTTCGCCATTTGTGGATAATGGCTCTCACTGTGGTTCGCTGGATTCCCAAAGCTTTGGAAATGGCTTTATAACCCTTTCCAGACTGATAGATCTCAATTACTTTCTTTCTCAATTGTTCCTGAATTTCTTTGGGTCTCGGCATGATGTGTAGCTTTTAAGGATCTTCTGGTGGACCTTACTGTGTCAAGCAGCTCCTATTTAAGTGATGCCTTGATTGTGAACAGGTGTGGCAATAATCAGGCCTGGGTGTGGCTAGAGAAATTGAACTCAGATGTGGACAACCACAGTTATAGTATGTTTTAACAAGGGGGGCAATCACTTTTTCACACAGGGCCATGATGGTTTGGATTTTTTTTCACCTTTAATAATACACACCTTCATTTACAAATTGCATTTTGTGTTTACTTGTGTTGTCCTTGACTATTGTTTAAATTGGTTTGATGTTCCGAAACACTTAAGTGTGACAAACATGCAAAGGAACAGGAAATGAGGAAGGGGGCAAACACTTTTTCACACCACTGTAGGTCAAACATGGAAATGTTTGCAGAAGTATAGAGCTTCCAGTTTACTGTCTATGCAGACAACACCTCCTGCTATGTACCCCTTATTCATTCACCTGGAGGGATGATAGTTCCTTGGGTGGCCACCTTATCTTTAACGGGGCTTCCAGGTTCAAATAAGCCCCCCTGTCTGCAGACCCCATCAATCACCGAGCCAGGGTTGTGGTAAGAGGTCCTTGTCCTCCTCAGCTTGGGGACAACATGGTAGGCAACATCTACTGTCATAATACACTATCCTTTATCGGAGAAGTGGGTTTAAAATGCTGGAGCAGGATGTACTGTAGATGCACCTCACTAAAGTAAACTACATACTGTAATATTGGGGGTTCTTTAGCATCTGTGTAGAGCACACCAGTGAGCAGAGTCAACGCCAGTCATGCCGTTTAAGGGCTTGTTGGCCCACTTTTATTAAAAGAAAGAAAAAAAAAGAAAACAAAGTTCCATAAATGAAAACAAAAGATGGTTTCCCTCGCAGGGGGTTTTCACTGCCAGCAACAAACAAAAGGATATTCAGCCTCCTGGCTTACACATGCAGCATTGCAAAAAATACAGAGCCACCTGGCTCTCTTCAGCAGCAGATGCACAACTGCTCAGGCTCCCACATGGAGCTCTCCTGACTACTGTCAGCAATCTCAGGCTCAGGTCTCTGGCTATTTCCGTGCACAGGGAGAGAGATGACCACCGCTCCAGAGGGATCCTTCAAGGCGAATGCTTCCACTCCTAGTGTGGAGCTTCAGGTGCAGGCTAATAACAAGGTAGTTAGAAAGTAACAAGGGGAACTCTGGACAGCCGCACACCAGACGAAGATGAAAAATCAAATGGATTTATTTAAAAACAGGAATCACATCAAAGTCCAAAAACACAGCAAAACAGGGAAGGGGGGGCACACTCATTTTTTAGCTATGAGTAAGCGCTGTATTTAGCGTGAAACGCGTCAGCTGTGTGCCCCCCCTTCCCTGTTTTGCTGTGTTTTTGGACTTTGATGTGATTCCTGTTTTTAAATAAATCCATTTGATTTTTCATCTTTGTCTGGTGTGCGGCTGTCCAGAGTTCCCCTTGTTACTTTCTATTTCCGTGCACACCTGCACTCTCTGGGTTCTCCCTTGCAAGCCTGGACTCCTTGGGAGGGTGGAGCCCAGAACCATAGCCAGGTGTCTACAAATAGCCCAGCACACACCTGACCAGTCAGTGTGCTGGTGGATCTCAAAAAACCCGGATCCAGGATTGGGGATTTCATCCCACCCGGATCTCTAAGAAATCCCCGGGCTCCAGGTCCCAAAGTGGATTTTAATAAACAATGAGGAAACTGAAAAGCCAGTTTCCTCCCAAATAAACAACTCCCCTGGAGCCCCTCAACCTGCCTGGTTGAGAACCCTGCATCATTCTGCTGGTGGGGTACCACACTACCACAATACTCTTTCAGACCCTTAAGGTGCTTTTGATGTGCTTTAAAGGTTCTCTACTCCCGCCCTCGCAGGACTCGCTCACTAATATGGACACCACTCTTCGCTATTGTCAGAAACCATGAAATCAGGCTGAGACAGAAGTACAGTTAAATCACACTTGTTTAATAATAAAAGTAAAAAGAACAAACGTAGTCAAAACATAACCAAAGTTTAGTAACTGGAAAGGATAGTCAGACAAGCCAAACGTCAGGTATCAATGTAGTGGAACATCAAGCAGGATCTGGAGCCAGAAGGGATGTCAGCAAAGTAAGTCTTGAACAGGATCGCAGGAGATAATTTCTGTGATGTTGACCAAGGCGAAGGCAGAGCTCCTCTTGACTGGGCGGCTTAAGTAGGCAGGACTGACGAGCAGGATATCATCATCAGCTGAGTAACTGTGTGGAGATAGGAGCTGGCAATTAGCCAAAAGCTGAGCGGCCAGCTCAGAGAAGGAAGGGCTGAACCCAGCCCTGACCGCTATGAAAAAAATCATAATCCCAACATACGGGTTGCCCTACCAAATTTGATAGAATATTGGATGAATGACTGTCTGTACCTGGTTTAGCCCCTGTGGAGCTGGTTTGACAATGGATGCTAGACTGAAGCTCAGTTTTTCAGGCCTATCCTCTGGCCTTTGTGGTATCCCTAGTATGTATTTACCCCCGGGCTCTTTGTTTAATTGTATGAACATTATTATTACTTGATTCCCACATTGATTTATGATAAATGAGGTTGTACTTGTACTATGCTCTGTAACACTGTTGTCTGTTGTGTACTCTCGAACACTCAAGTGACATATATTTTTGATGTAGATTGTCTCTTTTTCGTGATACAAATACTATTTTTTTGTGTTCTGTTCAATAAACTTTATTGCTGATTTGAAAAAAAAGAAGTTAACTACATACTAATCCCCTTGATGTCACTGTCTTAGAAGTAGTACACAGCTGCAGAACGTACCTTCACTTACTGCCTACCTGGATTCTGATCTTCTTTTCTAGGCAGTGGAAAAAAAAAAAACAACCATGATACTTTCTGTAGGTCACAGGCCCTCTTTAAGAAGTAGCAATCACTTAGTAGAGAGCGTCAGCATGCAGCATCCCACAAAGTGCCAAACATATGATGGGCTTCACAGAGATACACAGTGAACCACCTGCAACCTGTAGGCCACATGTTAGGCACCAGGGGCTTATAAACTCATAGGGGGGAATCAACAAAGAGTGGTGTAGGATTTATGCCTGCACCAAACTTCTAAGCTGTGAAAATGGAGCAGATTTTGCAAAAGGGGAATAGTTCCCTTTGTTAATTAGATGCAATCTACTTCATGCTCTTCGTCATATCTGTGAAAGACACAGCACAGAGAGCTGTGCTCTGGATCCCTCTATCTGCTTTGTTAATGTGGTGCACACCCCTCGCTCCAGTTAGTTAAGCCATCAACATAGTGCAGAAAGCTTAGCTGTTTCCACCTTAAGCCCCATACACACGGTCGGACTTTTTCATCAATTTGGTCCGATCGGACAAGGTTGTTGAAAAATCAGACCGTGTGTATGCACCATCGGACAGTGTTCGTCGGTTTGTCCGTCGGACAAAGTCTTATCTCCTGCTGGAAAGATTTCCCGTCAACCCGGTCCGATCACACCAAATCCGATCGTGTGTACGCTTGTCCGACCGGACAAAGTGCTACGCATGCTCAGATCACATTACAAGACCAAAGCTATTGGCTACTAGCCTCTACGTAGTCCCGTCGTAGGCAACAAACGTCACCACGTTCAGAATGATCGGATTTTCCGACAACTTTGTCCGATCGTGTGTACGCAAAACCAACATCAGACAAAGTATGACGGACATGGTCCGACGGACCTGGTCCACGGATTGTCCGCGCGTGTGTATGGGGCTTTAGATGCCTTACTGTGGTGTAGAAAAGATAGGAACTTACTAACGTGTTAAAATTAAATGTTCAGGGTTAAATAACACCAGATTAGAATAAACTGAACTCTAGGTTGATATACAAAAACACAATTTTGTGTGGTTATGTATTTAACAAATTCTAATTAAAAATGCAAATTAATTCCACAGCAATTAAAATGCTTTAATACTAGTGCTAATAAGTGAGATGCTTCAGTTTTTTTTTTTTTTATAGTACAAGAAATCTGGTGTTATTTAAATAGTTATTATGGACAGAGTTTACCAAGCATATGGCTATGCTTGGTTAGATTAAACTAAACTCTAGGTTGATATTTTTTTTTGTACCCTGTAAGGTATTGTCACCTCCCATCTTCACCCGGTCTTCCTTCCGTGTTCGTGGACTGGCCAGAGCCGCAATGACATCCCTGCCACGGTGATGTCATTGCATGCTTGGTTAGATTAAATAAAACTCTAGGTGGATATTTTTTTTTTGTACCCTGCAAGGTATTGTCCTCTCCCATCTTCACCGCTCTTCCTTCCGGGTTCGTGGACTGGCCAGAGCCACAATGACATCACTCCCACAGTGATGTCATCGCATGCTTGGTTAGATTAAACTAAACTCTAGGTTGATATTTCTTTTTTTGTACCCTGCAGGGTATTGTCATCTCCCATCTCATATCATCTCCCAGCTCATCTCCCATCTTCACTGGAGCCGCGATGACATCACTCCCACACATGTGCGTGGGAGCCACCACTTATGGCACAAGGCTCTGAAGGAACAGCTGAAGGGTGGCTGTTCCTTCAGAGCGCATGCACCAGTCATGTCACTGGCTACATGAACAGTAAATATCTTCTAAACGGTGCACATTTAGGAGATATTTACACTACCTATAGGTAAGCCATATTATAGGCTTACCTATAGGTAAAAGTCAGAGATGGGAGTTTACTAAATCATAGGGTTGAGCAAACCCGAACTGTAAAGTTCGGGTCCGTACCGGACTTTTGGGTGTCCGGGTCCCGGACCCGAACCCAAACTATTGGCTGTATGTTCGGGTTCGGGTCTGGTGTTCGGCAATGTATTGGCACCTTTTTAAGAGCTGCAGGGCAGCCAATCAACGCTAGTTTTACTAGTGTGCCCTTAGAAGCCATCACAGCCATGCCTACTAATGGCATGGCTGTGATTGGGCAGTGCAGCATGTGACCCAGCCTCTATATATAGTCCAGACACACAGCACACAGCGTCATTCTGCTATAGACAGGTTCCTGTGCTGCTGAGAGGATTTTAGGAGGTAGTGTGATAAAGTCAGTCAGTCAGTCAGTCAGTCCACATTCCTTAACTTTTCTTCTAATTAGTTAGATTAGTGAGCGATCTACATAGCTAGAGTAGAGAGCTAGAGTAGAGTACAGAGTTTCTTTAGTAAGGAAGAGAAAGAGGCAGAGAGAATTATTCAAGAGATTCCTAAATCAATTGTACCCTGGCTGGGGTGCAGTCAGGGCCGGCGTAACCATTAGGCGGGTCAAGCAGCCGCCTAGGGCGGCAGAATGGGAGGGGCGGTAAAATCCTTGCTGACCAAGTGACTCCGCACCGCTCCCTGTTATTACACCGCCGCCGCATAGAGCAGATTGACGCTCTATTGCGGTATGCTGGGTGACAAGCCAGAGGATGAGACAGGTCACAGGCGGGGATAAGGATAAAGAAGCGCGGGCGGAGCAGGGGGCGGAGTCTGTGTGGGTCGCTGAGGGACGAGCGTCTTCTCCCCCAGGCAGCATGACTTGTTGTGTGGAGAGTATACTGTCACAGTAATTGCACAGTGAGAGCGGGGAAAGCTTACACAGGAGTCGGGCTGTGTTCTGTCTCCACCTTCCTCCTAACCCCGCCCTCACTCTGCTGCTTCTCCAATCCGATACTCCGCCTCAGATTTGTGCCCGCCCAGCCCCGCCCACCCTCCAATCACATGCATGCCATGCACTTGCTCTGTGCTGCCAGAGGAGTTTTGTGAACAGCTGAGCGGCACTTTTAAACCCATCGCTGTTACAGCCCTGAGGGAGACCAGACTGAATGGGGGAGACATACAGTAATTGGTGAGTGTGACTTCCATCCCCAGAACAACCCCCTCTCTGTTCCCACCACTTTATGCTCTGCACCTTCTTCCCCCCTCCCCCTTTATTTTTCTCTCTCTACCCCACCCCTCTTTTGTTTACACCTCTCGTCTTCCTCCTCTCCCTCATTCTCTCCCCCACTAGGCTAGGACCTATCCTGTCCACATACCACCCTGTGACCCTGTCCACATACCACCATGTGACCCTGTCCACATACCACCCTGTCCACATACCACCCTGTGACCCTGTCCATATACCACCCTGTGACCCTGTCCACATACCACCCTGTCCACATACCACCCTGTGACCCTGTCCACATACCACCCTGTCCACATACCACCCTGTGACCCTGTCCACATACCACCCTGTGACCCTGTCTATATACCACCCTGTGACCCTGGCTATATACCCCCCTGGCCTGTCCATATGCTACCCTGGCCTGTCTATACACCTGTGGACCAAGGCTGGTGTGAGCAAGCGAGCTGGTGTCGCCACTGTTTGTCTTTAGACCGGGTCCAGGGGTGCAAGTGTGGGCCTGCGGACCACGGCTGAAGAAACAGTGACCCTGTCCACATACCACCATGTGACCCTGTCCACATACCACCCTATCCATATACCACCCTGTGACCTTGTCCATATACCACCCTGTGACCCTGTCTACATACCACCCTGTCCACATACCACCCTGTGACCCTGTCCACATACCACCCTGTGACCCTGTCCACATACCACCCTGTGACCCTGTCCACATACCACCCTGTCCATATCCCACCCTGTGACCCTGTCCATATACCACCCTGTGACCCTGTCCACATACCACCCTGTCCATATACCACCCTGTGACCCTGTCCATATACCACCCTGTCCATATACCACCCTGTGACCCTGTCCACATACCACCCTGTCCATATACCACCCTGTGACCCTGTCCACATACCACCCTGTCCATATACCACCCTGTGACCCTGTCCACATACCACCCTGTGACCCTGTCTACATACCACCCTGTGACCCTGTCCACATACCACCCTGTCCATATACCACCATGTGACCCTGTCCACATACCACCCTGTCCATATACCACCCTGTGACCCTGTCCACATACCACCCTGTCCATATACCACCCTGTGACCCTGACCACATACCACCCTGTCCATATACCACCCTGTGACCCTGTCCATATACCACCCTGTGACCCTGTCCATATACCACCCTGTGACCCTGTCCACATACCACCCTGTCCATATACCACCCTGTGACCCTGTCCATATACCACCCTGTCCACATACCACCCTCTGACCCTGTCCACATACCACCCTGTCCATATACCACCCTGTGACCCTGTCCACATACCACCCTGTCCATATACCACCCTGTGACCCTGTCCACATACCACCCTGTCAATATACCACCCTGTGACCCTGTCCACATACCACCCTGTCAATATACCACCCTGTGACCCTGTCCACATACCACCCTGTCCACATACCACCATGTGACCCTGTCCACATACCACCCTGTCAATATACCACCCTGTGACCCTGTCCACATACCACCCTGTCCACATACCACCATGTGACCCTGTCCACATACCACCCTGTCAATATACCACCATGTGACCCTGTCCACATACCACCCTGTCCACATACCACCATGTGACCCTGTCCACATACCACCCTGTGACCCTGTCCACATACCACCCTGTCCACATACCACCCTGTGACCCTGTCCACATACCTCCCTGTGACCCTGTCCATATACCACCCTGTGACCCTGTCCATATACCACCCTGTGACCCTGTCTATATACCACCCTGTGACCCTGTCTATATACCACCCTGTGACCCTGTCTATATACCACCCTGTGGCCCTGTCTATATACCACCCTGTGACCCTGTCTATATACCACCCTGTGACCCTGGCTATATACCACCCTGGCCTGTCCATATACCCCCCTGGCCTGTCCATATGCTACCCTGGCCTGTCTATACACCTGTGGACCAAGGCTTGTGTGAGCAAGCGAGCTGGTGTCGCCACTGTTTGTCTTTAGACCGGGTCCAGGGGTGCAGGTGTGGGCCTGCGGACCACGGCTGAAGAAACAGTATCGAGGCGCCGCAAAAATCTCCACCCGCCACCTCCACCGTATACATGGGCATGGGAAAGTGGGTGGAGTCAGGGGTAGAGCCAAGTGGAGGGGGCGGCAAAATTAGGTTTCGCCTAGGGTGTCAAAAATCCTTGCACCAGCCCTGGGTGCAGTGCACAGTCTTTTAACAGTGCCATGAGGCCAGTGCCAGACAAAATATAAGTTTTACCTGCAAGCTCAGTGCACCATCACTGCACTGCATATTTTACTAAGCGATACACCATACTCTGTGTGTATTCTGATATTGGAAAAACATTGCAAAAAAATTAAATTTTGCTGTGTTTTTTTTTTCCCAATAGCATTTTCTGCGTGTTCATAAACGCTTTAGACACTATCCGTGTATTCTGATATTGGAAAAACATTGCAAAAAAATGTAATTTTGCAGTGGTTTTTTTTCCCAATAGCATTTTCTGCGTGTTCATAAACGCTTTAGACACTATCCGTGTATTCTGATATTGGAAAAACATTGCAAAAAAATTTAATTTTGCTGTGTGTTTTTTTTTTTTTCTGCGTTTTCATAAACGCTTTAACACTATCCGTGTATTCTGATTTTGCTGCAGTTTTTTTTTTTTTTTCTGCGTGTTCATAAACGCTTTAGACACTATCCGTGTATTCTGATATTGGAAAAACATTGCAAAAAAAATTTTGCAGTTTTTTTTTTCCCAATAGCATTTTCTGCGTGTTTTTTTTTTTTTATTTGGAAAAACATTGCAAAAAAATAATTTTGCAGTTTTTTTTTTCTGCGTGTTCATAAACGCTTTAGACACTATCCGTGTAGACACTATCTGTGTATTCTGATATTGGAAAAACATTGCAAAAAAATTTAATTTTGCAGTTTTTTTTTTCCCAATAGCATTTTCTGCGTGTTCATAAACGCTTTAGACACTATCCGTGTATTCTGATATTAGAAAAACATTGCAAAAAAATTTAATTTTGCAGTGTTTTTTTTTCTCCCAATAGCATTTTCTGCGTGTTCATACACGCTTTAGACACTATCCGTGTATTCTGATATTGGAAAAACATTGCAAAAAAATTTAATTTTGCAGTGTTTTTTTTTTCCCAATAGCATTTTCTGCGTTTTCACACGCCTACACGTACTGAATGACGGGTCTGCCCCCTTCAACTTCTGGGTCTCCAAATCGGGCACATGGCCTGAGCTTGCCCTTTACGCCTTGGAGGTGCTGGCCTACCCTGCCGCCAGTGTATTATCTGAACGTGTATTTAGCACGGCAGGGGGCGTTATCACAGACAAGCGCAGCCGCCTGTCCAGAGCCAATGTGGACAAGCTCACGTTCATTAAAATGAACCAGGCATGGATCCCACAGGACTTGGCCGTACCTTGTGCCGAATAGACACATATACCGGTGTTCTGACGAAAACTGTCTTGCTATCGGATAGTGTCCGGCCACTTACTGCGCAGGCGCAGTGCTTGCGCAGTACGGAGGACAAGGAGATTCACAAAATCTCCAAAGATGAACGTCGCCTGCGCAATGAGTGCAGGTTCAAGCCCGATCATCCAAGTGGACATACGGTAGCACATAGTAACAGGGCCCCTCACGGGCTCGCTTGGCTAGGCTTCAACCTTGGATGATGTGGCTTGAACCTGAAGTCACCGCGCATCGTCTTCAGAGAGTTTCAAAATCCCCTTGTCCTACGTACTGAGCAAGCGCAGTACAGGGTGGACACTATGCGACGGGGGACAGAATTCGACACATCATTCACCACTAGCCTTACCCAGCCATTGTTGTATTTTTGAACCAGTGTTGGCTACCTCGTCCTCCTCCACCGCCGCTTCCACCTACACCGCCACATCCACCGCCACCTCAACCTCCTACTCCATTTGAACCTCGTCCTCCTAGGTCAAGATTATAATTTTTTCATTCTTTTAATTTCCAAGTATTTTATTTTCCCACTATCTTATCCATTAAATTGAATAATTTTTTCCAGAAAGTGCGTATTCTGGGGTATTCCCACCATATGTGCGGCATCGTGCCATTGAGTTTCTGAGGTTCTTAATGACTTCCTGTACCTCTTCTGCTGAGAAGGGGGCCTCCAGCATTTTTTTATTTTTATGTTATTTTAAGTTATTTCCCTATCCACATTTGTTTGCAGATCACTTGCCATGCTCTTAACAGCATTTTGTTGCCATTTGCAGCCCTCTAGCCCTTTCCATTACTTTTTTACAGCCATTTTAGTGTTCAAAAGTTCGGGTCCCCATTGACTTCAATGGGGTTCGGAGTTCGGGGTCAAGTTCGGGTCAAGTTCAGTCCCGAACCCGGACTTTTTTCCGAAGTTCGGCCGAACCCGCCGAACCCGAACATCCAGGTGTCCGCTCAACTCTACTAAATCATGAAATCTATTTTAAATATTGCTAATGTAAGCATCCAAAATTTGGCTTAATACCAGCCACCTGTGATCCACTGTACAGCAAAGCTCAAAATGTTTATTTGAGAATTAATATGTATGGGGATTTTAGTCAAAGTTAGTTCTGGATGGAATAGAAGGATTAAAAGCGACAATTGGACAATTGCATTTTCTCCAAAGGAAAACCCTCAACCTTCTCACTCTTATGCACACTGAGGCAAATCCACTTGGATAGGGTCATACTCCTACACTACAGTAGAATCGTTAGGTGTACAGCCCTATAGGGATGTCACTGATTGGGTGCAGGTAGAGCTGGAAGAGGTTTTTTTTGGTTGCCAGATGTAAACACCAAGCAAGACTGACATGAAGAGATAAGTATGTACCCATGGGTGGGTTCTAGGTTGGCTTAAGTTAGAGGCATAGAGAGGGAAGGCTCTGGCATTTTATTAGGGAAAGTGTAGTTTTACTTTAACCACTTGACCACTGGGCCCTTAAACACCCTTAACCACTTCCCACCCGGCCAATGTAGATATACGGCCGGGTGGGAGCCGTCTACTTCTGATAGGACGGGAACGTCCTTCAGAAGTAGGGGATCGCGCGCGCGCGTGCCCGCGCAGCGGCGCGATCCCGATGCGGCCGTGTCACCCGGACACGGCGCATCTCGAATCGGCAGGAGGGCACGGTGATCGGCCCTCCTGATCACATGACGGCCGTGACGAATCACGGCTGTCATGTGATGTAAACAGCCGGTTGCTAGGCAATCGGCCCTCCTCTCCTCACACGGAAGTCGTCGGTGAGGAGAGGAGAGCGGATCGCTGCAGCCGGCTGGTGATCAGTGAGTATGAGATGTTTTTTTACTCACTGATCACCAGTCTAGGGTCCCCCATAGTAAAACACACATGTCCCCATAGTAAAACACACATGTCCCCACAGTAAAACACATGTCCCCAAAACACACATGTCCCCAAAACACACATTCCCTAAATAATAAAAACACATGTCCCTCACATATGTCCCAGTAAAATCACATGTGCCAATGATTATCTGCACACATATGTCCGTGATCACCTGCACACCCCTTTTACATGATCATTTGCGTACATATGTCCGTGATCACGCGAACCAATTATACACTTAACGGAATTTTTTTTACAAAAAACATGTTGCAGAATACATTTTGGCTTAAATTTATGACAAAATTTGATTTTATTGGATTTCTTTTAAAAAAGAAAGGAGAAAATATTGTTTTTTTTCAAAATATCGAAAAAAAATAAAAAACGGAGTCGCGAATAAATACCAAACTAAAGCTCTATTTGTGCGAAAAAAATGATAAAAAATTCATTTGGTTACAGCATTGCATGACCGCGCAATTGTCACTGAAAGTGCGCGAGCGCTGAAAGCTGAAAATTGGTCTGGGCAGGAAGGGTGTTTAAGTGCACAGTAGGCAAGTGGTTAATAACCAGACCAATTTTCAGCTTTCGGTGCTCTCACATTTTGAATGACAATTTCAGTCATACAACACTGTACCCATATGAAATTTTTGTTTTCACACAAATAGAGCTTTCTTTTGGTGGTATTTAATCACTTTGGGTTTTTTATTTTTTGCGCTATAAAAGAAAAAAGCCTGAAAATTCTGTAAAAAAAAAAGAAATTTTCTTCGTTTCTGTTATAAAATTTTGCAAATTTGTAATTTTTCTTGATAAATTTTGGCCAAAATTTATACTGCTACATATCCTTGGTAAAAATAAGTACAAATTGGGGTATATTATTTGGTCTTTGTGAAAAATATAGAGTCCACAAGCTATGGTGCCAATATCTGAAAATTGATCACACCAGAAGTACTGACAGCCTATCTAATTTCTTGAGATCCTAACATGCCAGAAAAGTACAAATACCCCCCAAATGACCCTTTTTTAAAAAGGAGACATTCCAAGGTATTTAGAAAGAGGCATGGTGAGTTTTTTGAAGTTGTTATTTTTTCAAGATTTGTTTTTTTTTTTCACAAAATTGTCATATTAGCAAGTTATTTCTCACACACAGCATATGCATACCACAAATTACACCCCAAAACACATTCTGCTATTACTCCCGAGTATGGCGATACCACATGTGTGAGACTTTTACACAGCGTGGCCACATACAGAGGCCCAAGATGCAGGGAGCACCCAGGTGCAGGCGTTCCGGAGCACCCAGGCCAATTCAGACATTTCTCTCCTACATGTAAAAATCATAATTTATTTGCTAGAAAATTACATAGAACCCCAAAACATTATATATGTTTTTTTAGCAAAGATGCTAGAGAATACAATGGCAGTCGTTGCAACTTTTTATCTCGCACGGTACTTGCGCAGCAATTTTTATAAAAAAAAAACAGTTTTGTGCTTTACAAAAAACAAAACAGTAAAGTTAGCCCAATGTTTTTGCATAATGTGAAAGATGAAGTTACGCCGAGTAAATAGATACCTAACATGTCACCCTTTAAAATTGCACACACTCGTGGAATGGCGCCAAACTTGGCTACTTAAAAATCCCCATAGGCGACGCTTTAACATTTTTTTTTTTTTTTTTAATTTTTTACTGGTTACATATTTTGAGTTACAGAGGGGGTCTAGGGCCAAAATTATTGATCTCACTCTAACGTTCGCTGCAATACCTCACATGTGTGGTCTGAACACCGTTTTCATATGTGGGCGGGACTTACGTATGCCTTCTCTTCTGCACGCGAGCACACGGGGACAGGGGCGCTTTAAAAAAAAATAATTTTATTGCTCATTTTACTTTATTTATTTTAGTTTGACACTTTTTTCCCCCAAAAAATTTTTTTGATCACTTTTATTCCTATTACAAGGAATGTAAACATCCCTTGTAATAGGAATATGGCATGACAAGTCCTCTTTACAGCGAGATATGGGGTCAATAAGACCCCACATCTCACCTCTAGGCTGGAAAGCCTGAAATTAAAAAAATTAAAAAAAACGTTCCTGGCTTCGAGCACCGGAGGGCGGCGGGAGGAGGGACGTCCCCTCTCGCCTCCCGTAAGAACTATCAAGCAGCGGAACAGCCGTTATGATCATTCTTATGGTGTAGGGAATCGCCGGATGAAAAAGCTGATATCTGAATGATGCCTGTAGCTGCAGGCATCATTCAGATATCCCCGCACAAAATCAAGGACGTCATATGACGGCTGGCAGGCGGGAAGTGGTTAAAACGCATTTTTTTTTTCAACACAAAGTTGTCCTTTTATACAATATTTCTAACACATAGCATGTACATACCAAAAATGGCACCCCAAAATAGATTATCCTACTCCTCCTGAGTACGGCGATACCACATCTGTGAGACCTCCACAGCCTGGCCACATACAGAGGCAGAGTACAGCTGAGTACATCCGAGTATGGCTGAGTTTTGCAGGGTATCGCAGAGTATTGCATGGTATTGCAGGGTATTGCATGGTATTGCAGGGTATTGCATGGTATTGCAGGCTATCGCAGGGTATTGCAGGCTATTGCATGCTATTGCATGGTATCGCAGGGTATTGCATGGTATTGCAGGGTATCGCAGGGTATTGCATGGTATCGCAGGGTATTGCATGGTATCGCAGGGTATTGCAGGGTATTGCATGGTATTGCAGAGTATCGCATGGTATCGCAGGATATTGCATGGTATTGCAGGATATTGCCTGGTATCGCAGGGTATGGCAGGGCATTGCAGAATATCGCAGGGTATTACAGGGTATGGCAGAGTATTGCTGGGTATTGCTGGGTATTGCAGAGTATTGCAGAGTATTGCAGGGTATTGCTGGGTATTGCAGAGTATTGCTGTGTATTGCAGGGTATGGAGGGATGGCTGAGCATGGATGGATGGATCGTTGGTGATTGCAGAGCAGCGCTGTGGGAACTACAGATCCTGCCCACAGCGCTGCTGCCACCGATCCCTCCCCCTCTCCACTCACACTGTACCAATCGGAGCGATCACGTGGTAAACGGCCGCAATGAGCGGCCGTTTACCGTAATCCGTGATCCGCCGAGTCTAGAGGCGGTCACGGATGTTCTCGAGACCGCCTCCAGGGGGCGCGCGAGAGCTGGATTCTGGGAGGATGTCACTGTACACCCTCCCATAGTTAAGCAACCGCCCTGTAGCCGTCATTCGGCTATGGGCCGGTTGTTAAGTGGTTAAAGGTACAGATGTAATTTATAAAAAAATTATTTTTTTTTGCCAAAAGCCTAACCTCCCACTAACCAACACCAAAAATTACTGGGTGACAAAAACCAGCCTACCCATAAAATGTATATCAATTTTAATATACAGTACCAAAGAGTCATATTTATAAAGAAGGGTATATGACATTTAGCAATTCATTGCGGGTGAACCTTCTAGGTGCATGCATTTTAAATGACAATGATTAATTCACCACCAGAGAATGTTTGGTGAAAGTTACATTCACTGCTTTATAAATAGATCATTATGTATGTAAAATCAGATTACCCTTATACACACATACACATGCATACGCACACACCTGAAATTATTTTAACAGGATTGTGTGGGATTATTTTACATTTATGATGGTTTATGGATAGTATGTGTATAAAATATTAGATTTGAAAAAACAAACAAGCATTTTGAAATATAATGTCATGCTATTGGTTCTGAAATAAGATATGCTGCTCTTCATCTTTCAGCATTTCCCTGATGCCACCTTGTGCAAAATTATTTGCATTTCTTATTGAATGCAAATAGCCACAATAAGATACACTGTATGCAAATTAATTCCATAGCAATTAAAACACTTTAATACTAGCGCTAATGAGGGAAATGCTTCAGTTTTTTTTTTGTATGAGAAATCTGGTGCTATTTAACCACTTCAAGGTTAAGGTTTTACCCCCTAAATGACCAGGCCATTTTTTGCGATACGGCACTGCATTATTTTAACTGACAATTGGGCGGTTGTGCGATGCTGTACCCAAATAAAATTGATGTCCTTTTTTTTTCCCACAAATAGAGCTTTCTTTTGGTAGTATTTCATCACCCCTGCGGTTTTTATTTTTTGTGCTATAAACAAAAAAAGACTTACAATTTTGAAAAAAAAAAAAATGTTGTTACTTTCTGCTTTTAAAAACACATGCAATAATTTTTTTTTTTAAATGTAATTTCTTTATCCATTTAGGTCAATATGTATTCTGCTACATATTTTTGGTAAAAAAAATCTCAATAAGCAGATATTGATTGGTTTGTACAAAAGTTATCGCGTCTACAAACTATGGGATGTTTTTATGGCATTTTTTTTTTTTTTTTACCAATAATGGCGGCAATCAGGAATTTTTAGCGGGACTGCGACTTTGCGGTAGACAAATTGGACACCTAACTGATACTTTTGACATCTTTTTGGGAACCAGTGACATTAATACTGTGATCAGTGCTAAAAATTTGCACTGTTACTGTACTAATGACACTGGCAGGGGAGGGGTTAACATCAGGAGCGATCAAGGGGTTAAATGTGTGCCTAGCTGGTGCTTGCTAACTGTGTGGGGTATGGTCTGACTGGATGAAGACAGAGATTGGTGTTCCTGCTTAGCAGGAACGCAAGATCTCTATCTTCTACCCTGTCATAACAGCAATCTGCCTTGTTTACATAGGCAGATCGCCATTCTGCCTCCCTGGGAAACAATCGTGGGTGGCCAGTGGACATCGGGTCTGCCAGACCCACTGATTGAGGGCACTGGTGCATTCTCACTCCTGTTCTATGCATTCATTAGACACATAGAACTGTGGCTGGGCCCTGCCCCTGCTCTCCCCTCATTGGCTCACTGGCTGTCACTGATAGCAGTGGAAGCCAATGGCACTTGAAGAGAGAGAGACCTGGGACAGCAGAGGCTCCCCTGCACATCATTTGACAGCATCCTGGTGTGGTTTATTGGACTCCATATTATGACTTATTAATTGCATTCAACAATAGTTAAACATAATTTTCAAGCATCACATGACCAGTTTAGGGGTGCAGTTAAATTTTACTATTATTGTACAATTGTACTCCCTACGCTCAGGCACACACCCCTTTAACTCATTTTCCCACAACTCTTTGGGCTCCTAGACATGCCAAGAGAGTATAAATCCATCCGCTTCCCTTGCTTAGTAGTTTAGAGAGGCCAAACTTGATGTGGGAGATGTAATTCTCAGTCAGATGAGAGGCCTTCTACTGACAGAATGGGCATCTATTAACACACAGCCTCTCCAGAAGACCTAGCGATTTACCAGAGTACTCTAGTTCCAGTGGGATGGCCATTTGTACATGGGTCTTGGACCCCTCCAGCAGTTTGCTTGTATTACGGTATCAGAGCTACCCTGGACTTTACTGTGAGGGACTCATTTGTAACTCATTAGAGAGATTTTCTTTCAACTTTCCATCACTCAAGTGATCTGCTTGCAAAGTATTTAAGGGAGGACAGGGGCTCAAAACAGCAATTTATAGGATGCCGAAAGTGTACACTCGCTTTTCCCTTTGGGGGACAGCTGAAACACAGCTGGTCCCCTAAATAAGGAAGAAGTTGGGATGGAGAAACTTGTTTTTCGAAATACGGAATGAAATAATATTAGTCAGTTTTGTGAGTACTGCAGCACCCTGTCAGGAGCGTGTAACGCTCCTGCTCCTCATTCCAGCATCCTGGTTTTGACTGTGGCATTCTCCTTGTCTGTCTGTCCACTTACAAGGTGATTGATGTGGCTAATCTCTGGGTGTAGATTAAACCTGAAACCAAAGAAAGACACAACGCTCTAGGCAATTATCAGGTGAAATGCATATATCAGGTGCAGACCTTGGTTTACCACCGTCCAACACGAATAAGACAAAGAAGGGGTCACACACCGAGACTCCAAAATTTGCTTGATGTTATCTTTATTGTCACAAGTTTGTCAGACAAACACAGGAAAAGCAGTTGACGCGTTTCACAAGCGTTAGCTTGCTTGTTCACAACTGTGAACAAGCAAGCTATCGCTTGTGAAACACGTCAACTGCTTTTCATGTGTTTGTCTGACAAACTTGTAACAATAAAGTGTCAGAAACCATGAAATCAGGCCGAGATAGAAGTGCAGTTAAATCACACTTGTTTAATACTAAAAGTAAAAAGAACAAACATAGTCAAAACATAACCAAAGTTCAGTAACCGGAATGGATAGTCAGCCAGGCCAGAAGTCAGGAATCAATGTAGTGGAACAGCAAGCAGGATCTGGAGCCAGAAGGGATGTCAGCAAAGCAAGTCTTGAACAGGATCACAAGATATATTTTCTGTGATGTTGACCAAGGCAAAGGCAGAGATCCTCTAGACTGGATGGCTTAAGTAGGCAGGACTGACGAGCAGGATATCATCAACAGCTGAGGACAGATAGGAGCTGGCATTTAGCCGACAGCTGAGCAGCCAGCTCAGAGAAGGAAGGGCTGAGCCAAGCCCTGACATAAAGATAACATCAAGCAAATTTTGGAGTCTTGTGTGCAACCACTTCTTTATCTTATTCTCTAGATTAAACCTCATTTAAGTCCTGGGGGCAACCGAGTACTAGTAGGCCTGCTTGCCGTATGGGAAAGGGGATTGCTATAGGTGAAGAACACAGAAGTTAGCTCTGGCCACCTGCGTTAGCTCTGGTCACCTGTGTTAAGGCGTGAAACACCCTTCCTGTAACATCAAGACTGATACAAGCTATGTTCAAGCTGTAATGTGTATTGAGTTCTTGACCATTTATATGGAAGAAATCTATGGATGCAAATTAAGCTTAATGTGTGAAACAACACAAAGAAAGTCCAGTAAACATTTTAAACAAACCGTGTCTGTGATGTGTTCAGTGGGAACTGTCAGCACAGGTAAGCAGAGTTTGGCTTGGTGAGATTCTACAAACAGCTACAAGTGAAAGGTTCATGCTGCCACTGTGAGTGTTGGACTGGTCTCCTATTCTTTATGAGCAGATAGCAGTGCATCCAATACTTGAGGAAATGTAGACATTAGAACTGCTTTTGATTAGGAACAAGTGGTGGTCTAGTGTAGGATGGTCCATTTGCTTGGCAGTGGTTCCCCTGGGTGCACATGCCTGGCAACCTGGACCCCCATATCTTATGACCCTTTGGTGCTCAGCGGGACCCCCCATGAACTAAGTCTGGAATCACTGGAGATAGAGAAGCCTCTCATAAGTATGTGGCTGCGTATTTCTCATCATGGTCTAAGGGCCAGGATGAGTGGGAACCTAAAAAAGTGGTGAACATTGAACTGTAGGCCTGCAGGAACTGTTTCAAGAATTCACAGCAACACACACTTGTCTATTGGCTAGTAAACCTGCCCATTATAGTGATGAACCAATAGGAAGGCGGGAGGGGTGGCAATTCATGGTCGGAGGGGGATGAACAAATGCTCTGCTTCATGGTCATGGCAAAAATGGTATCCCATCATGTTTGGTGGGCAGTCCCGCTATTGAACACGAACCATTCAAGTAAATGGGACTGAGCCACAACTGCGTGCAATGCGCACGGGTGTGATGCAGGCTTTTCAGGGTTCAAACAGGTGGTGAAGAAGTAGCATAGTGCCTTTCAGCCACCTGTCAACCACCCTCAGAAAAGCGATCCATTGTGGTATTCCAAAGGGGCGGCAAGGGCTAAACAAGCCCTTAGACAGTGTTCAGTGGTGAAAGGCATACTTTAATTTTTGATAATCATCCTAGGTAATAAAGATAAATAAACCTTTAAGGATACAGTGGTGTGAAAAAGTGTTTGCCCCCTTCCTCATTTCCTGTTCCTTTGCATGTTTGTCACACTTAAGTGTTTCGGAACATCAAACCAATTTAAACAATAGTCAAGGACAACACAAGTAAACACAAAATGCAATTTGTAAATGAAGGTGTTTATTATTAAAGGTGAAAAAAAATCCAAACCATCATGGCCCTGTGTGAAAAAGTGATTGCCCCCTAAACCTAATAACTGGTTGGGCCACCCTTAGCAGCAACAACTGCAACCAAGCGTTTGCGATAACGTGCAATGAGGCTTTTACAGCGTCCTGGAGGAATTTTGGCCCACTCATCTTTGCAGAATTGTCCTAATTCAGTTACATTAGAGGGTTTTCGAGCATGAACGGCCTTTTTAAGGTCATACCACAACATCTCAATAGGATTCAGGTCAGGACTTTGGCTAGGCCACTCCAAAGTCTTCATTTTGTTTTTCTTCAGCCATTCGGTGGCGGACTTGCTGGTGTGTTTAGGATCATTGTCCTGCTGCAGAACCCAAGTTCGTTTCAGCTTGAGTACACAAACAGATGGTCGGACATTCTCCTTCAGGATCTCTTGGTAGACAGCAGAATTCATAGTTCCTTTTATCACGGCAAGTCTTCCAGGTCCTGAAGCAGCAAAACAGCCCCAGACCATCACACTACCACCAGCATATTTTACTGTTGGTATAATGTTCTTTTTCTGAAATGCAGTGTTCCTTCTACGCCAGATATACTTGGACACACACCTTCCAAAGAGTTCCACTTTTGTCTCATCGGTCCACAGAATGTTGTCCCAAAAGTCTTGGGGATCATCAAGATGTGTTGTGGAGAAATTGAGACGAGCTTTGATGTTCTTTTTGCTCAGCAGTGGTTTTCTCCTTGGAACTCTGCCATGCAGGCCATTTTTGCCCAGTCTTTTCCTGATGGTGGAGGCATGAACGCTGACCTTAACTGAGGCAAGTGAGGCCTGCAGTTCCTTGGACGTTGTTGTGGGGTCTTTTGTGACCTCTTGGATGAGTCGTCGCTGCGCTCTTGGGGTAATTTTGGGCGGCCGGCCACTCCTGGGAAGGTTCACCACTGTTCCATGTCTTCGCCATTTGTGGATAATGGCTCTCACTGTGGTTCGCTGGATTCCCAAGCTTTGGAAATGGCTTTATAACCCTTTCCAGACTGATAGATCTCAATTACTTTCTTTCTCAATTGTTCCTGAATTTCTTTGGGTCTCGGCATGATGTGTAGCTTTTAAGGATCTTCTGGTGGACCTTACTGTGTCAAGCAGCTCCTATTTAAGTGATGCCTTGATTGTGAACAGGTGTGGCAATAATCAGGCCTGGGTGTGGCTAGAGAAATTGAACTCAGGTGTGGACAACCACAGTTATAGTATGTTTTAACAAGGGGGGCAATCACTTTTTCACACAGGGCCATGATGGTTTGGATTTTTTTTCACCTTTAATAATAAACACCTTCATTTACAAATTGCATTTTGTGTTTACTTGTGTTGTCCTTGACTATTGTTTAAATTGGTTTGATGTTCCGAAACACTTAAGTGTGACAAACATGCAAAGGAACAGGAAATGAGGAAGGGGGCAAACACTTTTTCACACCACTGTATATACTGTATGTGTTAAAGGATAGAAAAGAATCCTACCCTATATACATGTATCTATTGTGTATTTACATAGTTGTGTGCCTGGAGCAGCCTGTAAAAACACAACATTTATGAACATCATTTTACAACCTCCTGAAGACAGTTTAGAGTTATGGGGCTTAAGGTCCCCTGAGCAAAATCTTTTTCTCTTATTTGATGTGATTTAACAGACGATACATCTTAACCTATGTAATGAGAGCATAACGATATGACAGTCACCTCTCATAACGCCTGTATGCAGCAAATTAATTTCTTTAAGTTGCGTTCAGCTCTTTCCTATTTGCAGAATGTAGAAACCCTAAGAATAGTTGGCACTGACAGCCTACATAATAGTTGAAATTTAGATTGGATATGTTCAATACCTAAACACATTAGCGTCCCTACATATAATCTCAGACATAAATCACATATTGCTTAAATTGTCTTTGATAAATAGCTGTCAGTCTATTTGAGCACAGTAAGTCATTGTCCTCCTATTTCCCAAGATTGAAGAGTAACGGTGGCTTATTACCAGTTACAGGATTCAACAGAGAAAGCTTCTTTTTTTTTTTTTTTTTAACTCCAATGCCAAGATAACACATAGTGCATTTATTGTATTACCAAACAGCAAATGACTAGAGTGCTTTTGTATATTACAGAAAAAAAAGCATTGTTACCATCCTCTTAGACAGGAAAAAAAACGCATTACAATAGAGGAAAACAAGATTGAAACACAGAGTTTGCATCAAGATATATTCACTTTTAGAAAATAGTAAAAAGCTTACTGCTAAAGTCTTCTACCTACTCTTGTATTTAGAGTGAATACTGAGTAGTCCTTTGTATATTTACAAGAATAGATAAGTAATTACATGTGGCTCACTACATAGGTGAAGTACATTCTCGAGAACCTTCTGATTATTGCTTGTTGAGGATCCCCTAAGGCTGGAGTGGGCTGACATTACCGCAGGGTGAATCCATGGCTGAAATGGACGACTGAAATAGCCTTGGGAGCCAGTCGCTTTCTTGACTTTTATTGCTCCAGGCTCACAGGGAGAGAAGGTTAGGGCTCTAGATACCTCCAACAACATTTTTCCAGACATCAATCCCTCTTGTGCTGTCTCAGTGCATAAAACTAAAAAGAGACCATGGTGTTTTGCAAAAATTAAGAATCAAGCAAACACCAGCAGCACTTTCTCTAGAACTCCACAGCCAGGCAATGGATGCCTCTGTGCTTCCTCTCCAAGGAAGTACCAGGTTCCTCTGAGGTTCCTCTGAGGGTCTGACTCGTCTCCCTTCAGAAGAACATCTTCCCCTGGCCTCTCCACCTTGGGTGCTGTATCCCCATTTCAGGCAGGACAGCTTTAGGATTCTGTACTAGGCCCAATACAGGCTTCTGGCCTAGCCAGCACCTCCCTGGTTGAAGCCCGTGGACAAGAGAGCTCACCAGGCTAGTCTTCAAATATTTATATCCTCCTTCAGCATGCACCACTGGCAATAAACCTCCTAGTGGTTGGCTGGGGGCCATAAATATGCATAACCCAGAATTGCTGCAATTTCCCTGTCTATTGCCAAAAGCGTCCGTGACACCCACTGACAGCAAGCCTGGAACAGCAGCAAAATTGAGTTTAGGGGAAAACTAAGTGAGATGCCAAAAATGAACCCGAGCAAATTGTCACTGGGCAGAACTGTGTTTGTCCGGTCACCTCTGCTCATGGCAGGGTGGCTACAGTATTAGATAGTCATTCTGTATCTATTAAAACTGAAGTAAACCCATTTAAAAAGCACATGTCTAATTATTAGAGGAGAGCAGGCTAAGTTCCCAGCATAGCCAGAAAACTGACCATGCTGGGAAGGATGTTCTCTCATGCCTAGTGTGGTCAGATTTTTTTAGTAGGAAAGCAGAGAGGCTGGCATGATAACAAGGTAGTTTACACAGAGGAAGCAAATCAAAGAGAACAGGATACTTTATCATACAAGTACATGGTACAGCAGGCACATATCAGGAATATGAAATGTTGGGGTAACATGTTTTTTAACCTCCCTGGTGGTTTTCCTGAGTGTGGCTCTGGGTTAAATTTCAGCACTATTAGCGGTAACCCCGAGCCACACTCGGGATTGCATTGCAGGATCCTGGTGCGGTTTACTTACCCTGTCCCCAGGATCATGCGATGTCCCTGCCCAAAGCCTCTCTGTGCCAGGCTCTGTTCCCTGCGAGCGCCGCTCCGCATGGGGCGGTGCCCGGCGGCAAATTTAAAAAAGTGAAAAATCATAACACATACAATCTTACAGATTACATTACTGTATGAAATGATTTCACATCCCTTTTGTCCCCAGTGCTTTGTCCAATGCCCTGCATGCATTTTTATATTATATATACTGTTCTTTCTGCCTGGAAACTTGAGATTATCCATAGCAACCAGAAAGTGTCCCTTTACATCAAATGTGGTTTTAGACCAGCTAGAAAACAGCGATAGTAAATTAGAACACTTACAGAATTGAGCCATAGTGATTCGTGGGGTAATTCATTTTATTATTTTTATTATATTATTATTTTTTATAATTATTTATATTTATTTATTATATTATAATTTGATAATGATTTTGTGTTTGTTTCTTACTTCATCATACCCGGGATATCTACTAGACTCTTGGTGGACAGATTTAAGTGTGTTATTACTAAGAATTACAGGCCTACAATATAAAACGCCAAATTTCTATGCAAAATAACTGTACCGCTTTGAGACGCAAAAATCTGACATAATCATACCGCCATGGAGGTTAATACCAGTTTGTGGAAAATTGACTTTTCTATGCTGCAGTCAAATTTTTGTAAACCCTACACTGAAATATTTTATGTTCTTCCTTTGGTCTGTAAAATATACCACTAAAAGAGTTTTGATATATTGGTCAATTAAGTGTAAAAAAATTTAAATCAAAATACCTATTGATCCTGCCAGAAATTCAGTGATGTCTTGTGTTGTGTGAGTTCTACAGTGTTAATTTGAACAATGTTTTTAGGAAGTGTGTTAGGACTACAGAACACCTCTCCCCTATGCTATAGAAAAGGAGAGGGGGAGGTGTTCTGTAGTCCTAACATACTTCCTGTTTGACATGCTGCTCCTCCATAGATATTGTACATTGAGTGAGCGTTGCCACTCTAGGACAGGAAGTGTGTTTTTGAAAGGTTCACCAAGTGAAAATAAATGAAAAAAAGCCTGAGAAAAAGGAGAACAAATGCAGTCATCAAATCTAAGGACTGGTAAGTTGAAATATATAAAATATTTGTTTTTGGGTTTACATATACTCTAAGTAACAAAGCTAGGTCACTTCCACACTCCTAGCTGTGATTGGATAGTGAAGGATAGGCCCCTTTCACACTGGGGCGGTGCGGGCGCCGGCGGTAAAGCAGCGCTATATATTTAGCGCTGCTTTACCGTTGTTTTAGCCGCCGAAAAAAGGGTTAAAATCCCCCGCAAATCGCAGCTGCAGCGGTGCTTTTCCGGCGGTATTGCCGCGGTATCCCATTGATTTCAATGGGTGGGAGAGGTATAGGAGCGGGGAATACACCGCTCCTTCACCGCTCCAAAGATTTTTACCGTCTTGCTAGCGTACCGCTCCAGTGTGAAAGCCCTCCGGCTTTCACACTGGAGTGAAAGGACCCGATTTTTTCAGGCGCTATACAGGCGCTACTTTTAGCGCTGTAGCGTCTGAAAAACGCTTAGGTGTGAAAGGGGTCTTAGGGTCATCTTTTGTTAATACATAGTACATGTTAATGCAAGACATTAGCTTATAATCCTTCCCTTCCCTCTCTTATGCCGCGTACACACGTGCGGACTTTTGCCGGCGGACCTAGTCCAGCGGACAATCCCGCGGGACTTTCCAGCTAGGTCCGCTGGACTTTCCGAGCGTGTGGACTAGCCCACACACGCACGGACTTCTCCAGCGGATAATCCGCCGGCCAAAAGTCCGCGGGACTTTTTGAAAATGAACGGACTTGCCCACACACGGAGCAGTCCGTTCATTTCGAACGTAACTTCAGGTTACGTAGCTAGCGTAAGCAGTAAATGCCGCCGCGCTAGCTCCGCAAGCTGGCATGGATTTAAAGGGAATCCCCACGCCGAAAAAACGGCGTGGGGGTTCCCCCCAAATCCAAGTCAGACCCTCATCCGAGCATGCAGCCTGGCAGGCCAGGAAAGGGGTGGGGACGAACGAGCGCCCCCCCCTCCTGAGCCGTACCAGGCCGCGTGCCCTCAACATGGGGGGTGCCCTGGGGAAAGGGGGGCCGTGCAGCCCCCCCACCCCAAAGCACCTTGTCCCCATGTTGATGAGGACAAGGGCCTCTTCCCGACAACCCTGGCCGTTGGTTGTCGGGGTCTGCGGGCGGGGGCTTATCGGAATCTGGGAGCCCCCTTTAATAAGGGGGCCCCCAGATACCGGCCCCCCACCCTATGTGAATGAGTATGGGGTACGATGTACCCCTACCCATTCACCTAAGGTGTAAAATGTAAAGTACAAAAACACACACACTTTTGAAAAAATATTTTATTGCACTGCTCCGGGGGTCTTCTTCCGTCTTGGGGGTCTTCTCGCCAGACTCCTCCGCTCTCTTCTGCTCCTTTACCTAGCTCTTTCACGAGCGGGGGAGTCCGGCTACCTTCTTCGTCGTCGCCGCTTTCCTGGCCTGCCAGGCTGCGTGCTCGGATGAGGGTCTGACATGGATTTGGGGGGAACCCCCACGCCGTTTTTCGGCGTGGGGATTCCCTTTAAATCCATGCCAGGTCACGGAGCTAGCGCGGCGGCAGTAACTGCCTACGCTAGCTACGTAACCTGAAGTCACGTGCTAAATGAACGGACTTGCCGATGAGCGGCAAGTCCGTTCATTTCAAAAGTCCCGCGGACTTGCCCACTAACGGCGGGATTGTCCGCCGGACTGCCAAGTCCAGCGGATAATTTTAAAACCAAACTTAAAACTTTGGTCCGCCGGACTTTGGCGCCAAAAAGTCCGCCGGCGCCCACACACGAGGGGATTGTCCGCTGGACTTCAGTCCAGAGGATAATCCCGCGGGATTGTCCCTTCGTGTGTACGCGGCATTAGTCTGAGTGCTGCTGCATATGTGATTACAAGAGGCTACAATTAAAGTCAAATCAAAGTAAATACACGGATAGCATTTAAAACTACATTTAATGTTTTTATTTTATTTTTGGTGTTAATACTTTTGGTTTTGTATATGCTGCTTAGAGTTTAGCCACCCCCTCAGATCTCTGCAACTGAAGTATTCGTTTCATCTACTACTAGAGATTATATAGAAGAGGTCACTTTAGATTTTTTTTTTTTCATTTATACACACAGCTGGAGCAGCGAGACTTTGTGGTTGAGGTTGGTAGAACCCCAGCAGAGAGATCTTATGGATAATATCAAATCAGTATGATATTCAAATCACTTTCACCTGAACAGACCCTTTGAGGACCAGCTCACATCTAAGTGCATGCAGAACATCCAGTATATAAGAGATTGAATTGCAAACATGTTCTTATGAGTATTGCTTTATTTTATGTGAGAATGGTATTTTATGTTTATCAATGAAAATTGATAAATGGGTCCTTTGCGCCTCTTACCAGGTTATCGTGGCACCTACAGATGCACTATTCTGCTTCTAACAGTTATATGGATAATGCAATTGTATTTATGTATATACTCTATGGTGTTTCACTAGTTAAAGAGTATGGAAACCCAACATTTCATATTCCTGATATGTTCCTGCTGTACTATGTACTTGTATGTAAAAGTATCTCTTTGTATTGTATGTAAAAGTATCTCTCTTTGTATTGCTGCCTTTATGTGAAATCCTGGGTGTTCCTACCAGTCCCTTTGCTTTCATATAAAAACTGACCACACTAAGCAGGAGAACACAGCATGGTCAGTTCTCTAGCTGTGCTGGGAACTCAGCCTGCTCTCCTCCAATGATCAGACTTGAAGATCAATGTGCTGTTGCTTCTCCTCCCCCCAGCTCTTATGAAGCTGAGAACAGGGGGAATGTGATCGCTTATAAAAAAGGAAAAAAAGGTATTTATAATGTTTTATTTTTTTTTTTTTTTTTTTATATCTATACACAAATGTTTTGCCTTTCATTTTTATTTTAAACTGAAAAGGTTGTTTTACAAGGTGAGAATTTACACTCACTTTAATTGTTTATGGTGTGCTGCCACCTTGTGGTCATTGTTTTATTTATACTTTTCTGTAATTCCTTCCCTTTGCATGATGTAATTTCCTCCTTCCTTTTCTGTGAGTTCTTGTATTGTTCCTACATAGCAAACATTGAGGCTAGGAAAAAAAATGACCACTTTAAATACTTCAATGCTGTCATCTACCACGTCATATAGTTCTCCTCAATCTTCTACATGCAATAGAGATATTTGTGGATGTCATGTGTTTGGTGAGTTCAGTTATCTGATGAAGACTGTCTGCAGTGATTGTCTCTGCTGTATTCAGGCCAGGCATAGAGGTCTCAGGAAAGGATAAGTCATTATTAACAACAACTGAGTCAGAATATATACACTGTCAACCCACTATGACTGACAGATTTGTTAATACAAAAGCTGACATTTTTTTTAAAGGTACCTTGGGTTTTAACAGAAAAACACAATCTGTCACTTTGCACATCCAGTGGCAAGTCCTTTGGAAAGCTTTGAAAAGCTCACTCCCGAGACCTACTGATAACCATCTTTGCCACCCTTCCCCACCGAAATGTTCCTCTATCAGAGCCCTAGGAAATGTATACAGTAGTGCTTCAGAGTATGAAGGGGGTATGTCACCTCTCAAGTCTGTCAGATAGGTAGCCCGACCGCGACATCAATAGGAGCTAACCATGGCAAGCTGACAACACTGCTCCTACCTTCAAGAGGGTGGCTTAGACTTGTCAGCCTCCAACAGGATGTGCTGTTAGTGCCAAGATCTCCAGGTAGACAACTTCGCAACAGATACACAAAAAATTATTTGCTTAAGAAAACTTCATACGTTAAGTTATAATGCCAAACATACAGAAACAAAGATATAGGGTTTACAAACTCTTTAAGATATAAGTGCACAACAGATTTATTTTAAAGTGGTTGTAAACCCTCTGGGACCATTTTGACCTACAGGTAAGCCTAGATAAGGCTTACCTGTAGGTCCAAGAAATATCTCCTTAACCTACACGGTTAAGGAGATATTTTACAAAGAAAGGGTACCACTGTCTGCGACGCATGCCCGACGTTGACAATGGCACAGGCACACTGGGCGCACCACAAGTGAAGGCAAATATGCCGTCACTTACGGCTCCCGCCAGTCCGGAGCCGCGATACATGGAAAGAAGATGGATGCTCCGTGGAAGAGGGGACAGCGGTGACATCTCTGGCTCCTGTGTCAGGTAAGTGACACATAATAGGCTACTCTGCGATGCATAGTAGTCCATTATGCTTTACCTTTGCATTGAAACAAAGCAAGCTGTTACTAAATCAATTTAAAGTGTTACTAAATCATTAAAAAAAAAAAAAAAACTATCAATAAATGGTATATTACATGCTGTTCATACTCACTCAGTCATTATGAGATTCGTTTTCTGTATTCTGCAAAAAACCTGGTTGATCCTGCTGCTCTCTATCTCCACCTTCTGTTCATGTCCCCAATTCAGCTAGGCATTTTGCAGGGCAGCGTTGGCAGCTCTGCACATGCTCAGTTTTAGTGAGTTCCTATGCTGAGCATTTCCTCCCTATCACATCTGAGCAGCTCAAGTGACTATAGCAGGGTTTCTCAACCAGGGTTCCATGGATCCCTAGGGTTCCCCCAAAGGTTGCTAGGGGTTCCTTGAGCAATGAACAATTTCTGCCTTTCAGAAGGTTCCTAGTGACACCATTGACCTTTTTAGCTACCTGTAAGGGGGTAATTCTTCCCAATGACCCCCAGTGTAAGGAGCATTCTTCCCACTGACCATCGAACTAATGTATCATTAGTTGTCGATATAGTCCTTTTTAGTAGGGGTTCCCTGAGACCGGAAAGTAATTTGAAGGGTCCCTCGATGTTGGAAAGGTTGAGAAAGACTGGACTATAGAGTCCCACATGTGGTTGTATACACAGTGGTAAAGGACAGCCCCACTCACTCTCCTCTTCCATGCCCACTAACCAGCTAAACACAATGGGGGTGATATATTCATATAGCTTGATGGAGGAATCAACTCTCTGTTATTCGAAAGTACAGGCCGGAGGAGCGTAACCGCCTGTGACTGGCAAAGATCCACCCACACCAAGTTATTGCCAAAAAAATAATAATAAAGATTTGATTTCAAATATATATTTTTATGACAATTTAAAACAGTTTATTGATTACAAAGGCAGTTTTTTTAATTGTATTTTTAACGTGACCAGCAGCAGAGAACTAGAAGCTCCTCCTGCCTATGTTTCCCTACAGACAGGCTGGGAAAGAGCTGGGTCATGTGACAGCTGTATATCAATTAGGAAAAAGATACTTCGATTTTTTTTTTTTTTGGTATTAAAATAATTACAGTGTCATCAACCATATACAGAAATAGAAGGGACAATGTAAACAGTGACGATGATGGACTGAAAGAGAGTACAAAATCTGGTTCAGCTCTGTATAGAAACAATTGGCTTCCAGTTTTTTTTTTTTTGTCAAAGCTTAATTAAACAAGCTGAAGTTAGAAGCTGATTGGCTACCATGCACAGTTGCCCCAGATTTTACACTCTCCAGTTTTAGTAAATAAACCTCAGTTTGTGTTTAGTATCTCTTTAAGGTTAAGAACCCTTTTAAAGGACCAAAAGACAGTGATTGATCAATTTCCACCTAAGATGTCATTTTGATTTTTACAATTTATATCTTGAGAATATCCCATGCTGAAATTATTTCTGATGTGACTCATTATTCTACAATGACAATCTGGTATCAGCCACAAGAAAAGTTATGACTCTATCTCCTGGTAAAAACTTAATTTTATAATACATCACCTTCTACCTTCAACTATGCAGTCTGAGAATGTTAACTCACAGCTTTCATATAAAATATAATGTAAAAAGGCCTAAAAAATAAAAAATAAAAAAGCATTATATTTTGACTTTGGTACTATTTATTACTTCTTGTTAATTATCATTATATCTTAATAATGGATGGCAATTACCCAGTCTTCCTTTTCCATGTTAATGAACATCTGTCTGAAACACCCTCTTTTGAGCACTCTGTCTAGCAATTGCACACTAGGGTTTTCTTGTTCGTCTATTTTGTGTATTTAAAAAAAATAGCACAGCTAATTTGCACACAGATAATAAATCATCTAATAAGGTTCTAGCGTTTTCCAGAACATAAAATATATAAGAATATATAAAGCAAACCATTTAATTGCTGTGTTAACCAATGCATGTTTGCCTCTTGTCCCTGCATCACAGGCTTCTAAGGCCTAATTGCTTAGCAAAATCTTAGGGAGTGCAAATCTTTTCCATACGTCTTACTTGGTAATTGAGGGATAAAATGGTTTACAAATGTATCCTCTGTCCAGTTGGAGTTGGCAGTGGATCTCTCCTGGGACTCTTTAAAGTGCAAGGGAAAGGTGGTGTCAAGAGCAATCTAGCATTGGTAAATAACTGAGCTTGGATTCATTAAGAGAGATGAAAGTGTGAGCTGGACCCTCTCGATGTTCTGAGATTCTAGACCAGAGCCACGAGACTAGCCGAAACATTAACCCCTTTGCTTAAAGACTGCCTCTTAAGGCTCTGTCTCGAAATATCATCCATTGGTCTGCGGCCCTACCGGTAGCTGAAGGGTGTCCAGGGACATCTGAAATGTCAGGACCTCTCAAACAAAACAAATAATAAAGAACAAAAAAGGTAAAAGGGAAATATAACCCAGAAAAGAAAAGCGATCCTGATTTTTAAATGTGTATACCTGCTTATAATATATTAAATATTATCCACTCTGCAGTGTATTTTTTTCACTTTTCTATGTTTCTATACATGCTTGGGACAAACATGGATCTACACTCAGACAAAAAAATAAAGAAAAAAAAATACAAAATGTGTATTAACCACTTCCGGACCGCCGAACGTCCAGCAAGATGGGACTCCGATCCAGCACAGGAATGCAGCAATGGTAACTTCCAAAACGGCAGTGTTGAATAGTGTGGAGGCACGTCAGTCCCAGGTATGTATAAAAAGTAAAGGGAAACGTTCTAAGTGTACTTCATACGTTTATTAAACAAATAAAAGGGCATAAAATGCTACCGCTGACACGCGCATATAGTAAAAAATGCCAGCTGATAAGACAAATATGATCTGCAGATCATACAGTAATGCCGCGTACACACGGTCGGAATTCTCGTCGGAAAAAGCTCTGATGGTTTTCCCGTCGGAATTCGGATGGAATTTCGCTCAAACAGTCTTGCCTACACGCGGTCACACCAAATTCCGATGGTCAGTAACACAGCGGCATAAAACGCGTTCGACAGCACTATAAAAGGGAAGTTTAATGCTTCCGAGCATGCGTCGAATTGAATTTTGCGCGTCGGAATTGCATACACACGATCGGAAAATCCGATAGAAAGGTTTTCCGTCGGAAAAATTGAGAACAGGTTCTCAATCCAAAGTCCGTTGGAAATTCCGACAGAAAAAGACCGATGGGCATACACACGGTCGGAAAATCCGTTGAAAAGCTCCCATCGGACTGTTTCCATCGGAAATTCCGACCGTGTGTACACGTCATAAGAGATGGCAGCGGGTGACGTCCGTGCATAAGCTGGGACTATATACATACCTGGGACTGACGTGCCTGGTAACTTTCTAAACGGCAGTGTTGAATGGTGTGAATTCAACACTGCCATTTTGGACGATACCATTGCTGCATTCCTGTGCTGGATTGGAGTCCCATCTTGCTGGACGGAGGAGCTTCATAGCTGCACTGGATTACATTCATATTCCTGAGTGGATTAATGTGCATATCACCTTTTGTATCACAGAGGTCCACCAGGTCCGGTAAGCGCATTTGGCGTTTTTTTGGTGGAGGATATTGTCACCCATTTATCACTGGAGAATTTATCTCACCTTCTTTCACGAGGGATCTTGCCTTTCACCTTTTTGGATGTTTAGTACCGTTTATGTGGAATGGATTTTCCCAAATGTATTTTTGCGCTGCTCTAACCATTGTTTCACATTAAAATTTTAAATTTTAATTCAAAAAAGTGAATTTTTTCCAAAAAAAGTGCGCTTGTAAGACCTCTGCGCAAATACAGTGTGACAGAAAGTATTGCAACGACTGCCATTTTATTCTCTAGGGTGTTAGAAAAAAAATGTATAATGTTTTGGGGTTCTAAGTATTTTTCTAGCAAAAAAAAAACAAATACTGCAGCTGCTGAATTTTAATAATGGGACACTTACCTGTCCCAGGGTCCAGCAATGCGGGGGAACAAAGCCCCCCCTCATTTCCCGCTCCGCTCGCGGTGCCGGCATTCTTACTGTGGGCACCCGGCTGTGGCTTCACAGCCGGGCACCTACTGTGCATGCATGATCTGCGCCGCGCGCCGTGATACGCCGCGCAGTCATCTGGGACACGTGACAGGTCCCAGATGACTGTGCGGCGCCGAGGGGAAGTGATGACAGTGCCCGGGCACTGAAGGAGGCAGACTACGAGGGACCCCCTAGCAACAGGCATTTAGAGGTGAGTACATTTTTTTTTTTCCAATTATTCTTTTTTTTTTTTTTTATGATTTTTAAGCAATTTTTTTTTTTTGGTGGAAACACCACTTTAAGTTGTTAAAAAAACACAAAAAAAAACAGCAATGAGCAGACTACTTTTTTCTGCCATTACTTTTCATGTTTCTATGTATTGTTTTCTTGAGCACACACAGTAATTCATCTCTTATGCCCCGTACACATGAGCAGAATTTCCGTCAGAAAAATCTTGGATGTTTTTACAGACGGAATTCCACTCAAGCTTGTCTTGTATATACACGGTCACACAAAAAATCTCGGAACTTTCGACCGTCAAGAACGCGGTGACGTACAACACTACTACGACCCGAGAAAATTAAGTTCAATACTTCCGAGCATGCGTCAAAGTGTTTCCGAGCATGCGTGATTTTTTCTGCGCGTCTGAATTGCATACAAACTATCGCATTTTCGTATAGGAACTTTTCCCGATCGAAAAATAGAGAACCTGCTCTCAATCTTTTGCTGGCTGGAATTCCGCCAGCAAAAGACCAATGGATCATACACACAGTCGCATTTTCCGACAAAAAGCTCTCATCGGAGTTTTGCTGGCGGCATTTCCGATCGTGTGTACGCGGCATAATTCTTGGAGAATGGAGATGGATTTTGCTATTTCTTTAACCATCGGGAGCCTGGGTTTGCAGGTCCATGCACACACACACACTGCTTTCTTATGCTGGTAAGCAGCTTGTATTCAAGGCTATTGGCGATCCAAAATAAATGCTATCAGTTGCAATTATTTGTGCTGAAAATACATATTTGTTTTGTTTCCCTTTAGCATTGATTGCCATTCAGCAGTACACAATCAGCCCCCATCAACCGGTGAAAATGAAGAGAAGGAATTGTATACTTTTCACTAAGGAATAATTAATTTGTCTCAAGTATTAGAACAGAGAGATGCGGAGAGGCTTTGAATTGTAGTCTCAGAGGGCGAGCATTGTTTGTTCCTTTGAGTCTTTAATGAGCATTACTAAATGGTCAGGAAGAAAAAAATTACCTTCTTTCAGTAACTTGAGAGAGGTGAAGAATGAAGGGAAGCTATTAAATCTCACAAAGAAAAGGGACCCGGCTCTCTACATTTCCACGTGCTCTTTTGCTACCTTCACAACTGCTTAGTGCTAATTACATAGTAAAAGAAGAATTAGTGAACACAGATGTCATGGACTATGTTGCTTTGTAAACATGCAAGGCTTCAGGGGTGGCCCATCCATATGGGGTGCAGGGGCACCGCCCCCCTAATCCATGCGCCCCGGCCTCTAATCTACATGCAAGGATTCCAATGTTTTTTTTTTGAAAAACATGATTAGAGCCCTAGGCTCTAATTGGCTTCAAAAAGGGTGGGCTGCGAGAGTGCTCTGCGCCCGAGCCCACCCAGTTGTGTGACAATAGCACATTAATATTCTTTATTATCTTCCTGATTCTCCTTCCGGACAATCTGGAAGCAGGTCCTGAGACTCGATTGGCCGAGAGGAGAAGCAATCATATCGGCCGCCGAAGAGGATGAGACACAGTGGTCTAGTGGGTAGCACTCTCACCTAGCAGTAAAAAGGGTCACTGGTTCATATCCCAACCACGACACTACCTGCCTGGAGTTTGCATGTTCTCCCTGTGCCTGCGTGGGTTTCCTCCAGGTACTCCGGTTTCCTCCCACAATCCAAAGACATGCAGGTAGGTTAATTGGCTTCTGTCCAAAAATTGTCCCTAGTATATGAATGGGGACCTTGGATTGTGGGGCTCCTTGAGGGTAGGGACATGTGATGTAAGTGTGCAATGTACAGGGATAGGGACAATTGTAGACACTCACTCGGGTTGAACTGGATGGACTGGTGTCTTTATTCAACCTTACTAACTATGAAACTATGAGACACAGGGGAAGCCGCTTTGACGCAACCGGGAAGCTGCTGAGGAGGAGGAGGAGAGGCAGGAAGGATCTGAAGCTGCCCGCGACCTAGATGGGGTAAGTGCGGGGCTAGTGGGCATATGGACTAGCGAGCGATGGGGGGGGATTGACCGGCCGACTGGGGGGGTGGTTTGTTTGCTCCCCCCCAAATGGAGCACCAGCCGCCACTGCAAGGCTCCTATCTACCATAACTGCACGAGTGGCCCTCTGCCTATGACAGCAATATAGAGGGGGCAGTCTCAACATTTACCTAGATAGCAAGGATAACTTGCCACAAATGTGTGGTGGTGTTGAATTGTGAATGAATGAATAACTTATATAGCGCTACAATGTGAACTGAATCGAACAAGTTTGTTAACTTGCTGCACATTTTCACTGGCAAGTTGTACACTTGCAGAGCACTTGAAGCACAAGTTCTAGTTGACACTTTTCCAATTTGTAGCAAATTTGTGTGGCAAGTCTCTAGCAAGAGCAAAGTTGCAGTGGGGAGTCTACAGCAAGAGCTCTGCAAGTCTACTCCTTTAAAAAAATTTTTAAATGTGATGGCTGAATTAGCTTCTTATGTGCTACACGCGATCGGAAATGCCGCCAGCAAAACTCAGATGAGAGCTTTTTGTCGGAAAATGCGACCGTGTGTATGCTCCATCGGTCTTTTGCTGGCGGAATTCCAGCCAGCAAAAGATTGAGAGCATGTTCTCTATTTTTCGGTTGGAAAAAGTTCCTATCTGAAAATGCGATCGTCTGTATGCAATTCGGACGCGCAAAAAATCACGCATGCTCGGAAGCATTAAACTTAATTTTCTCGGCTCATCGCAGTGTTGTACATCACGCGTTCTTGGCGGTCGAAAGTTCAGAGAACTTTTGTGTGACCGTGTGTATGCAAGCCAAGCTTCAGCGGAATCCTGTTGGAAAAACCATCCAAGATTTTTCGGATGAAAATTCCGCTCGCTTGTACGCGGCATTAGGTTTTCTTTCTTATATTTTCACCTGGTGATCTAGACAGTAAATCTTTTTTTTTTTTTTAAATAGAACAAGAGCTCTTGCACTTCTATCAGTAGAGGGATGAGACAAACCATTTACCACTGACAGGGGTGCTTACAATGGTCAGTTTTTATTTATTCATATAAAATCTTTATCCCAAAAGAAAAAAAAACTCTTGCTGTAACCAATTGTGTAACTGCTGTGTGAGCTGGAGTTTGGCTTAAATTTCTTAGTGTATTTTAATCTGCTAATACATCTAAGAAACTAACAGTGCTGCTGTCCAAAGGTTCCCACTGTGCTCCTTCATACAGAGTGGGGGCACTCTAAGCCCTGGTTCCAACCAGTGCCGCTTTGAAGTCTCCCTACTTCAGCGCGGACTATCAGTGTGATTTCATTTAACAGATGTCAATGCAAGTTGCAATGAACTCAAGTGGATATAGTGCATAAACCCTTTTAAAATTCACTGCAACTTGAGTCGCACCGATGTGAACAGCTCCGTTGCTGCAAATGGGGTGTGACATGTGACTTTGAACTTTTAAGTCGCATGAAAAGTTGTACTGGTGTGAACCAGGGATAATACAGAAGGTGTTTTACTGACCAGATCACCAGGTGAAAACAGAGGGGAAAAAAGCCTAAAAAAAGAAAACGAATGCAGCCACCACATCTAATGATTTGTAAACGGCTATATATAAAATTTTTGTATTTGGGCTTAATTTTGCTTTAAGACCCCTTTCACACTGAGCCGCATCAGCGGTAAAGCGGCGCTATTTTTAGCGCCGCTTTACGGGTTGGTTTAGCAGCGCTATTCAGCATGCTCTTCACTTTGAATCTTCTTATATAGGCAGGGGGGGGGCACCTGACTACATCACCCAGTGGCACAGCACCCTTCTGACGTCATGTGATGCCACATGACGTCAGAAGTGGGAAGTGCCACCAGATGACCTTGTTAAAGGGGGCTTCAAGATCCCGATAAGCCCCCTGCCCACAGACCCCGACAACCACAGTCCAGGGTTGTCGGGAAGAGGCCCTGGTCCCCATCAACATGGGGGCTAGGTGCCCCCACAGGACCCACCCCCCATGTTGAAGGCATGTGGCCTGGTATGGTTCTGGAGGGGGGGAACTCGCTCGCACCCCTCCCCTTTTCTGACCTGCCAGGCTGCATGCTCGGATAAGGGTCTGGTTTGGATTTTGGGGGGGGGGACACACCTTTTTTAATTGGGGGCGTGCAGTTCCCCTTAAAATCCATACCAGACCCATGCCATTTTTTTCTTTATTTTTTTTTATTCAGCTGTCAGCAGGGAAACCCATTGACAGCTGATGACTCATCGGCTATTAAGGATGCTGCGGCCGGCATCCCGGCCCTGCTCTTGAACAACCAGCATACACTGCGCCCTTTGGGTGTTCAGCGAACGGCCGAACAGGCAAATGTCCTGAACTTATGCTCGGGCAGAACCATTCGCCCATCCCTAATATGCAGTAAAGCATGCTAGTTATACTCACTGTGGAACCTAAGGGGTTAATTCTCTGCATTGTGTAAAAAGGCTGTTTGATTCTGTCTTCTCTGATCCTCCCCTTCTTCCACAGTCCCCAATACATCTCCTGATAGTTCAGAGCCCTGGGAGCATTCTGCACATGCTCAGTTTGGTGTATTTAGCTAGAGTATTTTTTTTTTTGCATGTGATAAGCACAGGGCCAATCAGCACTGTCCAGACAGAAAGTCAGGGGTCATGCAGCCTCACAACACAGTCAGAGGAGAATAAAAATGTCTCCTACAAGCTTTAACCATCACAAGACTACTATATCCTGCTGATGAGAAAGGTATTTAGCAGTTTATATTTACTAAAGTAATTGCGTTTCCATGTTCTGTGTACTGTTGGAGACCAGATATAGTGAATGCAGGGTCCTGGGTTGAGTAACACTTTAACTTTAGTAGCACCTAGCATATTTGACATCAAGGACAGTTAATTTTGTCACCAACCCCCTACAAAATAATTTTCAGTAACATTCTTTAAATGAATAATAGTTGCAGAGAAGAAAGGCAGACAATGGTGCTGTCCTCCAACATAAGTGTAGAAGTAACCCCTTCATCGGTGGTTAGTGGAAAATGACCCCCTTGCATTGGTGTTCACTGTAGTTGGGAGATCAATCCACCAATCCACCATTGCTCACTGCCGAAGGAAGCCCTAGCAATCTCAGGAGGAACCCTGGTTGAGAATCCCTGGTATAGCCAATATGGGTGTAAATCCATGAAAATCATGTCTTGTATCTGTAGTACATTTGGCCCCAGAGTGCTAGAAAGTTCCTGTACCACATATAGGGAGGGATAACTCTAGAAAATAAAAAATTATGATAGATTATGTTTTATTGGTTGCTTTGGGTTCCTTTATATTACTTTTTGTGTTATCAAATAGGGAACTTTGAGCATAAATATAAGAAGAAAACAATATTTATTTTGTTGAATATTATGCGGAAAATTCCAGCATAAAAAATATGCTTGTTTTGGTGTGTACTTACATGCACTTATGTAAATTTACAGGCGTATGAGTTAAGAAACCCACACATGGAAAATTATGCTGTTGGCTACAATAGGCATTTATTCTAGCCATTAGAATACATTTATGTGCATTTATGCACATATACATGCTTTACCATACATTTATACTCATGACAAAGCAGGAGAAAATGACACAGGATTTGCATTAAGGCCTAATGCGAAGTTCCAGACTGTGGTTTCTGAGCAAGGAAAACTGTGTTTTCTCTGGATTCTGTAGTCCCGGATCGGGGCCTGGAGCTTGAAGGTTCCAAAGCGTCTTAGGGGGGGACAGAACCTTCAATTCTGTGTCCAGATTTTACTGAGTGACTACAACCTGTGGGAGTACACACGTGTGCAGGGTCTTTTATATACCGTATATACTCGAGTATAAGCCGACCCGAATATAACCCGAGGCACCTAATTTTACCACAAAAAAATGGGAAAACTTATTGACTCGAGTATAAGCCTAGGGTGAGAAGGCAGCTACTGTAAGTGGAAAAGAGGGTCAACAATGCCCATTTGCAGCCTCACTGTGCCCATTTGCATGCCTCACTGTGCCCATTTGCAGCCATAGGTCCCCCTGAACTTCAAACTCAGTAGTTAAGGGTTCCTAGAGGCCCGCTAGCTGCAGCCAAAATTTGGGGTCTCTGGACCCAAAGGGTCCTGAAATGACATTGCTGCAGATGGACACAGTTGACCGACTTTGGGGCCCTGTATCTCGGGCCACTTGGTGCCAGGAACCCCAGCTTTGGATATGCTGTAGTGCTAGTTCCACTGGGTTTGCACACTAATATGGGGTTCCTAGCACCAAGTTGCCCCGAGATACGGGGCCCCAATTCGGTTCGGAAAATGTCATTCCCTGCTGCAGAAAAATGCTTGACTCCAGTATAAGCCGAGGGGGGCATTTTCAGCACAAGAAAATGTGCTGAAAAACTCGGCTTATACTCGAGTATATACGGTACTCAACCCTGATGCTGCGTACACACGAGCAGGCTTTTCGTCGGACTAGGTCCAACGGTCTTCCCGACTAACTTTCGGCGGAGTTCCGACGGACTTTCCGAACAAACAGACTTGGCCACACACAAGCACACCAAAGTCCGACGGATTCGAACGTGATGACGTACGACCGGACCAGAATAAGGAAGTTCATAGCCAGTAGGCAATAGCTGCCCTTGCGTCGGTTTTCGTCCGTCGGTCTAGCACACAGACGAACGGATTTTCCGACCGGACTCGAGTCCGTCGGAAAGATTTGAAACATGTTTTACATCTAAAGTCCGTCTGATTTTTAGACAGCAAAGGTCCAATAAAGCCCACAAGAAATTAAAGGAGAAGTAAGGCCAAAGCTCTTTTGGTCCTACTTCTCCTGTAAATGTCTGCTGTCGGCTGTCGTCACTCAGCCGGTCCAGACTCTGGAGGGATCCTGACATTAATGTCGGGATCTGCCCAGTTTCCTGACCGGCAGCTGGCTCAGGCTCTCAGCAGCGTGCCAATAGCTCCTGCCCCCTCCACAGCCACCCACTCCATTGAACCAGCGTGGGGGGGGGGGGGTGCTGTGTCAAAGCAGAGAGCTCCAGTCACTGCTCTGCACTCAGTGAAGACCAAGAACTGGGCAATCAAAGGTCTTTGATCGTTCAGTTCTCATTTTTAGAGGTGGCAGGGGACAGATTCAGCATCAGACTGATTCTGCATCCACCTAGGTGAGTATGTGTGTTTATTTATTTTTTATTGTACAATTTTTTATTGTACTGTCTCCCTTGCACCATGCAAACTGTAGGCACTATATAAATCCTGTATAATAATAATAATATAGTCATTGCATTGTCAGAAGGCCCTATTTAAGTTAATCAAATGATTGCTAAGGTTTAAAAGTTTCTGTATACTAAAAATGTGCATAAAACCTAGCATGTTTACTTCTAGAGATGAGTAGGTGTTTATAATCTCACACACAAATAAATCAATAAATGGCATACTGTTTTCAAATGTGTTTTGTAAGCAACATATTGATGGTTCCTGCATGATTAGTGTTAAATTTCTCCACTGCTTTGAAATTGGTTTTGTTTTGTACATGCTGAAATCATTAGATCTTCTGACAAATGCTGAACTTTGCAGAGAGTCCTCCTAGAGTATGAACAAATAACGCAAAATAAATAGTATTTACCAAAGCCACGTCCCAGAATTCTTTGAGGCACAAAGTCATTTTTTGCTTTCTTAAGTGTCAATCAATGTGGTAGATGTAGAGAAATCGGATCTCCATCATTCACATCTATAGACTTTAGATAAAATTATTATTTTTATGACTTTGACAGGCAAGATGTGAACACTGTTCATACCCATCACAGTTTTCACCAGACTTGTTCAAGCATCTCTGGTGATAATAACTGTTCCACAGAGGGGGAACAATGCAGGCAATAATAGGCATGTGTAATAAAAATGCTTGTTATATTGTATGCAGGATTAAAGATAAATTCCTGGTGTTGCACGTTTTACACGGTTACAATGGTCCATCTTGGACCAATCTAAGTATGAATGGGCCATACCTGTGGGATCCTAGTAACTGGACGAGGTGGAGAGGTGGGGTAACCCAATTCCTCAAGTCCAATATGCTGAACCATTTAGCCAGAGACAGAAATGATAATGCATAATCTATTCTTGGGGTGGTGTCCTAGTCTAGCATGATCTTCTGATTAAGGGTGGCCATAAATGGATCAAAATTCCCTGTCCCTGCTGAACTGGCTGAATTTTGATGAATGTATGGAACTTGTGTAAACTAGCCTGTCAGGTTTTTCCTGAATGATCGGTGTTGCTGGTTATAGCCAGCAGCATTGCTCATTGTATTTTGTGTGGATGGAGGAATCAGGTTTTTTTTTTTTTTGTTAAAAAAAAAAAAAAATTAATGTATTAGGGTGCGGTAGTTGATGCACATTCGAATGGAGCCATTCTTCTTCCAGCCCCCCCCCCAAGGGAGAAGTGCATGGACTCTCTGATGACTCCTGTTCTCTTTAGCTCTGCTAATTGCTTGCCCAGATCTTCCAGACCTTCTATGGAATCCAACAAGACATTACTTTGAATGGTTTATTTTTCTGCAGATGTATATGACGCTGGGTACACTTTGCACACCCCACATCCAACTGATTCTTAGAGAATAGCTCTCAACATCTCAGGAGTAAGGATGGGCCCGGTGCTCGATGCGAACCCATGTTCGCATCGAGCACCGGGTGTTCGCTCGCTCGGCGAGCCCAGAACTATTTTGGCCGCTCGCATCACATTCGTGTGATGCGAGCGGCCCCGCAATGCATTGCGGCCGGCGCGGCCGGCGCAGTGCATTGCTGGCTGATGATTGGCCAAGCATGCACTGTGACCCAGCATGCTTGGCCAATCACAGCGCCGGAAACTCGGAGAGCCATAATTGGCTACAGGCAGGACGCCTGTAGCCAATTACAGCTCAGGGGCTTTAGTACACGCCCCCTCTTATAAAAGGCCGCCACGCCGTCGGCGCCGGTCACATGCGTTCCGGCGTTAGAGAGAGCAGGCTCATTCTGTGTCACTCTGCTAGATTCATTTAGAAAGATTTATTTAGAAAGATTCATTTAGAAAGATTCATTTAGAAAGATTCATTTAGAAAGATTCATTTAGAAAGAGGGGCTTGTAGTGTGTTCGTGGCAGGCACTGGCAGCAAACAGAGCTCCTATATTTTGTTCCCAGAAGCACCTATAGGACTTGTAGTGTGTTCGTGGCAGGCAGGCACTGGCAGCAAACAGAGCTCCTATATTTTGTTCCCAGAAGCACCTATAGGACTTGTAGTGTGTTCGTGGCAGGCAGGCACTGGCAGCAAACAGAGCTCTTATATTTTGTTCCCAGAAGCACCTATAGGACTTGTAGTGTGTTCGTGGCAGGCAGGCAGGCACTGGCAGCAAACAGAGCTCCTATATTTTGTTCCCAGAAGCACCTATAGGACTTGAAGTGTGTTAGTCCCATCACACAGAGCTATATTTTCTTCCCAGAAGCACCTATAGGACTTGTAGTGTGTTAGCCCCATCACACAGAGATCCTATATTTTGTTCCCAGAAGCACCTATAGGACTTGAAGTGTGTTAGTCCCATCACACAGACCTATATTTTCTTCCCAGAAGCACCCATAGGACTTGTAGTGTGTTAGTCCCATCACACAGAGATCCTATATTTTGTTCCCAGAAGCACCTATAGGACTTGAAGTGTGTTAGTCCCATCACACAGAGCTATATTTTCTTCCCAGAAGCACCTATAGGACTTGAAGTGTGTTAGTCCCATCACACAGAGATCCTATATTTTGTTCCCAGAAGCACCCATAGGACTTGAAGTGTGTTAGTCCCATCACACAGAGATCCTATATTTTGTTCCCAGAAGCACCTATAGGACTTGAAGTGTGTTAGTCCCATCACACAGAGATCCTATATTTTGTTCCCAGAAGCACCTATAGGACTTGAAGTGTGTTAGTCCCATCACAAAGACCTATATTTTGTTCCCAGAAGCACCTATAGGACTTGAAGTGTGTTAGTCCCATCACACAGAGATCCTATATTTTGTTCCCAGAAGCACCTATAGGACTTGAAGTGTGTTAGTCCCATCACACAGAGATTCTATATTTTGTTCCCAGAAGCACCTATAGGACTTGAAGTGTGTTAGTCCCATCACACAGAGATCCTATATTTTGTTCCCAGAAGCACCTATAGGACTTGAAGTGTGTTAGTCCCATCACACAGAGCTATATTTTCTTCCCAGAAGCACCCATAGGACTTGTAGTGTGTTAGTCCCATCACACAGAGATCCTATATTTTGTTCCCAGAAGCACCTATAGGACTTGAAGTGTGTTAGTCCCATCACACAGACCTATATTTTCTTCCCAGAAGCACCCATAGGACTTGTAGTGTGTTAGTCCCATCACACAGAGATCCTATATTTTGTTCCCAGAAGCACCTATAGGACTTGAAGTGTGTTAGTCCCATCACACAGACCTATATTTTCTTCCCAGAAGCACCCATAGGACTTGTAGTGTGTTAGTCCCATCACACAGAGATCCTATATTTTGTTCACAGAAGCACCCATAGGACTTGAAGTGTGTTAGTCCCATCACACAGAGATCCTATATTTTGTTCCCAGAAGCACCTATAGGACTTGAAGTGTGTTAGTCCCATCACACAGAGATCCTATATTTTGTTCCCAGAAGCACCTATAGGACTTGAAGTGTGTTAGTCCCATCACACAGAGATTCTATATTTTGTTCCCAGAAGCACCCATAGGACTTGAAGTGTGTTAGTCCCATCACACAGAGATCCTATATTTTGTTCCCAGAAGCACCTATAGGACTTGAAGTGTGTTAGTCCCATCACACAGACCTATATTTTCTTCCCAGAAGCACCCATAGGACTTGTAGTGTGTTAGTCCCATCACACAGAGATCCTATATTTTGTTCCCAGAAGCACCTATAGGACTTGAAGTGTGTTAGTCCCATCACACAGACCTATATTTTCTTCCCAGAAGCACCCATAGGACTTGTAGTGTGTTAGTCCCATCACACAGAGATCCTATATTTTGTTCCCAGAAGCACCTATAGGACTTGAAGTGTGTTAGTCCCATCACACAGAGCTATATTTTCTTCCCAGAAGCACCCATAGGACTTGTAGTGTGTTAGTCCCATCACACAGAGATCCTATATTTTGTTCCCAGAAGCACCTATAGGACTTGAAGTGTGTTAGTCCCATCGCACAGACCTATATTTTCTTCCCAGAAGCACCCATAGGACTTGTAGTGTGTTAGTCCCATCACACAGAGATCCTATATTTTGTTCCCAGAAGCACCTGTAGGACTTGAAGTGTGTTAGTCCCATCGCACAGACCTATATTTTGTTCACAGAAGCACCCATAGGACTTGAAGTGTGTTAGTCCCATCACACAGAGATCCTATATTTTGTTCCCAGAAGCACCTATAGGACTTGAAGTGTGTTAGTCCCATCACACAGAGATCCTATATTTTGTTCCCAGAAGCACCTATAGGTCTTGAAGTGTGTTAGTCCCATCACACAGAGATTCTATATTTTGTTCCCAGAAGCACCCATAGGACTTGAAGTGTGTTAGTCCCATCACACAGAGATCCTATATTGTGTTCCCAGAAGCACCTATAGGACTTGAAGTGTGTTAGTCCCATCACACAGACCTATATTTTCTTCCCAGAAGCACCCATAGGACTTGTAGTGTGTTAGTCCCATCACACAGAGATCCTATATTTTGTTCCCAGAAGCACCTATAGGACTTGAAGTGTGTTAGTCCCATCACACATACCTATATTTTCTTCCCAGAAGCACCCATAGGACTTGTAGTGTGTTAGTCCCATCACACAGAGATCCTATATTTCGTTCACAGAAGCACCCATAGGACTTGAAGTGTGTTAGTCCCATCACACAGAGATCCTATATTTTGTTCCCAGAAGCACCTATAGGACTTGAAGTGTGTTAGTCCCATCACACAGAGATCCTATATTTTGTTCCCAGAAGCACCTATAGGACTTGAAGTGTGTTAGTCCCATCACACAGAGATTCTATATTTTGTTCCCAGAAGCACCTATAGGACTTGAAGTGTGTTAGTCCCATCACACAGACCTATATTTTCTTCCCAGATGCACCTATAGGACTTGAAGTGTGTTAGTCCCATCACACAGAGATCCTATATTTTGTTCCCAGAAGCACCCATAGGACTTGAAGTGTGTTAGTCCCATCACACAGAGATCCTCTATTTTCTTTGCAGAAGCACCCATAGGACTTCTAGTGTGTTAGTGGCATCACACAGAGCTCCTATATTTTCTTCTCAGCAGCACCCACAGGACTTCTAGTGTGTTAGTGGCATCACACAGAGCTCCTATATTTTCTTTGCAGAAGCACCCATAGGACTTCTAGTGTGTTAGTGGCATCACACAGAGCTCCTATATATTCTTCTCAGCAGCACCCACAGGACTACCGACTACAATGGCTGGAAGACCGCCAAGGGGAGGCAGAGCGTGCAGAGCCAAGAACACAGGGCAGGCAGGCTCTGTTTCTAGTGGACGTGGCCGTGGTCGTGCATCGTCATCAGCACGTGGCCATGGGACACGCGCGTCTTTGTTTTCGGCAGCTGGACATGTGGAGCCGCATCATGCTGAAGGCTTGGTAGAATGGATGACCAAGCCCTCCTCATCCTCCTCATCCTCTCTCACCCAGGCTCAGGGTACTGGCAGAGCAGCTGCCAACGCGTACTCAATGGCATCATCAGCCACCCCTTCCCTAGACCCACCATGTCCTCCTGAGGAGTCCCCCGAACTCTTTGAGCACAGTGTTGGGTACATGCTCCAGGAGGATGCCCAACGATTCGAAGGCTCGGATGATGATACCCAGCTTGAGGAATCTGGCAGTACTGTTCCACCAGCTGCAGCTTACTGCCAGGTTTGCTCTAGTGGTGAAGAGGGAGGGGATGATGAGGTCACTGACTCCACGTGGGTGCCTGAAGGGAGAGAGGATGAGGAGGAGGACGAGGAGGAGGAGGATGCGGCGTCACATGTCCAACGAGGCAGGATGCCCCCTGGAGGCCAGGTAGAGGCCAGCACAGCAACTGTACAACACCGCAGAGCTCCGCCTGTGCAGGGCGCTGCCTCTGCACGTTATCAGAAAAGTTCTTTGGTGTGGGCCTTTTTTGAGACGAGTGCATCAGATCGCACCACTGCTATTTGCAATATTTGTCTCAAGCATATCTCGCATGGCCAAAACATCAGCCGCTTGGGCACCACAAGCATGAGCAGACATATGTCGACCTGCCATGCAGCTCGTTGGCAGGCACACATAAAAGACCCACACCAAAGAACTAAGCGGACCTCTCCTTGCTCCTCATCAGCTGGGATCTCCATCCCCAGTACACCTTCAGTCCTCTCTGAAAGCTGCTGTGAGAGGACTGAAGGTGTAGAATTAGGTGTGTCAAAACCAAGTACTTGCAGTACACCGACGTCCGATTCTACCAGGCAAATTTCCCTGCCCCAGCTGCTGGACCGTCGAAAGAAGTACACTCCCAGCCATCCACATGCCCAGCGGTTGAATGCTAGCTTGGCTAAATTGCTAGCACTTCAACTGCTGCCTTTTCAGTTGGTAGACTCGGCCCCCTTCCGTGAGTTTGTTCAATGTGCGGTTCCTCAGTGGCAGGTTCCCAAACGCCACTTTTTTCTCACGGAAGGCGATTCGTCTCTCTACCGGCATGTGGAAGGCAATGTCCATGCCTCGCTGGACAGGGCGGTCAGCGGTAAGGTGCATATTACCGCTGACTCATGGTCCAGCAGGCATGGACAGGTACGTTACCTTTCTTTCACGGCCCATTGGGTCACTCTATTGGCAGCTGGGAGGGATGCAGGACAAGGTGCAGTAGTGTTGGAGGTTGTTCCGCCACCACGCCTCCAAAACGCTACTACTGCTACTGGTTGTGACACACCTCTCTCCTCCACCCCCTCCTCTTCTTCTTCCTCCAGTGCTCTGTCCTCGGAACCAGCGGTGCTCCGTAGGCGTACAAGGGGCTACGTAAGTACGCAGGCAAAAAGATGCCATGCCGTGCATGCGCTGGTGTGTTTGGGGGACAGGAGCCACACTGGGCCAGAGGTTCTGGCAGCTCTGCAGGGGCAGGCCGAGAGGTGGTTGACGCCACGTCAGCTTAAGCCAGGAATGGTCGTTTCTGACAATGGCACCAACCTCCTCTCCGCCCTGCGACAGGGCCAGCTCACCCATGTGCCCTGTATGGCTCACGTCCTCAACCTGGTGGTGCAGCGGTTCTTGGGCAGGTTCCCAGGCTTACAGGATGTCCTGAGGCAGGCCAGGAAAGTCTGTGTGCATTTCCGCCGATCTTATAATGCCAGTGCTCGGCTGACTGAGCTGCAAAAGGAGCTGAACCTGCCCAAGAACCGCCTAATATGTGACATGCCCACCAGGTGGAACTCAACGTTGGCCATGCTGCAGCGACTGCACACGCAGCAGAGGGCCATCAATGAGTACCTTTGCGACTACGGCACCAGGACAGGGTCAGGGGAGCTTGGTTTTTTTTCCCCACGTCAGTGGAGCATGATCAGGGATGCATGCACTGTCCTCTCACCATTTGAGGAGGCCACGAGGATGGTGAGCAGTGACAGTGCATGCATCAGTGACACTGTACCTCTTGTCCACCTGTTGGAGCATACGCTGCGTGGGATAATGGACAGGGCACTTGAGGCAGAACAGAGGCAGGAAGAGGAGGACTTCCTTGCCTCTCAAGGCCCCCTTTATCCGGACAGTGTTCCTTCTGTCCCACCCATCACACAGGAAGAGGATGAGGATGAGGAGGAGGAGGGGGAGGAGGAGGATTGTGTGAGCATGGAGGTGGAGCCTGGCACTCAGCATCAGCAGCAGTCTTTTAGGGATGATGTACAGTCCCAACAAACCAGTGGACTTGTACGTGGCTGGGAGGAGGTGGCTGGCGATCATGTCATCCTCAGTGACCCAGAAGACTCCGGACCGAATGCCTCAGCTAACCTACGCTGCATGGCCTCCCTGATCCTGCAAAGCCTGCGGAAGGATCCTCGTGTTCTTCGGATCAAGGAGAGGGACCATTACTGGCTGGCCACTCTCCTTGATCCACGGTACAAGGGTAAGGTTGCGGACCTTATCTTGCCGTCGCAGAGGGAGCAGAGGATGAGACATCTCAGGGAGGCCTTGCAGAAAGGTCTGTGCAACGCGTTCCCAGAAACTGGGAGGTTACAAACTCCTGGTCCTGGGCGACGAGTTGCTGAGGCTTCGGTCAGTAGCAGAAGGAGCGGTGGGGAAGGTGGACGTCTGACCGATGCGTTCAGACAATTTTTTAGTCCGCAGCCCCAAGGTATGATCGGTTCCAGCAACCATCGCCAGCGTCTGATATACATGGTGCAGGAATACCTTGGGGCAAGGTCAGACTTGGACACCTTTCCCACCGAAAATCCTCTGGCTTACTGGGTCCTGAGGATGGATCACTGGCCAGAGCTTGCACAGTATGCAATTGAGCTACTGGCCTGTCCTGCCTCCAGCGTTCTTTCCGAACGCACATTCAGTGCTGCTGGAGGATTTGTCACCGATCATAGGGTGCGCCTGTCCACCGACTCGGTTGATCGACTGACCTTCATCAAAATGAATCAGTCTTGGATCACCACCAGCTACCAGGCACCTGAAGCGGATATAACGGAATAATTTATAATGTCACATCCCTTCAAGACTGCCTATGCTGATGCTGAGTGACTGTCCTCTTATGTTCACTGACTATCCTCTTCCTCCTCCTCAATGATCCATGCCACCACACCAGTGCCTAAGGCACAATTTTTCAGCCCCTGTTTAACAGGGGCGTGTACTTACAATTTTTTTAAAAAATGCTTCGCAACACGTGTGACTGCTGTGCTCCAAGTACAGTATCTGTGAGGGGTTGCAGTGTTGTGGCACCAGCACCAGTGCCTAAGGCACAATTTTTCAGCCCCTGTTTAACAGGGGCGTGTACTTACAATTTTTTAAAAAAATGCTTCGCAACACGTGTGACTGCTGTGCTCCAAGTACAGTATCTGTGAGGGGTTGCAGTGTTGTGGCACCAGCACCAGTGCCTAAGGCACAATTTTTCAGCCCCTGTTTAACAGGGGCGTGTACTTACAATTTTTTTAAAAAATGCTTCGCAACACGTGTGACTGCTGTGCTCCAAGTACAGTATCTGTGAGGGGTTGCAGTGTTGTGGCACCAGCACCAGTGCCTAAGGCCCAATTTTTCAGCCCCTGTTTAACAGGGGCGTGTACTTACAATTTTTAAAAAAAATGCTTCGCAACACGTGTGACTGCTGTGCTCCAAGTACAGTATCTGTGAGGGGTTGCAGTGTTGTGGCACCAGCACCAGTGCCTAAGGCACAATTTTTCAGCCCCTGTTTAACAGGGGCGTGTACTTACAATTTTTTTAAAAAATGCTTCGCAACACGTGTGACTGCTGTGCTCCAAGTACAGTATCTGTGAGGGGTTGCAGTGTTGTGGCACCAGCACCAGTGCCTAAGGCACAATTTTTCAGCCCCTGTTTAACAGGGGCGTGTACTTACAATTTTTTTAAAAAATGCTTCGCAACACGTGTGACTGCTGTGCTCCAAGTACAGTATCTGTGAGGGGTTGCAGTGTTGTGGCACCAGCACCAGTGCCCAAGGCACAATTTTTCAGCCCCTGTTTAACAGGGGCGTGTACTTACAATTTTTTTAAAAAATGCTTCGCAACACGTGTGACTGCTGTGCTCCAAGTACAGTATCTGTGAGGGGTTGCAGTGTTGTGGCACCAGCACCAGTGCCTAAGGCACAATTTTTTCAGCCCCTGTTTAACAGGGGCGTGTACTTACAATTTTTTTAAAAAAAATGCTTCGCAACACGTGTGACTGCTGTGCTCCAAGTACAGTATCTGTGAGGGGTTGCAGTGTTGTGGCACCAGCACCAGTGCCTAAGGCACAATTTTTCAGCCCCTGTTTAACAGGGGCGGGTAATTACAAATCTTGATCTAATAGTTCACAGCAGGGCCCATTCCTGCGCCCACCAAGAGTAACTATGAGGGCCTACAGTCTTGTGGCAACACCGTCCACCACCACCGCCAAAGGCCCAATTTTTCTGCCCTGTTCATCAGGTGCTTGCAATTACAAATCTTGATCTAATAACTCACAGCAGGGCCCATTCCTGCGCCCACCAAGAGTAACTGTGAGAGCTTACAGTCTTGTGGCAACACCGTCCACCACCACCACCACCACCACCACCACCACCACCACCACCACCGCCAAAGGCCCAATTTTTCTGCCCTGTTCAACAGGTGCATGCAATTACATATTGATCTAATAACTCACAGCAGGGCCCATTCCTGTGCCCACCAAGAGTAACTGTGAGAGCTTACAGTCTTGTGGCAACACCGTCCACCACCACCACCACCACCGCCAAAGGCCCAATTTTTCTCCCCTGTTCAACAGGTGCATGCAATTACAAATCTTGATCTAATAACTCACAGCAGGGCCCATTCCTGCGCCCACCAAGAGTAACTGTGAGAGCTTACAGTCTTGTGGCAACACCGTCCACCACCACCGCCAAAGGCCCAATTTTTCTGACCTGTTCAACAGGTGCATGCAATTACAAATCTTGATCTAATAACTCACAGCAGGGCCCATTCCTGCGCCCACCAAGAGTAACTGTGAGAGCTTACAGTCTTGTGGCAACACCGTCCACCACCACCACCACTGCCAATTTTTCTGCCCGGTTCAACAGGTGCATGCAATTACAAATCTTGATCTATTAACTCACAGCAGGGCCCATTCCTGTGCCCACCAGTCTTGTGGCTACACCAACATCTAATAGGGCAAATTTCTGCAGAGTATATACGCCAGGCCCCTACTTTCAAACATCCAACTTACAAACGACTCCTACTTGCAAATGGAAAGAGAAAACAGGAAGTGAGAGGAAATCTACCCCTAGGAAGGGAAATTCTATCCTGTTAGATTTAATTTGGGAAAAAGGTATCTCCTCTCTACTGATACTTTATCACCAATCCTTGTTTCAATTAAAACCCCACTTTTCCAAAAACATTTGTCATTGGGACGGAAAGTGAGGTGACATGTTCTGAACACATGTGCAAAGACAGCAAATGTTACAGGGGTGATGACCCCTCCCTATGTTCTCCAAAAAGCTTAAAAATAGATTTTTTTGGGATGGAGCTACACTTCATAATGTACCTGTTCAGATTCTACTTAAGAACAAACCTACAGTCCGTGTCTTGTTTGCACCACCTATATACTGCTGTTCAGAGTATATAGGTTGTAGGTATAGGGTTTTATTTTGGGTGCGGGGTCCCCCTTAATATCCATACAAGACCCAAAGGGGCTGGGGTGGGGGGGGGGTGATGGGGTAGCCATGCCATTTTTCTCAAGGATTTTCAGCCATATGGCGGCCAGGACAATTCATGACATTAACCACTTCAGCCCCGGACCAATTGTCAGCTTAAGGACCAGAGGTCTTTTTTCAATTTCGCACTGCACTACTTTAACTGGTAATTGCGCGGTCATGCAATTTTGTAACCAAACGAAATTTGCGTCCTTTTCTTCCCACAAATAGAGCTTTCTTTTGATGGTATTTGATTGCCTCTGTGATTTTTATTTTTTGAGATATAAACGGAAAAAGAGCGAAAATTTGAAAAAAAAAAAAAAAAAAAGAGATTTTCTACTTTTTGTTATAAAAAAAATCTAATAAACTCAATTTTAGTCAAACATTTGGGCCAAAATGTATTCAGCCACATGTCTTTAGTAAAAAAAATGCCAATAAGCGTATATTTATTGGTTTGCGCAAAAGTTATAGCGTCTACAAACTAGAGTACATTTTCTGGAATTTACACCGCTTTTAATTTATGACTGCCTATTTCATTTCTTGAGGTGCTAAAATGGCAGAGAAGTACAAAACCCCCCCAAATGACCCCATTTTGGAAAGTAGACACCCCAAGCTATTTGCTGAGAGGCATGTTGAGCCCATTGAATATTTTTTTTTTTTAGTCCCAAGTGATTGAATAAAGACAAAAATAAAAAAGATTTTTTTTTTTTTTTCAAAAAGTTGTCACTAAATGATATATTGCTCACACATGCCATAGTTATATGTGGAATTGCACCCCAAAATACATTTTGCTGCTTCTCCTGAGTATGGGGATACCACATGTGTGGGACTTTTTGGGAGCCTAGCCGCGTACGGGGCCCCGAAACCCAAGCACCGCCTTCAGGATTTCTAAGGGTGCAAATTTTTGATTTCACTCCTCACTACCTATCACCGTTTCGAAGGCCATAAAATGCCAAAATAGCACAAAACCCCCCCCAAATGACCCCATTTTGGAAAGTAGACACCCCAAGCTATTTGTTGAGAGGCATGGTGAGTATTTTACAGCTCTCATTTGTTTTTGAAAATGAAGAAAGTAAAGAAAAAAAAAAAAAATTTTTTTCTTTTTTCAATTTTCAAAACTTTGTGACAAAAAGCGACATCTGCAAAATACTCACAATACCTCTCAGCAAATAGCTTGGGGTGTCTACTTTCCAAAATGGGGTCATTTTGGGGGGTTTTATGCCATCTGGGCATTCCATGGCCTCCGAAACTGTGATTGGCAGTGAGAAGTGAAATAAAAAAATTACACCCTTAGAAAGCCTGAAGGCGGTGATTGGTTTTTGGGGTTCCGTACGCAGCTAGGCTCCCAAAAAGTCCCACACATGTGGTATCCCCGTACTCAGGAGAAGCAACAGAATGTATTTTGGGGTGTATTTCCACATATGCCCATGACATGTTTGAGCAATATATCATTTAGTGACAACTTTTTGTAAAAAAAATATATATATTTTTTTTTTTTCATTATTCAATCTCTTGGGACAAAAAAAAAAAATATTTAATGGGCTCAACATTGCTCTCATCAAATAGCTTGGGGTGTCTACTTTCCAAAATGGGGTCATTTGGGGGGGGTTTGAACTGTCCTGGCATTTTATGCACAACATTTAGAAGCCTATGTCACACGTCACCCACTCTTCTAACCACTTGTAGACAAAGCCCTTTCTGACACTTTTTGTTTACATGAAAACATATTTTTTTTTTGCAAGAAAATTACGTTGAACCCCCAAACACTATATATATTGTTAAAGCAAAGGCCCTACAGATTAAAATGGTGGGTGTTGCATTTTTTTTTTTTCCACACAGTATTTGCGCAGCGATTTTTCAAACGCATTTTTTGTGGAAAAAATACACTTTTTTTATTTTAATGCACTAAAACACACTATATTGCTCAAATTTTTTGATGAAATAAAAAATATGATCTTAGGCCGAGTACATGGATACCAAACACGACATGCTTTAAAATTGCGCACAAACACGCAGTGGCGACAAACTACATACATTTTTAAAAGCCTTTAAAAGCCTTTACATGATACCACATTAGATTCACGGAGGAGGTCTACTGCTAAAATTACTGCCCTCGATCTGACCTTCGCGGTGATACCTCACATGCATGGTGCAATTGCTGTTTACATATGACGCCAGACCAACGCTTGTGTACGCCTTTGCGCAAGAGAAGGGGGGGGGGGCAGGGGTGCTTTTTTTTTTTTTTTTTGTTTTTTTTTTTTTATTTATTTAGCTTTTTTATTTTATTTTTAAACTGTTCCTTCCATTTTTTTTTCTTTGTTATGATTTTTATTGTTATCTCAGGGAATGTAAATATCCCCTATGATAGCAATAGGCAGTGACAGGTACTCTTTTTTTTGAAAAAATTGGGGTCTATTAGACCCTAGATCTTTCCTCTGCCCTCAAAGCATCTGACCACACCAAGATTGGTGTGATAAAATGCTTTCCCAATTTCCCAATGGCGCGGTTTATATCCGGGAGGGGGGACATTCCCTCCCACTGCTTGTAAAAGCAGTCTAGAGGCTAATTACCCGCTAGAATTGCTTTTACATGAAAGCCGATCACTGGCTGAAAAGAATGATACCAAGATGATACCTAAACCTGCAGGCATCATTCTGGTATAACCATTCAAAGTCCAGCAACATACTGGACATATATTGTAATCTTTTTTTTTTCATGCAGCCTCTTGGCTGAACGAAAAAAAGAGATTGATTGGTGGGTATGCCCACCATTAGAATACCTCCCTTCATCCACCCACTTCTAATGATGGGCATACATGCACCATTTATATATGCCGATGCATGGGGGCATCCTCCCGCAAAAGTTATGCCGTGTACACACGGTCGGAATTTCGACCGTATGTACGTGGCATTAGGAGCCAATCGCTCCTCCCCCCCCCCTGCTGCCCCCATGCTTCGGCATATATGCTCTTTTTTTTAACTGTGGTGGTGAAATCACCTCCTACAGCGTTGGAGTCGCGGCTTTATGTATCGTGGGAGCAAACGCTGTTGCTGTCAAGATAAATAAATCCGCGTTGCAACTGAATGGCGCACCTGAAAACAAAAAAATGCTCAACACTAAAACACAGTAAACAAAATTACATACCTGAAAAGCAAGCATGATAAAACATGATAAAACATAATAAAACATTGCAGAATAGAATGGAGTAAAAAAAAGAGCAACGATAGAGAGAGAATAGAGTGAGAGAGAGAACAATAAAACGACAACTATTTTATTTTTTTTTATTTTTTTGAGATTCACAGGTAAAAAAAGCTCCTGACTGAAGCGACTGAATCAAAACGCTACCACAAAAAAACTGTTAGCGATCGCAGGGATCAGGCCTGACTCTGCGAACGCTGCAGTTATGTGTGCTTAGTGTTTTGTAAGTGACAGTGATCGATCGATACTGCACTTGGGTGGGCTGGGCTGGGCGGAGGGGAAAACGCAGGTGCTAGCAGGTATCTGGGCTGATCCCGCTAACAATGCGTTTTTTTTTGGAACCCTAAACTGCTGGGACGCTAGTATAGATCTGATCAGATCAGATATCGATCTGTTCAGATACTGTGCCACTAAGGGAGGTGTATGCTTTGCGCGTGGGTGTTTGCGGTACTGGCACTAACCTGGGGCGACGCAGACCTTATTTGACCCTAAAACCTAATTGATATCACCCGCCGGGCGATCAGGGGGTTAAACCGTTATTGGGTAATAAATGGCGGGTGCCCTGACAGTATAAAAAACAAGCTAACTAACCAGCGTCACCCGTAACAGTAATACAAAAAAAAAAAACTGGTTACCTAGCGACACTAATGCAGCGATCAGAAAAACGATCGCTTAGTGACACTGGCAAAAGGGGGTGAAAGGGTTAACTAGGGGCAATCAGGGGGTTAAACCTTTATTAGGTAATATATGGGGGTACCTGACGCTATATAAAAACCTGACGGGGAACCTAAATAACGAAATAACTAACTGGCTAACCAGCGTCACCAGTGACAGTTATACAGTGATCACTGGTGAAAGGGTTAACTCTAGGGGCAATCAGGGGGTTAAAACCTTTATTTAGGTTGTAATATGGGGGTACCTGACCTATAAACCTATTTATGAACCTATATAAACATGGCGGTTACCTAAAAAAAAAAAAATGGTTACCTAGCGACACTAATGCAGCGATCAGAAAAACGATCGCTTAGTGACACTGGCAAAAGGGGGTGAAAGGGTTAACTAGGGGCAATCAGGGGGTTAAAACCTTTATTAGGTAATATATGGGGGTACCTGACGCTATATAAAAACCTGACGGGGAACCTAAATAACAAAATAACTAACTGGCTAACCAGCGTCACCAGTGACAGTTATACAGTGATCACTGGTGAAAGGGTTAACTCTAGGGGCAATCAGGGGGTTAAAACCTTTATTTAGGTTGTAATATGGGGGTACCTGACCTATAAACCTATTTATGAACCTATATAAACATGGCGGTTACCTAAAAAAAAAAAAATGGTTACCTAGCGACAGCAGTGACACTAATACAGCGATCAGAAAAACGATCGCTTAGTGACACTGGCAAAAGGGGGGTGAAAGGGTTACCTGGGGGGCAATCAAGGGGTTAAACCTTTATTAGGGGGGGGTAGGGGGCTACCTTGGACCTAAAACTAACTGCCCTGACAGTTATTACAGTCACACTGACACTAAATGCAGTGATCAGTAAATAAATGATCACTGCAATTAGTGACACTGTGACTGGGGGGGGAGGGGGTGATCTGGGGGGTGATCAGGGGGTGACAGGGGGGTGGAATATGTGCCTAACTGTACTGGTGTCAGTGTAGTGTTGTGCACTAACCTGTACATGTTCGCCGCTCGGCGTCTCCGGTCACATAGACCGGCGCACCGAGCGTGACATCACTTCCGCCTTCCTGTCTATACAATAGACAGGAAGGGGAAGTTTTTCATTGGCCAGGAGCGATCGCGAGGGGGTGGCCAGAAACCACTGGCCGTCCCCTCGTCCCGGATCGCTCCTGAAGCGATCCCGACCGTCCCCGCCGGCGGAGGGGGGTCCGATCGGACCCCCCAACCGCCGGAAGAATGTCACGTACAGGTACGTGATTCTGCCTGTACGTGCCATTCTGCCGACGTAAATATACAGGGGGCGGTCGGGAAGTGGTTAAAGCCGCAAGTGGTTTTAAATGGCTTCTTTTTTTCCTTTACTAATGTCATTTTGTGCAAGGACAGTTCTAAACACGGGAAACACATGCCACTTCACAGGCATACTTTAGACACCCCCCAGGTACCATATTTAAAGGAAAATTTCACCTTTTTTTTTTTCACTTTATGCATCATTAAAATGACTGCTCCCGAAAAAACGTTAGTTTTTAAAAGTTCTTTTTGCATTGATATATGTCCCCTGGGGCAGGACCCGGGTCCCCAAACCTGTTTTATGACATTAACATGCATATTGGCCGTTGTAATTAGCACTTTTGATTTCGAACGTTCGCGTCCATTATAACGTATAGGGTTCGAAAATTCGCGCGAACTTTCGGTCGGTTCGAAGGTTCTGGTGCGAACCGAACCCGGGGGTGTTCGGCTCATCCCTACTCAGGAGTTGCAGTCTGTCCTTCCATTTCGACAACACTTGAGTAGTTCTCTGCGGAAATCCTATCTTCGGCTTCCCCTCACCAAAACAGAAACTGAGGAGGTGGGGGAGAAGAGAAGGTAGCTGAGTTCACTTGCTCAAGTAGCATTCAGTCCTATAGCTTCACAGGGGGGTCATAAGTTTTGTGGACACTAACTGGAACGTTACTTCCATCCTTCTGCAGTGCTCTGGTTAATATTACTTCAGAGACCAGTTGTATCCCAGAATCCTTCTCGCCATTCAGATCAGCTTTTGCCACAACATAAGGACTTGGCTGGTACTAATTCAACTTCACAGAGGCTAATGCCCTGTACACACGGTCGGACATTCCATCGTATTTTTTCCGATGGATGTTGGCTCAAAGTTGCATACACATGGTCACCCAAAGTTGGTCGGAAATTCCGAACGTCAAGAACACAGTGACGTACAACACGTGCTTCTCTCAGCTGTAGAACTTTCTCCGTCTGCCATAATTTACCCAAGTCCTCTGCCAAGGCTTTCTGTTCTTGGACCTGATGCTGATATATTGACTGTAGCATGGGGTGCACACCCTCCATTGTTTAGTTACTTTCTGAGTTGATTTCATGGTCATTCTCACAATCAAGGAGTGTACCCTGGGGAGCCAAGCACACACAATAGCTAATTATTCAAAGGTCCTTGATTGCCCCATGACTAGAGAATCAAATCAATACATATCTGTTGTATGGGAACTTCTCCACTCCAATGCCCCAGATTTCTAGATCTTCCAACTTTTGTTGAGGCAGGTGTTTCATATGTATTTTATAACAGGCTTTTGTACACCCAAGTCAAGCCAAAACTTTCTTGTAGATGACATTCACTTAAACAGGCATGTTCAGAGAAGGGGCCTACTAACTTATAAGGGAATTTGTTTGAAGTGGCTGGGGTTTGAGATCCAGTGGTCAGAGGTTAAACACATTTCTTCCTTCAAGCATGCTTTGTTTGGCTGGCTCTTCCGTAGTTGGTGAGCATTGCTTTCCAGCCGAAGGAAAACAGATACCAAGGGATGTGTTTTTAATAGGGATGAGTATATCTATGTTCAAAATGTAAAAGCATTTTATCAATATCTATATTGCATTTCAATTATTTCTAGCCTACTCCTATTAATTTGATCGATCGTGAAGTTTGTAAACTTTCTTTGTGAATAACCCAGAAAATGTACTTTCTTGAATATTGCAACATGTATTCACTATGTCAATTTTATAAAGACCTCCCTGAAAAAAAGCTCAATATGTGCAAAAAGTGTAAAAAAATATATTATGGGATCTTCAAACCTAAATAAAGGGACAATGCGGCCCAGAATAAATAAAATAAAATAAGTGATTACTTTAAAATGTGTGCAAAAAAAAAAAATAACCCAATATAAAATATATCTACTGCAATAACAAATGCTAAATGGACCTTCAATCATAAATAAAGTGTAAAATACAAAGTGCAGATAATGTCCAAAATTTAATAGGCGCAATCCCCAAGGTACAAATGTGCAAGTAAATCAAAAACAGTAAAAAAAAAGTAATCCGCCCCCTCCAAAAAAACAGAAACTGTGAAGTTACTCAATACATCTGCAGATAAAGATTGCTGGAATCTCCTCTCCCTGAAATCTTTCAGCTGAAAAGGGCATACCCCTCTCTCCAATTAGCATTGGTAAAAATGTACCATAGTCTTCTCCATTTTAGATGATTCAGATCTATATATAGGAAACACAAGAAGAGTGCAACATAGTGTAAAACCAAATTTCAATTGTTTGTTAAAATGATTTGGATACACTTACATTGTGTGTCATGCTCGACACAAGGAGAAAACAACATGGGTAAAGTACAGTGAGCCCCGCTGGCTCCAGATGCATCCAAAGACTGTAAGCCTTCACAGGCTACTACAAATTAACGTCACTTCAGAAGATCTGCCTTACATGTTTTAACGTATTTGGGGACCAGTATGTGCCTCCGGTTGTTTTGCGGGTCCCTGTTACCGCAGATTCTGGTACAGACATCTTAAACAGCCCTCACCTTCCAATTTACATGTTCCAGACCTAACTGATACGTGAGTATCTTGAAGGGAAGGATGTTTTCCTCCCCCTCCATAGTCATATTTTACCCTATGTTTGGGTTTAACAATAGGCCATTTTGGTTTATTTATCTATGTTTCCCTGCAGATACTGATGCATCTGCACCTGAGGAAGTGGAGTGAATCCACGAAACGTGTTGGATTTATTTGTATGCATTATGTTCCTGCAGATGGTTCAATAAATCCTTTTTCATCTAGATTTTATCTAACTATCTCACTTTCTAAGTGATTGTATGACATAGAGGACAATTGTCCTACACCACACAATACAATATGCTCTGTTGCTGTGGTGTTTTTTCTTATAAAAATATGGTCTGTAACCTGTTGTTGACATGTCTATATAACATGTATGTACTATTTTATTATGTTATGCCACCTATTGTTTACCCTCCCTGGCTGTAATCCCGAGTGTGGCTCGGGGTTAAATTTCATTATCATTAGTGGTAACTCTGAGCCACAGGACTGCATTGCAGGATCCTGGTGCAGTGTACTTACCTTGTCCCCAGGATCTTGCGATGTCCCTCCGCTGTGTCCGTGGGCTGTCCCTCCTCCACCCGTTGCCTCTGTGTGCCGCGCTCCTTTCCCTGCGAGCGTTGCAACGCATGGGGGTGGAGCCCAGCGGCAAATTCAAAAAGTACACAATACATAACACATACAGTACACTGTAATCTTACAAATTACATTACTGTATGAAATCATTTCACATCCCCTTTGTCCCTAGTGCTTTGTCCAGTGCCCTGCCTGCAGTTTTACATTATATATACTGTACTTTCTGTCTGGAAACTTGAGATTGTCCATGGCAACCAAAAAATGTCCCTTTCATCAAAAGCGGTTTTAGACCAGCTAGAAAACAGGGATAATAAATTTGAATACTTGCAGAATTGAGCGATAGTGATTTGTGGGGAAATTAATTTATTATTATACTGTATTATTATTTTTTATAATTATTTATAGTTATTTATTATGTTATAATTTATGATTTTGTGTTTCAAACTTTATCATACCCAGGATGTCTACTAGACTCTTGTTTGGACAGATTTAAGTGTTATTACTAAGAATTAAAAGTCTAAAATATAAAACGCCAAATTTCTATGCAAAACAATGTAATGCTTTGAGACGCAAAAATCAGACATAATCATACCGCCAGGGTGGCTACAAAAATAAACACATGTCTTTTAACATTGACTAATTTTCTAGCCAAATATACATGCCTTATTTAAAGTCCCAACTTTTCTTTCTTTTTGTCATGTTTTGACGTATAGCCGTCTTTAGAGGCGGTATCATTATCACCATTGTCACCAAGGTCACCATTGCATTATTTACAAAATCAATGAAAGTTGCTGGGAGATGTGAATCAACAGCATTTTAAAACGTTTTTTTAAATGTCAATTTCGCTGTACTACATTGTTTACATAGCAGAAATATGCAGTTTCACAGACAGGTTTAAAGGACCAGCAAAGCATTTTTTTTTAAAGGAATAGTGTGTTTTAATGTTTCACTTTAAGAATTAGTATGTTTTACTGCTCCCTGCAAAAATGTTTATTTTAAATTTTCTTTGCATTGGTACATATCCCCTGAGGCAGTGGCCAGCAACCCGTGCACTTTTTTTGCCAATACCTTGGCTATTATCCTTAAAAATTGAGAAAATTGTTTTGACAGATTTGGAAACTTTTGTTTGGCCGAACCACCCTGAACCAAACCCCGCAGTTGGCTCAACTGTAGTTTTTACCAGTTTTTTTAATGAACCTGGCCGGGCTCTTTTTTCTTTATTTCTGGAACTGGAGCAGATTGATGTAGTCGGGTACCCAGTTGGCTTCCTCACTAGAGCCCTCTGAATTCCTGTGCAGCATCTGGAGGAGGACTCCTCCTCAGGCACTGTGCCCTAAGGTGTTTAACCTCTCCACAACCACAGCATGAATGAATGAATGAATGAATGAATAACTTGTATAGCGCTACAATGCGAACTGAATCGCCTCAAGGCGCTGTATTGGCGATTGGTTATCAAGCTTCTAGAAGAGGTAGGTCTTGAGTTTCTTCCTGAAGGCCAGATGGTTTTCTTCCATGCGGATGTCGGTTGGTAGAGCGTTCCATAGCCGTGGTCCCTGGACAGCGAATCTCCGTTCCCCCTTTGATTTGTAGCGGGATTTAGGAATGAGGAGCAGATTTTGATTAGCCGATCGAAGACTGCGATTCGGTGTGTAGTGTTTTATTTTCTCGCAAAGGTATTGCGGAGCGTTTCCATGTGTGCATTTGTGGGTGAGGCAGAGGGTCTTGAATGCGACCCGATTCTTTACGGTTAGCCAATGTAGGTTCCTCAGGGATGGGGAGATGGATTCCCAGGGTTTTTTCCCTGTTATCAGTCTTGCCGCCGTGTTTTGGATAAGTTGTAAGCGCGCAAGTTGATATTGGGGTAATCCTATGTAAAGGGAGTTAGCGTAATCCAGTCGAGAATTGATGACTGTTCCAACTACCACTGCTTTGTCCTCCTTTGGAATGAAGGGGATGAGTCTGCGTAGCAGGCGGAGCAGATAGTGTGATCCACTGACTACTGCTCCTATTTGGGCATCCATTGACATTTCTGAGTCAAAAATTACTCCGAGACTCTTGGCCTTGGTCCTAGTGGTGATGGTCCGTCCAAAGATGGTAGGAGGTGTCCAAGGGATCTTGGTTCGGGGTTATGATTTGCATGTAGAATAAGAAGTTCTGTTTTTGATTCGTTTAGTTTGAGGGAGCTAGTAGTCATCCAGTCGTCTATCATCGTGAGGCATTTTCCTAATTGATGATGGTCTTTTTGTCCGGTGATACGAAAATATAATTGAGTGTCGTCGGCGTACGAGTGGAAGCACAAGTCTGAGCCGGTGACTCCTGCTACTTCTGTAAGGCGGATGAGTAGCGTATTGTGGTCCACAGTATCAAAGGCTGCACTGAGGTCCAACAGTATCAGGAGACACGATTCTCCGTCATCCGCTGCTTCGAGGGCATCATCCCAAATTTTCAGGAGTGCGGTTTCTGTCCCATGGCCTGGGCGGAATCCTGATTGTAACGGATCCAGGAGTGTGTGTGTGTCCAGGTGGCGTTGTATCTGTTGTACTACCGCTTTCTCCAAAATCTTGGAAATGTTGTTCAAGCTTGTTATCGGTCTGCGATGGTTGGGGTCCCGGGGGTCGAGGTTGGTTTTTTTTAGCAGGGGTTTGATAATGCCTTGTTTGAGGGCCTGGCCGATATCGGGTCTTTTTCTGATCAATTGTTTTCCTCTTTTTAAGGGTTTAGACCTCCCCTCTCTCTTTTTTTTGCTCCGATGAGAGGGTTAAATTCAGAGTTGCTACTTTGTTTGATAAGGTGGTTTTGAAGGAATCGGAGTGCAGTTTTTTCTGCGATCTGGTCCAATGCGTCGTTGTTGCAGGTTTCTGGTTTTGGTGGGTGATTTTGGTGGAGATTTTGAATTTGATGGCGTGGTGATCCGTCCATGGTAGTGGTATGTTGTCTACTGTGTTGATGTCCAGATTTTGTTTGAAGATGAGGTCCAGAGTGTGTCCTGATCCATGTGTGGGGTCGGGTACTCTGGAACTGGAGCAGATTGATGTAGTCGGGTACTCAGTTGGCTTCCTCACTAGAGCCCTCTGAATTCCTGTGCAGCATCTGGAGGAGGACTCCTCCTCAGGCACTGTGCCCTAAAGTGTTTAACTTCTCCACAACCACAGCATCTCTTTACAGAATGTGGCAGAGCAGTACCCAATTCACTTTCACCCAATGTCTTCCTTCCTGGGGCTAGGATACCCACAGTCTTCTGCACCTTGATGAGGGATCTTTGCTTAGGTCTATTGTATTTCTGCCTGGGTCTCTACCACTTGCATATGACTGTCTTTAGTGAATGCTTGTTGCAAAGTGGATTGTGACAGAGCCATCTGGGTTATCACTTGCATAAAGACCTCAAGAATGGAAGGTGTCCCATCCCCGCCATTTTTAGTAACATCCAGGGCAGCCTGTGCTGAATACACCTCAATGTCTTATTTGTCTTACCCATTTGCGCAGTATTAGCAGGGTGTTGCAGAGTAGTGGCAGGGTATGGAGGGATGGCTGCTGCCATCCGATCTCTCCCCTCCACTGTACAGATCTGTACACAGAGGGGAGACCAGCGTCATCTTGACGCCGGTTTGTTTACAAAGTGATCGCTCCGTCATTTGACGGAGCAATCACATTGTAAACGGCCGACGGGTGCACCAAGATGGCCGCCGCTCCGGAGCTAGTCCGGAGCGGCGGCCATCTTGGTGCACCCGTCGGCCGCCGCTCCGGAGCTAGGCCGAAGCCGCGGCCTTTCCTAAGGCCGAGGCCGCGGACGGCTCCGCGATCGCGGTGGGTAATTGCGGTAACGCCGCCCCAGTAATGGGAACGGCGTTACCGCGAGGGGAAGAGTACTCGTTACCCTCTAAAGTAACGGCGTTTACTTTAACGGCGTTAGTGCCATCACTGCCCATGACCCTTCTGATCATTGCATTTCTGGGCCTTGACTGCCATGAAGGCCTCCTCTTTTTGGATCATCTCAATCAGTTTAGAATAAGTAAATGCACCGCTTTGGCCTCTTGTCCCATGCTTCAGCACTACAGTATATGGTCTAAAGGTTGTGCCCCTTTAAGAACTTGAGTCAACAAGGCTTTACTTGTGACACCTGACTCCAATACACTCTTCAGTATGAGTTAGTGGAGGATATTATACAAATAGTTCTGCACAGTTTTCCACTCTTCTATAGATCTCTTGAATCACTTCCAAACATTCAGCAGCAGTGCAAACCAACTTATCTCTTTTTAGGTTACAGGTAACATCAAGTAGGTGCTTTCAGACTTTTCTTTTATGATGGTATCCACCACCTTCCATTCTTTCACAGCCTGTACTGCTCCAAGACTCAGAGTCCTCTTCCCCAAGTAGCTAAGGAGTCTTTCCTGAGTAGAACCACAGCATTCTGTATCTGTAGTTGAAGGGTGCAGGTGAGTTCTTTACAAACCTTTCTACTAGTCTTCCCATGTCCAAGGCTGGTGCAAGGGTGGCCTGTGAAATTGCATTTTGCCTACCCCCCCTTCTCCCTACACCATCCTCCCACCACAACCACCATTGTGACAGGAGGGCATTGTGACAGGAGAGGGCTGTCTGGGCAGTGTGACAGGAGGGGGGCAGTGGGACAAAAGTTGGCAGTGGGACAAGAGGGGGGCAGTGTGGGGGGTAATGTGGCAGGAGGGGGGCAATGGGACAGGTGGGAAGCAGTGGGACAGGAGGGGGCAGTGTGACAGGTGGGGAGCAGTGGCATAGAAGGGGGCAGTGGGACACGTGGGAGTCAGTGGGACTCGTCTTCCCATGTCCAGGCCTGGTGCAAGGGTGGCTGGCGAAAGTGCATTTTGCCTACCCCCCATCCGGCACCCCCTCCCCATGCCATCCTACAACCACACCAACCATTGTGAATAGAGGGCATTGTGATAGGAGAGGGCAATCTGGGCAGAGGGATGAGAGGGGGCAGTGGGACAAGTGGGGGCAGCGTCACTCTGATGAGACACCTTGGGAATGAGCAATCCTCCCATATGTGGGGCAGTGTGATAGAAGGGGGCAGTGTGACAGGTGGGGGCAGAGTGACAAGAGGGGGCAGGATCACAGGATGGGGTCAGGATCACAGGAGGGGGCAGCGGGACAGGAGGGAGCCAGTGTTACAGGAGGGGGGAAGTGTCACAGGGGGGCAGCAGAACAGGAGTGGAGCATTGTCACAGGAGGGGGGCAGCAGAGCAGGAGGGGGCAGTGTCACTCATGCACACCTTGGGAAGCATGAGTCCTCCCAGTTTTCCCCTGTCCTGCTCCCCCAGATGGTGTCAGTGTAAATTATCTGGTGCCAGGAGGGGTAGCTGTGTCCCAGGCAGGCAGGGGGGGCTCCTTCATCCTGACCTCCTCCTCTTCTGGACCAGAAATATGTGGAAAGGAATGCATGGAAGTTGAGGAGTGGGAGGAATGCATGGAAGTTGAGGAGTGGGAGGAATGCATGGAAGTTGACAGTTGTGAGGAATGAATAGCAGTTGAGTGGAGTGAATTTTTTTGTATTTTGGACAGGGGGTAAGAGGTTGGTGGGTAATTATGAAAATGGGGTTAGGAAGCTGGTGAGGGTGCAAGTATGTATGCGTATGGAGCAGAGGGGGTGAGAAAGTGTATTATATGTAGGATAAGGAGAGAAGGTAGTTGGTTATGGAAATGGTTGGACATGGGGAGTCGGCAGGTGGGGGAAAAACAAGGAAATGCAGTTCATCATTGCCGTTCGCATTTCTAACTGCCGATTGTCAGGCACTTTATTGACAAAACTTTCAAGGCTCTTGAGGAATAAAATGGTACTGTTATCCTCTATTTATTTTTCATTCACCCAGTTGTATCGTTGTTTGCCCCTGCCTCTAGCGGGCCTTGATACTGTTTGCCACACAGGAATTGCAGGAGGGGTTATGTTTTCGACCACAGGAACTATGCTTGAGGATGTGCTGTTATCAAGTGACATTTCAGGCACAGCTTCCTGGCTGTGTTTTTCCACTACCTCAGTGTCCTCCACTGAGTTCTCTTCTTCAGCTGCAGCTTTCCAGAAACTTTGGGTACTAAAATAAGAAACATGCTTTAAAACTTCTATATTCTTTAAATATATATATAAATTTAACCACCTCAATACAGTGCACTTAAACCCCCTTCCTGCCCAAGCCAATTTTCAGCTTTTTAAATTGCTCGGTCAAACAGAGTTTTTATCATTTTGTTCCCACAAATAGAGCTTTCTTTTGGTGGTATTTGATCACCTCTGGGGTTTTTTTTTTGTTGCTAAACCAAAAATTTTGAAAAAAATAAGTTTTTCTTTTGTTTCTGTTTTAAAATGTTGTAAATAAGTATGTTTTCTCCTTAACTGATGTGCACTGATAAGGCAGCACTGACGGGCACTGATAAGGTGGCACGATAAGGTGGCACTGATGGACACTGATAGGTGGCACTGGTGGGCACTGATAGGCGACACTGATGGGCACTGAAAGGCGGCACTGCTGGGTACTTATGGGTGGCACTGATAGGTGGCACTTATGGGTGGCACTGCTGGGCACTGATAGCACTGCTGGGCACTGATAGGTGTCACTGATTGGCACTGATATGCGGCACTGATAGATGGCATTAATAGGCATCACTGATTGCACTTGCACTGGCAGGCATTTGGGATGGGTACTAATTGGCAGCTGCCTGGGCACTGATAGGCAGCTGCCTGGGCACTGTTAGGCAGCTGCCTGGGCACTGATTGGCATTTCCCTGGTGGTCTAGGGTGGCATACCTGGTGGTCCAGGGTGGTGCCAATCTCTGGTGGTCCTTAAGGCATCCTGGTGGTCCTGGGTGGGCATCCGAGGGGGGGGCTGTGCTGATAAACAATCAGCACAGACCCCCCTGTATGGAGAGCAGCCGATCGGCTCTCCTCAACACGCACCTGTCAGATGCGAGTGAGGAAAAGCCGATCCATGGCTCTTCCTGTTTTCATCGTGATCAGCCGTGATTGGACACCACTGATCACGTGGTAAAGAGCCTCCTTCAGAGGCTCTTTACCAAGATCGGTGTAGCGGTGCACACCGCACCACCGATCACCGCGATGCGCGCCCCCAGGGGTGTGCGCGAGCGGTTTTCTGGGAGGACGTCATATGACGCCCGCCCAAAACGAGGGCTGCGCCGCCTGGCAGTCATTTGATGGCCGGTGGGCGCGAGGTGGTTAAAGGAGCATGACTTACCTGCTAATTTCTAATATAGGCTTTAAAAAGTCTAGCTCCTTGGCATGCATGTGTGTATTGTGTTGATTGTTCGGCAGCTTGCCCACTTCTGAATTTATGTCTTTATTATCTTTTGGCATCTTTCAAACTATTTCACTTGTTTTTGATGAGTACAACTGAAAAAACAAACAAATTTACAGCAAGCTACATGATACGGGACACTTGCACCATAATTATCTCTATAGACCTCAAGTTTACACAGGCATTCCCTGAAATCGCGGTAGTGTGAAAGGGGCCTTAGGAGAACGCCTAAGTACAGACATGTATACAAATACATATGTAGCTGTACTCCCTTAGGGGCTGCTAGTAGATGTGGTTCGTCTCTCACCCTGCACAATCAGGCACAGAGTTCTCAGTCACTCTTAAGCCCCGTACACATGCTTTGATTTTCGGACGTCAATTGTGTGACGACGACCGATCGTCCGCAAATCTTATCATTAGTATGGTGCTTTCGACAGCCGATTTCACTTTTTCATCAGAAAAAAGCTGGATGTGCAGACTATAAAATTTTTGTCGGATGTGAACTCAACAACTGATTTTCGTTTCATTAGTATGGTTTTCGTACGAACAAATCGTAAGAGCAAGACTACGCATGCTCAACGAAAGAATACATACAAAACTATTCAACACGTAACGTCACTTCTGACGTATTCTATCAAACAAAAATTCTCGTATTGTTAGTAACCTCTTCGCTTTCGACATGAGACTAGCATGCCACAAAAATCAGATGTTCTGTCGTCTGAAAATCAAAGCGTGTGTACGAGGCTTTAGGCAGAAAACCAGTCCTTGCACTTTAGTTTTTGTTTTTATTGGGGGAATTCAACTTGGATAGGGTAAAGGTAAATATGGGATGCCCACTTGATTAAAGAAAAGTTAAAGACTTGGGACTCAACTATATACACTCTCTGTATATACACCTCCTCACTTCCATCTCCAGCACATCACTTGATTACTGCTTATTCTGGACCAGCTAGCACTGTAATTTAGGCCTAACACTGGCTCAGCCAGGCCTGGGACCGCGGGCCCCTTTGGTGTAGCAAAAATGGTGGTAGTCCTAGTGCTAGCTGTCCATGTGGCTACTGATCCCAGCACCAAATCTTTAGGCTCTGCCAGCCCTTCTGGCTGCAGCTGCCTCTTTCCACTGCCCGTGCCACTACAGTCCACTCCACTGGCTATGCACCCATCCCAGACTGCACTCTCCCAGTCCTCTTAGACGTGACTCCCGGTCCTCCTGACTATGTAAACACTCACCAGTCCTCTTGGCTGCCTCTGTGGAACTCCTGGAGACTTTCCTGGCAGTGTTCTCCTGCTGTCCTCTATTGCTCCTCCTGTGCCTCCTGGTCAGGACACCTCTGTGGGTTGTAAGAGGGTCCTGCCGCACCTGAGCCCAGGCACAAGGTCAACCCCACCCCCCCCCCGACTGGGGAGCTCCCAGAAAGGCCATCAACAGCCTAACACTCCATCTCCCTCTTCCACCCAATCACCATTCCTCCCCAGCTGTGCTGACCCTGAGTATTTGAGGGGACCTGTCCCCTGCCAATCCTAGTTGGGGATTGGACAGGGCCCTCAGAATACTCCAGGCAGCTCCGCCTCTCCTCTCCTACTTCCTTTCCAGAAACCTCTAGCATGTTCTGGAAGGAGAATGGAGGTCTCCGGGATGCTGCCGGCGAGTCACCTAGCCCTTCCTGGTCTCCTGTCAACCACGAATAAAACACACCATCGTGGCTACCAGCCAAGCCTACTTAAATTTACAGACTCTAACAAAAATCTATCTGTACACACCTAGCACAACTAGAGGGTGCTACACATATATACAAATATGTTACATAAACAAATTTATGAATGGGATGGAAAGGTAAGTAAACCTAATAAAAGTTTTTTTTGAAATAAGTCTATTTTATTAGAATTTAACAGGAAGGTGTACATGGACCAAGTGGCTTAGCCAAAAGAGGAGCATGTCACCTGGTTATTTGTCAAGATACAGAACAAATAACTAACAATAATATTCAACAAAGTGTGTGTGGCTTGTGTAATTAAAAGGACAGTTTCAGGAGTAAGAAAGATTGCCCAAATCCCCAATAAGAGCAAGAAGGAGGAAAAGGCATACGTCCCTTTTATTATTCCAGCTGCTGAGCATCAGTTTAATTTAGAGATTAGCCATCATTCCCAGAGGCATCCTCAAGCCAACTTGCCCAGACTTTAGTGAACTTGTTAGGACAGCCCCTGTTGAAGTAGGTGTCTTAATACAGAGGTAGATTTGAATTCCCTTGTTGCTTCTGAAATTGAATAAAGGGAGAAGATTATATTTCCAAACTATAGTTAGGGCCTTTCTGGCATAAAACAGCAATAGGCAGAGAAGTGTCCTTTCAGCTGTAGTAGGAACTAGGTCTTCAACAAGCCCATGAGCAAATATTGGGCAAGGAGGCAAAGGAGGTCTGGGTGACCACATTAAAGCTGCTGACATTCCAGTAGTGACAAATTACAGGGTATGTCTGGAAAATGTGTGATAAAATCCCCATTTGGGTGGTCACATCACTAGCAGGCTGAAGGGATTACAGAACTGAGCCTGTGAAGCCTGTGCAGGGTGTAGTAAGTTTAATGTAGTATTTTAATTTAAATAAACCTGTCCCTGACAGGCACTAATTGTTTAAAGGGCATGTCCCATATCTCCATCCAGTCTTCATCATCCAAGTCAGATATATCCACCAGCCATTTATGTCTAAAGCCCCATACACACGCTCGGACAATCCGCGGACCAGGTCGTCGGACTTTGTCCGACGTACTTTGTCCGATGTTGGCGTTGCGTACACACGGTCGGACTACGTTGTCGGAATATCCGGTCCGGAAGAACGTCGTGACGTAAGTCGTCGTCCACGAGATTACAAAAGGGAAGTTCAGCACCACGTCAGGCACCCGTTGGGCTCCTTCTGCTGATCCCGTGTTTATCGAGAGTTAGTGGAAGTTTGGTGACTTAAGATTCGCGCTTCTCAGTTTTCTGACTCAGATCGTTACTGCTCTTCAGTTTGTGCTTGTCGTGCGTATCTGTTTATTAGTGCGTGTAGTCAGTTCGCATTTGTTGGTCATTGCGGCCTATATCTTGATATAGGACGCTTTGATTTGCACTGCTTATTGTCTGCTCGTTGCTGCTATTCACTTCGTTCTTTCAGGCCTTGCTGTTTATCGGTGCTTTCTGTTTGTCCGTTCTGACCAGCCGACCTTTTGTGACCTTCTGAGCGATGTTTCCCGTGCGTACTCGTCGCCGAGTTCGTGCTGTACGCGGAATTGGTGTCGGGCTTTTAGCTTTGACCCAAGACCCGTCCATGAACAGAGTGATGAGGAGTATGTGGACCAAGAATTGGTTGCTTCAGCGTGACCAGTTCTCGCACATGCCTTTGCTTCGTGAGATCCGGGAGAATAATCCTGATGATTTCAGGAACTTTCTCAGGATGACGGACCCCGATTTTCACCGTCTTTTGGCTTTGCTGACCCCCTTTATCAGCCGGCAGGATACCTGCATGAGACAAGCCATTACTCCGGAGCAGAGGCTTGTTGCCACGTTGAGGTACTTGGCGACAGGGAGAAGTCTTCAGGATTTGAAGTTCTCTTCAGGTATCTCTCCCCAGGCCCTGGGAATCATTATTCCAGAGACCTGTTCTGCCATCATTCAGGTCCTGCAGGAGGACTATATTAAGGTAACATTTCTACTTTACTATTCCCTTCTATGTATGCTCTGTTTGCTAATGACTTGTATTTTTGACCTCCTTCCCTAATTACCATGATTGCAATATGTTCTAATATGCTGTGCCCCTTTTCTCCTTCATGCATTTTTCCCTTCACTTACCTCACCAGCATGCTCTTCTGCCCCAATAGACACCTATGGCCTACTCACTTAAGCAATGTCTTTTGTCTGCTGCATAGTATTGTTTGCCCCAAAACACCCCCTAAAATATGCACAAATGTTTGCTGTGTGGTTTACTTCATGTAGAGCCCCCTTTTTTTGTTCTTTTGGTGGGGGGGGGGGGGGGCAAACTCATTAGGAACCCCCTCCCCCAACTGCTCTGTCAGATGGTACCAATCCTTTATCTGCTGGCTTTCCCAAGGTCCATACACACTATATACCTACCTCTTTATAGTGCGCATCTTTAGGGATGAATTCAGCAAAGCATGTAGTGCAAGGGACTGCCTCCATACATTCCATTTCCTATTTTTTTGTCTTCTTTCCCTCCTATTAGCTTGCTTGGTAATTTAATAATGTCACACTGTGCCTGCCTTTTTTGGGGGGGGGGGGAAATGTTATTTGATCTTTCCTGTGGCCTGCCAATAGTGTTAAGTACAGAGGGTCTGGCCAAACTAGCCCACATTATTGAGCCATTTGCCAATCAATGAAGTGCAGAGGGTTACCTGTCCACCACCCCCCCCCCCCCCCCCAAACCATAGTTATTGCCAATGTCCCATCAGAAGTGGGGGGATTGATGGGGGGGTGAGTAATCTGTGAAGGGGAGCCTCTACTTTTCTGTGTAAATACTTTCCAGCCTCCAATTTTATACAATGCTCTTGTTCCAAGATGTTGATTGTCTAATCTGCTTGCAATGTTTAGGTGCAAAGTGACTAATTTTTTTTTCTTGTTTCACTCCACAGTTCCCTTCCACGCCACAGGAATGGCAGACTGTGGCCTCCCACTTTGCCAGCCGTTGGGACTTTCCTAACTGCGGAGGGGCAATTGATGGGAAACACGTCCGCATCGTCCCACCGCCCAACTCGGGGTCCTACTATTATAATTATAAAGGGTTTAATAGTGTAGTGATGTTGGCGGTGGTGTCGGCAACATACGAGTTTATGTATGTGGACGTGGGGATGAACGGCCGGATATCGGATGGTGGGGCCATTACGCACACGGAGTTCTACTGGCGTCTCCAAAGTGGCAGTCTGTGCTTGCCACCTCCAGAGGAGAATGCCGAAGGACTCCCCTTCGTCTTTGTCGCAGATGAAGCGTTTGCGCTGACTCCCCATGTGATGAGGCCGTTCCCGATGAGGACCCTCACCCCGGACCAGAGGGTCTTCAACTACAGGCTGTCCAGAGCCAGAAGAGTGGTGGAGAACGCTTTTGGCATCCTGGCCAGCCGCTTCCGCCTGTTCCTGACGGCATTTAACTTGGCGGAATACAAACTGAACCACATAGTTCTTGCCTGTTGCATATTGCACAACTTCCTCAAAAGACATAACAGGAACTATGTGGTGCCCGTTGGCCCAGATGTGGAGGGCCCTCCAAATGCCGAACTCACAGCCCTTCGAGTGGCACGTCCAGGCTTGCCCCCTCTCAATGCCCGCGTGGTCCGGGACCAATATATGGAATACTTTGTGGGTAGGGGGGCCATTGCTCTGCCTGACGATGTGTGAGAGGCATTTTTTATTAAATCTGATATTTTAACCAACCTCTGATTTCTTGTCATTTCAGTCTTCTTTTTAGCTTATTTTACTTTGACATTTTTTCCCTTTGCCTTCGACAGTGGTAATGCACTTTCTGGGCAAAAGGAGGTAACAGTCTCTTCTTCCCAAAAAGATTATTCTCATGTGTGTTTGCTACCTAATCTTTGGTCTAGAGAAGGTTTGTCCTGCATAACTGACACCCAAAATACTCCTTTTCAGCACCAGGTGTGACATGTGTGTATTCTCCAAAATGCTGTGCTCCGTGTTTTCGTACAAAGCACTGTGGGTGTCATTTACATAAGTCAAATCCGCTATGCTCTACAAGTGCATTGAAAAAGTTCCCTGGGAAAGGAAATTGCAGTGCAAAGTGGATTTGCCTTTAGTAAATAACACCCATTGCCCCCCATATCCTTTACATTTTACATACATAATGCATTGTTTTATTTAAATAAGGAAGCCACACATTTGGAAAATTAAAAAAGTTTACTTGGAAAACATTCACAAGTGCGTTTACAATCTTCACGCCAAAACTGACAACATCTTGGTTATTTACAACATTATTTACAAAGATTACGCAATTTGTAAAACCAGGCATGGAGCTAAGCAGAACCTATGAAGTAGGAAAGTTCAACTTTGTAAAGTGAAGACAAGATCAGACATGACTATATGTTCAAAGTGTGTTTGATCTTGCCTTCATCACATGGGGGGGGGCACCCCCGAAAAGTGGAAATTTGGAACATGCACACAATTTGGTTCTGAAAATGGTCATTAGATGGTAAAACACATGCCTAGAAGCTTCAAAAGTGCCATTTTCCATCATGGGGATGAATGGACGTTTTTTGGGGGTGCAACCCCTTCACCACAACCACTTTCGTAGTTCGTAAAGTGTTTGCACCCCCAAAAAAACGTTGCCATTCATCCACCATGATGGGAGCTAGCACATGTGGACACAATGTGTGCATGTTCCAAATTTCACACAGTTTTTAAGTTGCAAATGTGTTCAGAAGCTGGCACAAATGTGTGTAAATTACTTGGTGCTTTTTCATATTTTTCCTAAAACATCAATGATGTTCTTCAATTTTTGTTGAACATCATTGATGTTTTGCTTTATGTAATCTAGATCTCGATTGCAGACCATTATCTCTCCGATGAGTACGTGGGCACTCTCTGTGGTAAAGTGCGATTTTTCTTCCACAACATCCACGTCACCTAAAAACCACAAACCAAAAAAATGGGGTGTTGGAAATGAGGCAGCCATACATGGATTAGCTTACCAGTAGCTGTGTTCTCCCACACTCACCTGTTGTGGTGACAATTTCTCCAAGTTCGATGATCTCTCCTTCCTCCTCCTCCTCCTCTGCTTCTGCTCTTTCCCCTTTTTTGGGAGGTGTTGGTTTGGGGGTTTCCTCAGACGGCCCAAGTTTTCGCTCCCCTATGAGAATGTCCAAAAGGAAGATTTAGCAACAAAAACTATTGAGGGCAGAAATAGGAAATGACAAACATTGCTTGAAAGTGACGGACACTATTTTAGTTTGGCCAGTTACAAATGTCAACTACATGAATGTAGTCACTTTGTAAAGGTGCTAAACTGACTAGCTTTTTGGTAGAAGTTTGTGTGATGGAGACCCCCCTCTAGTATCCACTGGAGCACATGTGTGGAAAAGGCTAATAAAAAGGGGGTTTGGGTGTCCCAGCACTAGTGCTCTCGAGTCCAGATGGGTAAACACCTACTGGGTGACCTCTCCTTTACATTGAATAAATTGCCTTTACATTCTGGATGACATTTCTAGGGAGAACAAACTTCCTTTCCCCCAAAAAAAAACCAAACATCGTATTATAAGTGGCCGCACGATCGAGGTTGCGTACGATCGAATGGACACACACGACCATGACAGTGGCAGAAAGATCGAGGCTGAGTACGATCGAATGCACAGACGAACATGAAAGTGGCCATTTTGGAATGTACAACTTTGTAAAAATCAAACCACATGGAGCAGTATGCAAGCAAGAAATCAAACACAAAACACAACTACTTACTTTTTAGAAGAATTCTCTTGATCTTTCTGTACTGATCGGCCTCCCTCAGTTTCAGGTCTGACCAGCGTTTCCTCAGTTGCTCCTTGGATCGTTGTACCCCAAAATGATTGTACAGCCTCCTCACAACTTTAGACATGATCTTGGCCTTGCGGACATTGGGGTTGAGGTAAGGCCCATACTTCCCATCATAGTCGCTCCTCTTTAATATGTCCACCATCTCCAACATTTCTCCAAATGACATATTGGAGGCCTTGAATTTCAGGCTCCGGGATCGGGACGTTTCTGCCTCCGGCCTTTCCTCGTCCTCCTCCTCGTTGGGGGGATATTTGGGGCGCACCTGCTGTGTCCCCGCCATGTGCTCTCCCCACTGCGCCGTAAAGAGAAGGGGTGGGGAATAGACGAGAAAGATCGTCAGGGGCGGGCGGAGTTTGACGCATGCGCACTGTATATAAAACGTCACACGCGTGTGTCGTAGCCACGATCTGGGAGACGAGGGGAGAGAAAGCTCACGCACGAGACGATCGCTACAAACGAAGGTACAATTTGACGTTGGTACATAACTAGCCTAGACTGATTAGAACTTGAGGCTTCTTTATGGAGAAGATTAGGAGTGTTTAGGCTGACATTATTTATATTGTTTTGTGTGGCGTTGTGTCTTGCAGAGGTGATGGAGGCGTTCTACAACGTGAGCTTTCTCCCACACTTCATTGATAAATACCGGCAATTCCCCCTCTTATGGCAGGCAAAACACAGGGATTATAGCAACAGACCAAAGAGGTACGCAGCCCTGCTGAAACTGGTGGCATTTGTAAAGCCTACCCTGCCCATGGCAACCGTCGCAAACTTAAAAGTGAAGATAAACAACATGAAGACTACCTATTTCCGGGAGCGCAATAAGGTCCTGAAGTCACAAGCATCTGGAGCTGCAGCAGCTGATGTCCATGTCCCCACGCTCTGGTACTATGACAGGCTCCACTTTCTCAAAGACCAGGCTACTGTCAGGAAGTCACTCTCGACTCTTCCTTGCACGCGTCCTTCCACGCACGCCACCCCTGATGAGGCTTCCGAGGACCAACCTGGGCCTTCCAGTCAGGAATATGTGCAGGTGCCCAGCTTGTTCCAGGTATAGTAGTTTTGGAACCAGTTTGTTGAATAATGAATGATGTTCAGTTAATTCAGGATCCCCAATTGCTTATTTCCTAACGTGATTGACATATCAACAGACAGTGGTGTGGGAGACATTTTTGGGAAGAATCTAAACTGCAGGGCTGAGAATTGTATGGTTTTGTATTTGAAAACATTTTGCAACAGTCACTAGATGAGAATTGTGTGTGTTTGATGAACAAATAACTGAAACTATGTCCCTTTTTCAGACACAGGAAGACCTCAGCCAGGAGGTGGCTGTGGAAGGTGGCAGTCAGGAGGAGGCAGGGGGTAGTGGCAGCCAAGAGGGGGGTAGGCGTAGGAGCCTGACTGTCTCCCAAGTCTCTCCCCTCCGCCTTCCCTACAGAAGGGCGAAAAACATGGGGGAGGTGGGAGAGTCAGCGCTCCAGCTGATAAAAGATGCCTCAGCCTCCCTCTATGCCACACCCACCTACGAGGAGGCCTTTGCCTCCTTGGTTACAAGTAAATTTACGGGTATGGAGGCGGGGCAACGCAGCATGTGTGAGGAGGTCATCCTCAAAATCCTAAATGAGGGGATGGCTGGGGAGATGACTCCCCTCACACATGTTTGCGAGAGTGACCTTGCTCCGCCTCCTCCTCCTCCTTCTGCCACCCCACCAGCACCAGCACCACGGCGTGGAAGGAAGCGTACAAGGAAGACAAGAGAGTGACAACCTGGACTCAGTCTGGTCTGAGAGAAGATGGAGCCTCTCGTAGTACCAGAGCCTGGGGACCTAGATGGCATCTGCTGCAGTTCCGGATGTTTTGGACTTCAGGACCAGATTGCGCTCCCTTATTATTTAGATAGGTAGTCTTCATGCCCCCAATTGTTTACGTCTGTAAAATGATGGTTGCCATGGGTGTCCAAGGCTTTGCAAATTCCCCAAGTTTCACCATGGCTGCGTTCCTCTTTGGTCTGTTGCTGAGACCTAAATAAAGTTTTTTTTGCTTTGAAATAATCATTGACTATTGTGTTTTACTTTTCTACAATGACAGTTTTTCTTTGAGTAGGCAGGTACATTTCACTAATCCTAGAATTAACAAGGGGCACCAACAACCAACAAACTCCTAGTAAATGTAAGCAAGAAATACAAATGTTAATAATGTGGTTTTGCTAAGTTGAGACATACAAACCCCCTCCAAAAAAAAAAAACCTCCTTCAAATATGTATTCCCCCAAAAAAAAAAAATCTGGGTCAAAAAATAAGAAAGATTGTCTTACGATCTGAGTAAAAATAAACATGTAGTGTATAAATGCTGCAAAGTAATAAAGAAGTAAGTTTGTGAGAAGTGCGGGTGAATAGGAGCAGCTAAAAGATGTCATTCTTGTTGCATTGTAAAGAAAAAGAGAATGCGCTGCATTAAAGACATTTTAACATTGCAGCGTGACGAATGTGCTGTGTCGATTAGGAAAGGTAGTTTTACCTGACCGAGCGCTTCCGTCACAGAATTTCTTCTGAGCATGCGTAGCACTTTGTCCGTCGGACAAGCGTACACACGCTCGGATTTGGTGTGATCGGACCGGGTTGACGGGAAATCTTTCCAGCAGGAGATAAGACTTTGTCCGACGGACAAACCGACGAACACTGTCCGATGGTGCATACACACGGTCTGATTTTTCAACAACCTTGTCCGATCGGACCAAATTGATGAAAAAGTCCGACCGTGTGTATGGGGCTTAAGGGTAGTCAGATCCATGATAGCAGACAGAGGTGTCGAAGGTGTTAATAAAGGACTGAGGCTGGCTTAAGGAGTCAGTCAGAGTTATGCCCCGTACACACGGTCGGATATTCCGATGGCAAAAGTCAGATCGGATTATGGAAAATCCGATTGTGTGTGGGCTCTAGCGGGCTTTTTCCGTCTGAAAATTTGAGAGCAGGATCTAAAATTTTCCGACAACAAAATCCGATCTGACTTTTTCCGATCGTTTGTAGAGAATTCCGACGGACAAAGTGCCAACCATGCTCAGATCAAATTACGAGACCAAAGCTATTGGCTACTAGCCTCTACGTAGTTCTGTCGTACGCAATTAACGTCACCACGTTCTGAACGATTAGATTTTCCAACAACTTTGTCCGACCGTGTGTGTGCAACACCAGTTTCGGACAAAATCCGTCTGAAAAAATTGGACAGATTTTGTGGTCAGAATGTCCGGCCGTGTGTACGGGGCATAAAGCAACAGTTCAAGATCAGAGCAAGTTAGATCCAGTTAATGTTAGGAAAATTGACCACTGAAGGCATGTGAAAACTGCAGGTATAATGGGAAGGGATTTTGTATTTGGCGCGAAGGACATCAAAATGGAGTAGTTGATTATTCTCCACATCCAATGTAACCATTGGATTGTGAGCTCTCACAAGTAGGGCCATGTAAACCCTCCTGGACTCTTTGTAAAAAGCTGCACAAACCATTAGCGCTATATAAATCCTGTATAATACTAATATAATATATAATAATATAATAATAATAATAAGCTGTAAAATCAAAAGGCCAAGCCCCATGAGTCACAAATTTCCAGGCCTGCATAGACCTGATGCACCATAGATGGTTTATTCACAGGCTCCAGTCCAGAAGACTCCATCATCCTGCAAAGACATTAAACTGACAGACACAGCAGACCATCTACTGCCAGTGAAAACTTCCATGTTCAGACGATAGAGATAGTTGATATTCTTTAAGCTAACATCCACTAGATCAACCTGAGTAAACCTATAATGAGTCTATGTGCTGTGTGATAAATCTCACAATTATTCTGGACTCGGCGCCAACACCAAGATTCATCAGTCAGAGCAAATTAGCTGAGATTCATTAGAGGCAAGCGTCTACCAGTCACATGTATATTATTAGCCACTTACACCAATAGTCTTAATAACGAACATATATCACATCTCTGGAGCTACTGGAGAATTTGTTTTATCTCTTTTATTTACAGTAATAAGCTATCAGGCACTCAGTTTCCAAATGATATTTGGATAAAAAAAGAAAGTCTGAAGTCAAACCCTTGTGTATGATTACAGAAAGCCTTAATCATATCAGTCATGGAAATGGGACATCGTTACAAGGACATGTTTTACAGTGCCACTGAAGCAAAAGACATTATGTTTTTGCATCCAAATTTAAAATGCATTACATTGTATCTCCAGCTAGAGAAAGGCTGCGTATATTTCTTGATAAAGTGAAGCATTGTGGGTCACCGGAGCAGTGAAAGTGATAATAGGCAGTCATTACAACTAAATAAGTTGCCCTCTTATCTCCCTCCAGTCCTTTTATTTGTAACATCAGAGGAGATATTTTAGTAATAAGGAAAGTAATGTATGTTTCTCTGTGAGGGACTAAAGATTTAGGGGATTTTCAACCCAGAAGAGAATGTCATAAGCATCTATTGATTCCTTTGTGTATTTTAAGAATATGAAAACAACAATTCGGAGTTAAAACACCAGATATTACCGGACAGATAAAAGATGATATTATACTCCACCTGGTGGGAATATTGAGTATAAGCTTGTTTGCTAATCACATAAATGTGTCATATAAAGGAAACAAAGAATAAAAGGGAATTTAAAAGTCCACATTTTACTGGATAATTTAGACACATTTAAAAGATGTTTAAGCCATTTAATGCTTGTGAACATAAGAACTTCAACAAAAGGTACATTTTTATATCAGCGCATTGAAGTCACTGTGTACTTTTGGCATTGTACCCATACTTATATCCAATGTATTTGGAAGCAAATATAAACATTTATATAAGTTATAATATTCAAGTTTTTTTCTTTTTTGCTTTTATGAGCTAATTAAATTATAATGCATGAGGCCTAAATTATATTATTTTTGAGGCCTAATGTACACAGGCGCCTGGGGCCATAGAACCTAAAAATAGGGTGTATTTCCCCAGCCAGGTGCCATAAGTGCTTTGTACAGCCGCCCACAGTAATCAATAGCTGTAGGCAGGTATATATCAGTAATTACATAAACACATGTATGTGTGTAGCACCCTCCTAGGTAGGTGCTAGGATTAGCGTAGAATAGTTTTTGGTTCCTCTGCTTAACAGAGGGACAGCTAGGTACATTTATTGCTGTCTGCTTAATAGAGAGTGATGGAGCGGACATCATGTGATCAGCCGGAAATGATGCAGGACGTGGGAGGCAACGCGTTTGCGGAGCATGCGCTCCTTCTTCAGGCCATAATTTCTGGCTGATGACATCACGTCCGCCCCATCGTGCGTTCCACCGCCACCAGGAAGTAGAAGTACACACCGGTACACACAACGGTACTCTGCATCTGCATCATCTACTCAGCATCTACTGGCCTGATCAGTTCCTGCTGGAGGCTCCTAATTAAGACACTGTACAAGAGCCCAGGCTTATCATCAATCTGAATTAGGAACGTTTAACTCTATTCCCTTTGTCAGTAACGTTCTTTTAGTGGAATAAAAATGTTTAAATGCAATACACTTAGTTGGCGCTGTGTATCTCTCTCTCCTCCCCTGTCACTGAAACCGGCCTACTGAGCCATCGGCCCCCTGGGAAACTCCCGATAGTCCAGTACATGCCTGCACATAGACCTCAGGACGAAGTACCATTTCTTACAAACTTAATTTCATTATATTTCATATGTTTTCTGTCTGAGCCTACCTTAAAGAAGAACTTCACCTAAATACTTGGCGGTTACTTTACAACCAGCAACTGTTGAGACAATAAACACAGGTTAGGAGTATGTAATGTACAGTGTGTAAAATACGACATGCCAAATGGATGTCAGGGGTCAGTGTCCATCCCCTCAGAGCACAAATCTGCCCCCACCCCCTTACCTCTTTCAGTCTCCAGCCCCCCCCCCAAACAGACCTCAGATTAGTCCCTGGGATAGCCATTGTTTCCTATGACTGAACTCCAGGCTATAAGTAGCAGTGAATTTGGCATTTGAAGTAGGTATTTTTACTGTAAAAGCTGTAGGATGGTAATTTAAGGATTTGTTATTAAACTGTACTTAGCTTGCAAAGGTTGAGGGATCTGTAAAACTTTTCTGCAGCAAGCTTGCAAAGTATTGTTATGCATATTCCATATACTGTCTAGAGATGACTAAATAGATTTGTGTGAATCCAGCTAGTTTTCCTTTTTTGGGGGGATCCCCATAATCTTGAGCATCCTTTCAGACCCAGAACACGTGTTGGCCACCACCTGCAGTAGCAGATTATCAGTGTTGAAGTGCATAATACCGTCCTTCCCAAAATCTTAGCTGTCATTTCATGTGTTGTGTGGGGAAGGAGTGTGTGGGGAGGGCACTGTGTGTTAGGTCAGTGGGTTGTGGATTATACAGACCCACACATCTACTCATTACCTTTTGAAAAATATCTTTATGTAAGCCACATAAACCTTTATTTTGTTAAGCTTTAATTTAAAGATACTGGAATTATTAACATGTTTCTGTGTAGCCTAAAGTGGTTTTAAACCTTCAGTATTTTTTTTTATTTAATACATGAAGAACCAAAAAAAACAAAACATTCCCCAGTATACTATTTGTTAAAATTCTTACCCCAGCACTTGCAATTTACAATTTTCAATGCTGCTGGCTCCTGCTTCCCTGAACTTCTCAGTTTCACGAGATAGATTTAGCAGTGGACAGTGCAGTCTGGAGCCAGTCTATTAGCTTGGAGAAAGAAAGGGGAGAAACCGGGGAGCAAGGGAGTGCTTTGATATCATGGGCTATGGAGCTGTGTGTTTCTCTTGATGCATACAGTGTAGGGAGACAAAACTCTAGACCCTGTATGTAAGGGTATCTCCATAATGCTGCAAAAGAAGGGCCCCACCCTGGAACAGGAAACTTATAGCACCAGCTTAAAATGGAACATAGGCAAGGAATAAAAGTTAAAGAAGCTGCATACTTAGTAACTGATGAAAGAAGATATATCATTACAATTTTTTAAACAGTTTTGTCCCCTATGGGACAAACTACATGTAGTACTTTGTTCCATGTTTCTAAGTGCTTTCTACCCCTATGAGTCCACCCTACCTCCTGCCGCTGCTGAACTGACAACAGCTATTAAGGAGACGTCTGATTCGCTAAAGCTTGTCTTGGCTCTAAGCACTTTACCAAGACAAGAAACAGCAAGAGGAATGCAGAAGATGATACATCCTATCTCCCTTTGCATTCCTCTTTCCATTACATGTTGTGGTAAAGTGTTGACAAACAAGACAAGCTGCAACTATGAATCAGCCTTTCCCTTCATAGCTGTTGGATTAGCCTTGGTAGGAGAAGAAGGGGACAGGTTGTACCTCAGAACTAGGGTTAGAAAGCACTTAGAAACATGGGACAAAGTAGTACATTGCCCTATAGGGACAGAACTGTAAAAAAATATATATTAATATATCCTCCTTAAATCAGCTGCTGAAAGTGCTTAAAAATGTGAGTTTAACATCACTTTAATAAGTTTACAAGTATGAGATGATGAACCCCCAATCCAACAATTTTGGAGTGATCTCAAGTCTATGGCGCAATGCTTTTTAGGAAAAAAGGCACTGGAAAGGTTAGAAAACCTCTCCTGATTGCAATTTTGCAAAACCTAAGCAAAACCAACAGCATATGCTTGTGCCATTTTTCCTTCTCCCCATGCATTTTAGCATAGATTTGGCCTGAATATGTGTCTATGGCAGTGCCACTTGCCACTGGGGTGGAAAAATGGTGGCCGTATGGCAAATTAAGCTCCAATCAATGTAGCCTACCTTACGCTCCTCTTTTTGGCCTTAGTAAAATGAATGCTTTAGGCTCTAACTATTATGCATATTAATATATGATGGATTGTTGTAGGACCATCTCTATTGTAGGTCCAGATAACGATGTACTTGATATTAAAATAATTGATCCAACGCTATCAGTGAGCAAGACATGGGTCATTTCGACTGGTACAGAAAACTAGGTATTGAGACTGAATACAAATGTCTGTCATTTCTGAGGTCAAGGCGGAAATTAATTTCAAGCCAATGGCATATCACCATCAGTGACATTTCCCAAAGGTGAATGAGTTTGATCTATGTGTACATGATTTAATATGATTATATTTCCATAGAAACACAAAACCATTATTTAATAGGAGGTAAAAGGCACCCTGGCATTATTTCTATCTGATTTAAAACATCAAATGATACATGATCTTTGGCATTCTCCACCTGTCAGGACCATAGTTTATCCATCCAAACATTCCTTTTTTAATTTACTGTTTCTGCCAGCTCAGCTAGAAAGAAAGTGAAATAATTGTTAAAGTTTCAAGTTAACCTGTCATTAGGCAATCCCATTTTCAGCATTATCTTGAAATCACTGGCATCATAAGGTGTTGCTACAAACAGGAACTTAAAGCTGCTTCAGGATACACAAAAAAATTGTTTAAATACAAGAGTCAAGTGTATTTAACTTGAACCTTTGCATATTTCTTCCAAATCTGTGCAGTAATTTAGCACGAAACTGCCTCTGTGATGCAGCTTGACTGCTGTGCGCCCCTTCTGTAGTTTTCTACAGGCAGCAGTGGGTGGACCTGCTGGTTCCCTCCCAGCACAGTGATGATGTCACTGCCTCTTTTTCAAGGTAAAAACTGGATTTTGCATTTGGTGCACACAAAGTGGATTTATATCCTTTGCGGCTATTAAAGTGGTTGTAACCCCAAAAGGAAAAAAAAAGCTTATTTCCCTTTGGGCATGATCTATAGCAAATTGCTTCTGCCGTGTCATTTCTCCCTTTCTATGCTGTAACATACTTGGTTGATCCTGCCTATTCCTGTGTCCCCCTGTGTGTACTGACCACGGTAATCATGACCGCTGATCCATAATACCATAGTCAGTTCACGTGCCTCCTTCATCCAGCTCTCTTTTCTCTGCTTTGAGTCTCTCCCTCTCCCCCTCCCTCCCTGCCTGTCAGCTTCGAAGCCTCTGTGTGAGAGCTAATCTTCTCCCCACCTCTCCCCTCCTGCTGTTTTTCCCTGTGGCTTTAATTTCATATTAATAAATAACTGCCATCCTCTCTGTTTTATCAAGATATAAAATACTGTGTGTCCGTTTATTTTTTTTTTAATTCTAATACTAAATACCTTTTTGCACAGCTCTGCTGTGCGGTCATGTGACCTCTCTCTGCTGACCATCACAGGGGAATCTCAGCCCCTCCCACCGCTCTCCTTAGATAGGGGAAGGTGAGCAGAGGAGGACATGTGACAGCACAGAGGTGCTCTAAGAGAACGTACTTAGAATTAGAACTTAAAGAAAATTTACACACAGTACTTTATATCTTGATAAAACTGAGGGGATGGCAGTCATTGATTATTCTGACTTTACAACCACTTTAACCACTTCAATACCAGGCACTTAGACACCTTCCCGCCCAAGCCAATTTTCAGCTTTCAGTGCTGTCGCAATTTGAATGACAATTGCGCGGTCATGCTACACTGTACCCAAACAAATTTTTTATCATTTTGTTCCAACAAATAGAGCTTTCTTTTGGTGGTATTTGATCACCTCTGCGATTTTTTTTTTTTTTTTGCGCAACAAACAAAAAAAGACCGAAAATTTTGCAAAAAAACAAGTTTTTCTTTGTCACTGTTAATTTTTTTTGTAAAAAAGTGCGTTTTCTTCTTCAATGATGGGCACTGATAAGGCGGCACTAATGGGCACTGATAAGGCGGCACTGATGGGCACCGATGAGGTGGCACCAATGAGGTGGCACGATGAGGTGGCACCGATTATGGGCACTGATAGGCGGCACTGATGGGCACTGATAGGTGGCACTGATGGGCATTGATAGGTGGCACTGGTATGCGGCACTGATGGGCACTCAGGTGGCACTGATGGGCACTCATAGGCGGCACTGATGGGCACTCATAGGCGGCACTGACGGGTACTTATGGGTGGCACTGATGCACACATATAGGTGGCACTGATAGGTGGCATGGATGGGCACTTATAGGTGGGCATGGGTGGGCACGGATGGGCACTGATAGGTGGCACTGATGGATGCTGATGAGTGGCACTGATGACACTGATGGGTGGCATTGCTGGGCATCCCTTTTTTAAACTTTTTTTTTAATAAATATGATGTGCCAATCAGTGCCCATCTGTGGGCACTGATTGGCATATTTTTGGCATTTTTTTTAACATGTGGATGGCCATGGGGGATGTACCTGGCCATCCACATGCTGGGGGCTTCCCTGGTGGTATTGGGGGCTTCCCTGGTGGTCCTGGGGGCTTCCCTGGTGGTCTAGTGTGGGCATCTGAGGGGGGGGGCTGCGCTGATAAACAATCAGCGCATACCCCCCCTGTCAGGAGAGCCGCCGATCGGCTCTCCTCTACTCGCGTCTATCAGACGCGAGTGAGGAAAAGCCGATCAACGGCTCTTCCTGTGTACATCGTGATCAGCCGTGATTGGACACGGCTGATCACGTGGTAAAGAGCCTCCGCCGGAGACTCTTTACCGAGATCAGTGTAGCGGTGTGTCAGACTGACACACCGCTCCACCGATCGCCGCGATGCGTGCCCCCACGGGCGCGCGGCGGCTGTTATCCTGAAGGACGTCATATGACGCCCAGTCAGGATAACGAAACCACTTCCCGGACGTCAATCTGCTATTGACCGGGCGGGAAGTGGTTAACAAGTTTTGGTGCTGGGAGTTTCAGTTTTTATTATCTTTTGTGAAAAAAAAGATAATAAATTAACATCTTTTTGCAGGTAAAAAAAAATGTGCATTTATTTATATTTTTGAATAGGAGCCTGCAAAGCATTGCACCCATAATCATCAGATCGTGGGTGCAATGCAGGGCTCCTGCAGACTGTCAGTGTAAGCTTTCTGCTCATACCTCCAAAGGGCAGGCAGTTACACAATGACAGGAAGTATCAATGAACTACCTAGAGCGCATAACAGTGCCCCGGTACGGTAGTTCATTGAGAACTAAAGATGACAGCCGCAAAGCATGTCGGTACTTGTAGATCTCACATTCACAGAATGTTTTTTTCAGATTGTGACAACAAGTGCAGGGAGATCATCCCCCTCACTGTCACAACGGGAGTTCAGGGGGGGGGGGTAAAACAGTAATGTGTAATGCCCCGTATGGAAATTCCGACGGAAAATGTCCGATCGGACCATGTTGTCGGAAAATCCGCCGGTGTGTGGGCTCCATGTGACTTTTTCCGTCGGAATTTGAGAGCAGGATCTCAAATTTTCAGACAACAAAATCCTATCGGACTTTTTCCGATCGTGTGTCGAGAATTCCGACGGACAAAGTGCCACGCATGCTCAGATAAAATTATGAGACCAAAGCTATTGGCTACTAACGTGAACGTAGTCCCGTCGTTACGGACGAACGTCATCACGTTCAGAATGATTGGATTTTCCGATAACTTTGTCCGACCGTGTGTATGCAACACCAGTTTCGGACAAAGTCCATCGGAAAAAATCAGATGGATTTTGTGGTCGGATTTTCCGACCGTGTGTACAGGGCATTACACTTTACACCAAGAATGTGGGTGTAACATGTTACGAAAGGTGAACTTATACTTAAAGGGTGTTTTCACTTATTACTTATCATATTGAAAAACATCCATAATGTGCTTAGCATGTTGGGGTTTGCTTATACTGTACAAAAGCCAACACATTTTTTGTTCCTGCTAGCCTGGGGGCAGTCCTGGATTACCAAATAGGCAAAACAGGCACTGGCCTATGGGCCCCAAGCCATTTAAGGGCCCTGCAGCAACGGATTTAATATTGATTGGATCTTGAAAGAAAATTACAATAAACCTTTCTTAAATTGTTACAAAAAAAATTGAAATAATTAATCAACCCAAAAAACTAAAACTACATCAAAGACTCTCATGAACTCTCTTGAACTGACATGTACTCTCATGAACTTTCATGAACTGTCATGAACTCTCATGAACTTTCATGTACTCTCATGTACTCTCATGAACTCTCATGAACTCTCATGAAATAAACTCCCAAACTCCAAACTCTGTTAAACTCTAATAATGTCACCTAGACCGTTTAGAAAAAAATATTTTTGTGCACCGTACATATGTGTAATGTATAGTTTTAGTCATCTCCATCTAGCGGCCAATGTGCACACAGAACGAGAATGAACATCTTCCTAATTGGACACAGGTGACAAAAAAAAATTGGACGTGGACCTGAACTCAAAAACTATACATTTGCTATGTTAAATATTATTTGTGTCCATGACCATGTCTGGAACCACTTCAGAAAAATATCACTGTACTTCCTAGCAAATGAATGCACCTAGGAACTCTTGTGCCTACAGTCCCATAGATGCATTTCTGCAGTGTGAGATTTATGGCTCTGCTGCTTCTGACTACTAGTTTCAGAAGATTTGGAATGCAATTGGGTGATGTCAGTACTGTGTTGCTCATTGTTCTCTTTGCTGGGGGCTTTGACATGAGGAAGCAAAGCCCTGCCTACACTAGGATTGCTCCATCCACTCAAAGACACAGTATAGAACAAGACGTGGTAAATCTGTAATTGGGAAGATCAGCTGCAGGGAGACCACAGGTAATACAGGTAACTTGTCCTTTGCCATCTGACTGCCTTTTTTGTGCACAGCGTCCAGAGTTCAGTTCCTTTTTATTTTAACACATTTCTTACTATATCAAACACTAAACAAAACTAAACAAAACTTTTGGATTTAGATATTCTTTAAGTGCTGGCTGAGTGAAACGTCATTATTTACATACTGCATGTACTCCAGGTTTGGGAAGTCATAGAAAGGCAACAATTGGGCCTTGAACTGGACCTATGCAAGATCGATTCTGATTGGTTGCAAAGGGTACTGCAATTTGCTCTTTATGTTTGCTCTTCAATATTTACTAGACATGAAAATGATGGTGGTAAACCTTAAGGGAATTTTTAAGCAGAAACGCATACTATTGGAGTCTTAGTATTTATTTTATGACCTATTACCAGCCAATCTGTGGGAGTTGGAAAATATAAATGCACAAGAATGCTGTGAACTGCTACAATCAGCCAAAGGTATGTTTGTTATGCTTACAGTAAATCAAACTGATTACACATTTCATTTTTCTAGAGTTGGTTAGTAAATGGGAAAATAATTTTCTGATTCATTGATATGGGAAACATGTACTATTTTTTAGTTAGGAGACACTTAGGGGTCTATTTATAAAACAATAATTGCACAAATGTCAGAAGCATTTGTGCAAGCGGAACTAAATGGCACCATGATTAAAGTGGAACTTTAGTCAGAAAATTAAGTTCTGCTAGACGACTTCAGGTTGGCCCCTTTTGCAGGTATAGCTATGTAAAACATTACAAATAAGTGCCTATACTGTTTAACATCCAGTAATACACTGTCTCCCCCTGCTCTACACATGCTCAGTTGCCCTCTATTTTTAGGCATTGCCCAGTTAGTAGCGGACGATCTGCTGACAGCCTAAAGATTTACTGCTGCTCAGGGGCTCTGGGATTCAGCAAAATGGCAGCTTCCAGCAAGAAGAAACAGGAGCAATTCGCAAGGCAATTTACAGCACACACTCATTTTGGTAGCATAATTATTAACATAGAATGTTCCTTGCTAAAGAACAGTATTTTTTATCAAGTTCTTTTGGATAAAGTTCCACTTTAATGCTTGTATCCATCTAATGGGTAAAATGCAGTGTAGCTTTCTTAAATACCTTAAAAGAAAAATATGTGTTTTTGCTTTTTTTATTCATACTTGCCTAGGTGGATGTAGGATCGGCCCGACTGGGGGGGGGGAGCTGTCCACCAGCGCCTTTACACTGAGAACTGAGAGTAGAGAGCTGCTGTCAGTCACTGCTCTCTGCTCTCCACCCCCCCCACTCACTGGAGCGCTGCGCTGTGGAGGGGGTCGCTGAACTGAGAAGCTGAGCCGGGTGTCGGTCCAGGGATCTGGGCGGATCCCAACTCTATGGTCATGATGACGCGAAGCCTGGACCGACACTGTGACGTCAGCAGAGAGCCGACTTCAGCCGGCTCTCTGCTGAAAACGGGTCACAGGAGGGCAGAACGAACTGCACTCCTGTGAAATTTTCTTTAATGAGAAAATTATATATCATTTTGACTACTAGATGGAGTTGATTAAACAAGAATTAATTTCTTAGAAAAATGATGGTGAAATTTTGTTAAGCTTGCACTTCTGATATTTCGGCAAATAATGTTTTATAAATTGACCCCCTAAGTTTTACAGGTGAACTGTAGGCAGATATAAAAATACCAGTGAGTGCAGTAATTTGTTGTCGGTTGATAAAAATTCTATAGGTTTGCGCTTGGCCCAAAAATTGTAATAAAACCAAAAAAAATAATTAATGATGCTGCACCTTAAAAAATCTCCTTGAATACTCGGAAATATCAAATATGTGTAATATTGTACCTAGCACTTTATTTATACATCATGGTTTTCACAGAATGCAACTTAATTATTATGAATTTGTGATTGTTTGATTAACCATGTAGTTCATTTTACTTATTAAATGGAAGAAATAGCGCACCAATATTACAATCTTGTATGGCCTATATAGTGGAATTCAGTCTGGGAGTGTGAGGGAAAGCACAAGAAGCTATTCAAGTTGACACTGAATATGCCAATATGTGGCAACACTCTCCAGGATCTCCGGGTACTATATCTTTGATTTACTCCTCTCTCAACTCAAGCAGGACTCCAAATTCATTGTCCTATGTCCTCAATTGGGAGCGAGACCTGTCCCACATCGACCCAGCGGATTGGAGCAAAGCCTGGTCTAATACTGCAAAATGCTCCTTTAACAGGGCTACCCTAGAGGCAGCCTATAAGGTGCTCCTCCATTGGTATTGGGTAGAGATTGGGTCTTATGCCCTGTACACACGATCGCAGATTCCACCAGCAAAAGTCTGTTTAGAGCTTTTGGTTGGAAATTCCGACCATGTGTATGCTCCATCGGACTTTGGTTGGCGGAATTCCAGCCAGCAAAAGATTGAGAGCTTGTTCTCTATTTTATGGTTGGAAAAAGTTCTGATCCAAAATTCTGATCGTCTGTACAAATTCAAGCCAAGCTTGATCGAAAATCTGCTCCTGTGTACGGGGCATTAGAAAACGTAGAAAGTTGGTAAGGTGTCAGGTACCAGGGGGAAAGGAGTTTTTGCATTTGTTCCCAATGTGCAGTGGGACATTGAGTATTTAAAACGAATGGCCATCATCCACTGAGTGTCAGAGAAGGATAGGTGGAGGTCTTCTTCCCACTTCAGCATAGTGAGTGTTATAGCAAAACTTGTTTTGTTTTGTAAGGTGTTATAAAACAGGGGAATTTAATTTTTAATAACATTAAATTACAATATGGCTTTTGTTGCAACTGTATATTCTATATATATATATATATATATATATATATATATATATATATATATATATATTATTTATATATATATTTTTTTTTTATTCTCTCTATTTTCTTTAAAAAAAAAAGTGTAGTTACCCTTTAAGCTATGTTGTAGGGCTAAGGTGAGGGTAAGATCAGGGTTATGAACCTTTGGATTAAACTGTTTTTCACCTGTATTGGACACTGAAAGCCCCACAATGATAACTATCTGCATGCGGTTTCTTCCACCAAAAATGAATATACCTACTATAACCAACATTAGCTGTTAGGGCTTGTGAATAAACCTGCATATCAGAAAGAATTGGCCATGATAAATATTTTTTCATGGGTTGCAGTAATATAAGTAATATTCATACCTAAGGGGCTTTATTAATAACATGGTAAAGAGCAAAGGCGTTCCCTAGCCCATGATAACTAATTAGAAAGCATACATAGAAAATTAAAATTCTGCTTCCTGATATGTTTCAAATGTTTGCTTTACCTTTACATATCTGATGCCATCCTCTGTACTGGCAACCTGGGGCATGTACTTAATATATATATATATATTATTTATTTTATTTTTTAAAATATTAACTTAATATGTTTGTTTAATTAAAGTAACCCTTTCTTTACTTCCAAAATACTGAAGTGATATCATGAAAAATGTAATGGATGAATCCATACAGATTTATAAACGTTTAAAAACGCATAAGAGCTCCAAAACCTGGGGCACTCACATTTTAGTAAAGAATGTACACCCCCTTCCACCTTCCATGACTAACTATTGAACTGTAAATTTGATAGGTGGCCTTACTAAACTATAATGCTATGTACAGTATGGGGAAGCGGGAGGGGATAAAGCTTAAAGTATAACTAAAGGCAAAACTTTTTTGTGAAAAGGGATTAGAACACAAGTCAGGTTTTTTATTGCTGTCTGCACCCCCATTAGGGAGATCCACCCTCTCTATTTACAGTATCATGTTTACCATTATCATAATGAAAGACAATCCCAATTTTTGAGATGTTCACAGTACAAGAGAGGAATCATCCAATGGAGACATTAGCTATGGTGAGGGATTACCTCACTTCGGAGGGATTTCCACTGACTTCCTGTCTTGTCTATGGGACAGGAAATTAAGGAAAATCCCTCCAATGGGACACAGATGTAAACAAAACTCTCCTTACTCTATCCAAAATGAAAATAGTTTACTGCTGCTTGAACTTATTTCTAAAAATAGAGCTCCAGGATTTTTGGACACTTTAGGGTACTTATAAGAAATTCCAAAGTAACTGGAAGGTACACCAACAAAACATGGCGCCTCCGCCCGACTCCCGGTGTGCGCATGACGTCACAACATGCTGCGGTCTCAAGCTGCTGTTGCCTTTGTTATACCCTTGCCAGATTGGCCTCCTATGATTTAGAGGACCAAGTGTTTCGGTAAGTAGTGCACATAAAGGTGGCAGGAAAATTCATATGAATCTTTGGGTTGAATCTGGTCATCACATCACATCAAGTTTTGGAATTATTAATGAAATTGGGACTTTTTACTTATTTATTCATTTTTGTGCATACACATTTTGCTTTTGAGCATTTTGCACATTATTGCATTATCTGATGGAATGATTTTTTCTTCACCTTATTGTATTTATGTTTATTTATGACTTGATGGATTTAGTATATGGTATTTTATTTATCTATTCATATTTAGGCACAATAAGAAAAATTATTGGTTTGCACTTTGCACATCATTTACTTAAAGAGACACGCACATGCGATTTAGATTTGTTTCTGTGTACATTGTGTATTCCGATATCTGTGGTTGCTGCGGTTTTCTTTTTCATTGGACACTGAGTGCAGGAGGCAAAAGTTTCCTTTTGGCACCTAGGTACCCTTTTATCCTTTCTGATATCAGTTTAGTACTTTGAATGCAAGGATAGGTTGTGACATTGAATACAAATATGTCCATGCTGAGTAAGGAATTAAAATAACTTGATTGATTTTGCTGATTTTGATCGCTTCTTTTTTGTAGTACATGCTAAAAAATAAATTCAGAGGATGTGGTCACCTATAAGGTCTGCTCCTATGTTTTCTAGAATGTTATATTTGGGTACAAATCTGTGACTACACATTCTCTAAGGCTCAGTTCACACTTCTGCAACTTGGGATCCGACATGTGAGACCTCAATTCGCGTGACATTTGAAATCCTATGTTAGTCAATGGGAGCTGTCTTAAAGCGGTAGTAAACCCGCTGCCTTTTTTTTTCCTACACCTGTAAGGGAAAAGGCATAATGAGCTAGTATGCACCACAGACATCAGTATCTCACTTTGATATAGGGAGCTGACATTTTCCCTCGGCATGTCTTCCGGGTATCGCGGCTCCGGCGCTGTGAGTGGCCAGAGCCGTGATGTTGTCACTCCCGCACATGTGCGCGGGAGACTCCTTTCCGGCAAGGTCCGGCGTCTGCCGGACTTTCAGCCGAGAATCCCGAAGCGCATGCGCCACTGAAATCAGCGGCTCATTGCAAGGGGAATATCTCCTAAACTGTACAGGTTTAGGAGATATTATTTTTACCTACAGGTAAGCCTTATTATAGGCTTACCTGTAGTTAAAAGTTAAAAAAATTACTTTACTACCGCTTTAATTAGCAATACTGAAGTCGCTCAGACTTTAAGAAAAGGTTCCTGTACTACTTCAAGACAACTTCTATCCGACTTGTGCCCATAGACTTTAATGGAAGTCGCCTAATTCGGATCCTTTTCTATATTGATGTGATTTGGATCCAACATTACAGGAAGATTACCCAGGCATTCCCTGAAAATCGCCTCAAAGTTGCTTCAAAGTCACATCAAGTTGCATCGGGTAGTACCCAAGTTGCCAGCAAATCTTCAGTAAGTTGCCCGATTTCCAGGTCGCGGCAGTGTGAACTGAGCCTTAATAGAACTATAGTTTGTTCAATATTTACTATGCATGTGACAGATAGCCTAAAAGATGACTTCGCCATTTGTGAAGTTGTCCTTTGCTACAGACTCCCATCCCGAGGCACTTACCAACTTACTAACCTTTAACTGTGATCCAGCCATCCTACCTCAGACATTGATCCCACCATACTCATGGCAGTTTCCAGGGACCACTCGAAGTATGGCTCACCTATAGTAATGAAAGGGTCCACAACATGCATATGCTGACTGAACAGGTGTTGGCTGGGTCCGTGTAGGTAAGATCACTGAAGCTTAGTATAAAACCAAGCTGCCTGCACTCAGGGGGTGGAGGCCTGTACAATGGTAAAGGATAGCTTCACTAAAAGTGCAGTTGTCCTTTCATTTAAACTATGTTATCAACATGTGTTAATGTATTAAACATGTTTCTATGTATAATTTTTTATTGTATGTGCACATGGATGCAAGCATATGTGTTGATCCTCTTATCTTACTGCAAGCCTTCACAGAACAGCTGTATTTATACTGAGATTAAATTAAATTACAAGTGGACTCTATTTACTAATTAGGTGACTTCTGAAGGCAACTGGTTCCACTAGATTTTAGTTTGGGGTATCTGAGTAAAGGGGGCTGAATGCAAATGCACGCCACACTTTTCCCATATTTATTTGTAAAACATTTTGAAAACCATTTATCATTTTCCTTCCACTTCTCAATTACTGTATGTGCCACTTTGTGTTGGTCAATCCCATAAAATACCAATAAAATACATTTACGTTTTTGTTTGTAACAAATGTGGAAAATGTCAAGGGGTATGAATACTTTTTCAAGGCACTGTATATCAAGACAGAGTCAGGCAATTTATACTAGTTAAACACTAGTTAAATTGAAAATAGCTTTTAACAAATACATGACTGAATTAATTGGCGTTTCTTTTTATATCTACTTTTAGTTAAAATTTAAAATGTCATTATTATTAAATGAAGTACACATATATATATAAAAACTACAGTATAAATTAACAAAAAAACAGTTTCTCATTACCTTTAAGCATAGGCAACCTAATATCACATAATCTATGTCTACCAATTATGGGAGATTTCGGAGACTCTATAGTTTTTTTAATTATTTTGTTAAAGTATACAATAAAAAATACAACTTGTACTGTAGCCATGATGCATATCATATTGTTATAAAAAGGGGGGGTTTTGTTTGGGACTTTAAATGAGGCACAAGGACCCATGTGCTTCCATCCCTATTAATATGATAAAGAAGATGAAAGGGTTGGGACTTTAAATAAGGTGCGTCATCACCAGTGGATAGTAAACATCACGTATAAATCAGATGAAGACTCATGCATACAGGAAAAAAAGATAATGTTAATAAAAAACAAATATCTTTATTGTTGATGGCAAGTAGTAAAATGTTAATGTACACCATAATTACACCAGTACATGTAGTATAATATTAACATGATAGTAAAATAGAGCCATGCCCCACTAACGTGGGAATGTGGTATATAAAGCTGATCACATGAGAGGTCACAATTGCAGTATGTGTGCATAGTGAACAAATATAATTGTATTGCAAATAGAACGCATAACCATAACAAACAGATTGCATCCTAGGGTTCCCGATGCGTTTCGTGAGATTCCACTTCCTCAGGAGCAGGTGCAATCAGCATCTCTATAAAGATTATGTAAACAATGATTGAGTTGGATACTAAACAAAAATACAACCATTTAAAGAGACCAATTTGAATTAGTGCTTGAACTCACAATTCAGCTTAAAGTTTAGGCGTGTGATGTGAAGGTCCATCTGGTGACGTCTAGTCCAGGAACTGTGGGAGTAACCCATCAACATATGGCACATATGCGAGGACTGCAGAAGAAACAAAGCTCTCTATAGTGGGATATACTGTAGGATAACACAGCTAGGGATCCATATGGGATGCTATAAAAATAATAATAATATTCTATATAAGTATACATAGAAGATTGGATATATATCCAATAACTACTAACATGCAATATGTGTTGGGCAATTGTTGGTTAGATCCCAAAACTAGGAGAAAAAAGAAAAGAAAAAAGGAAAACCCCCTAAATAAAGTGCAAATACTGTGGCACAATTCAATTGTGCCAGTATGGTCAAACTGAAGTTTGGCAAACCCAATAATGATGAAAAAAAGGAGACAAAAGTAAATGAAGGTGAGGGATGTGAAGTGTGTAGATACAAAGGGGAAATTGAGGAAAAGGGGGGGGGGGTGATGAACTAGAGTGAGCAAATAGAATACCAAGATTAAAAATATTCCCATGAAAGTGAGATAGGGGTAAGTGCTGACTGATGATAAAAAATGGGTGACCAAATTGGAATAGCCAAAATGGGTTACTTGGTGCTACCTGTTGTTGCCATTATGAAGGTGTAATACTGGATGTCTCCAAGGAATTGTAGTCCTCTGAAAGAGGTATAAATACCCCCTCATAATTGATTAGGGTGCCTCCCAGCACCATATTTGCTCACCATGAAGGAATGTGCCATCACCCGGTCGGCTCATGTCATCCACGTGATTGGCGGCAAACGATCCCTCGTGGGGTGAGTGCCAATGGTAAGACGCGCGTTGGCGTGCTGACGTCACCGCAGTGATGCCACACATCATACACAGAGGGCATGGCACTGGAAGTAGACTACAAACCAGGGGGACCCACATGTTCACACCATACTAAGGGGAATTATAACCACATTACCCAGTATGGAGATCTCAGTTTCTCCTGCAGTCCTTGCAAATGTGCCATATGTTGATGGGTTACTCCCACAGTTCCCGGCCTAGACGTCACCAGATGGCCCTTTACCTCACACACCTAAACTTTAAGCTCAATTGTGAGTTAAAGTCATGAAGAGCACTAATTCAATTTGGTCTTTTTAAATGGTTGTATTTTTGTTTAGTATCCAACTCTATCATTGTTTATATAATCTGTATAGATACACTGATTGCACCTGCTTCTGAGGAAGTGGAATCCCACAAAACGCATCGTGAACTTTAGGATGCAATCTGTTTGTTATGTGTAACTATGATGTACATTAACATTTTTTTTTTTTTTTTTCTCTCAATCAAAAAGTTTATTGAAACAAAGTACAAAACAGGTTATATAACATGCGCTGTTACATAGGCACAAAACATTGAAAAGAGTCATGTTAACAATATGAGTAAACATATGGTAGCATACGTAGTACATTACAGGAAAATAGTTTGGGATTTAGTATTTATTGGGGGTAGCTTTATTAGGAAAAGGGGGGGTGATGGGAGAAGGGGTGGGTCGGGGGGTGGGTCATGGTATCAAGGAAGGGGGGAGGTAGGTTGTGTTTTGGTAATTCTCATAGGGAGGGGTCTCATTGAATTAGTTTAGTGGTATGGTTTCCGTATCTTGAGGTCTGGGGGCGTGTCTGGGTGTTATTACTGTTTATGGTGGTGTCGTGTTAGGGATCTGTAGTTCCATCTGAGTTACAGGGGGTCAAAGTTCTGGTTGGTGACGGATTGTCAGGGTTAACTGGCTTAGTGAGGGTTAGATATTCAGGCGAGTATTTGAATAGTATCCATGGTTGCCACGTGTCATTGAAACGAGAATCGTTCTCCTGTTTCATCGTGGCTAGTTCTTCCATTTTGTGGATGTAATTTACTCTGTCTATCCAGTCAGTAATGGTGGGTACGTGCTTAGTTTTCCAGTGGAGGGGTATGAGTATTTTGGCTGCCAATAGGAGATGTCTGGTCAGGGATTTCTTGTATTTGCTTAACGTGAAGTTGTTTATGTTTATTAGGCAGGCTGCTGGTGTAAGTTCTAGTCTGGTTTCTGTTATGGAATTAATCCATGATATCACTGCGTTCCAAAAAGGTTGTATATGGGGGCATGTCCACCAGATGTGGAGGAAGGTGCCTACATTACTGTCGCACCTCCAGCAAGAATCCGAACTCGTGGGGGTCCATTTCCTGGTTTTATGAGGTGTGATGTACCATTGGGTGAGTATTTTGTACGATATTTCTTGGTATTTGGTACTTAGAGAACTCTTGTGAGCCATAATACATGCCTTCTCCCATTGAGCAATAGTGAATGTAGTGTTCAGGTCTTTTTCCTACTTCCTTTTATGTTTATCATTCTCTGTGAACTATGTCTGGTTTAACCAGGAGTAAGCTAGGGAGGTGGTATTCTTAATTGGGGTTCTTTTGAAGCATGCATCTTCAAATGGGAGGAGTGGAAGGCAGTATGATGCTCTGTGCTTACTATTTAGCAGGTAATCTTTTAGTTGAAGGTAGAACCATACACCAGGAAATGGACCTTCCCACTCTGTTTGTAAGGTTTCTATTGTTTTAATTCTAGAGTCCGTCATGCATTGAGTCGCAGTCCAGGTCCGTATGTGTTTGAGGTGTAGGCCTGGAATGAAGTCTGGGTTGTTTGTGATCGGTGTAAGTGGTCCTGGTACTGTTGCTAATCTGTGTCTTTTAGCTATTTTGTGCCAGACATTCAACGTAGTGGATACCAGTGGGTGTTTTAAGTTTTTGTCTGATTTAGAGAATCTTGTCCAGGGGTGGAAAGTCAGGTTGTATGGGGTGAGTAGTTGTTCTAGTTGGATCCAGTCTTTGTTTGCGTTGTGACAGTGCCAGTCTATTATTCTTGTGATGTGGGAAGCCTGGTGGTATTTTCTAAAATTTGGGAGACCCATGCTGCCTCTGTTCTTGGGGAGTGTTAGGAGTCTCATCTGTAATCTTGGTTTTTTGCCTGTCCATAGGAAGTGCCTCTGCGCTCTGGTCAGTGTAATTAAGAAGGTTTCTGGGATTTTGATGGGTAGGGCATTAAAAAAGTAAAGGAGTCTGGGTAGTATTGTCATTTTGAGTATTGAGGCTCTGCCGAACCATGAGAATGTTTTCGTGTGCCATTTTTGAAGGTCCCTGATCAGTGTTTTTAGTAATGGTTCGTAGTTATAGTGGTATAGGGAGTCTATGTTGTCAGGTTTATCCCCAAGTATTTTAATTTGTGTGTCACCCATGTATAGTTATGGTTATCTTTTAATAGTTTTAGTTGGTCAGGTGGTAGATTTATGTTCAGGGCTTCAGATTTAGTATTGTTAATTTTGAAATTGGAGATGTAGCCGAATGTTTTGAATATTTTTTCAAGGTTGGGGATAGAGATATGTGGTTCAGTGAGGAAAAATAGGAGGTCATCCGCGTAAGCTGCGGTCTTGTATTCTCTATCCCCAACCTTGATTCCTTTTATGTCTCTATTGGCGTTGATGGTTCTGATTAGCGGTTCTAGCGAAATAATGAAGAGAAGGGGGGACAGAGGACACCCCTGTCTTGTGCCATTTCTTATTTTTATCGGGTTTGAAAGTGTGTTATTAATTTTGATTCTAGCCTGAGGGTTTTGATAGAGGGCTGTTATCCATGACATCATGTGTCTGTCAAGCCCAATATGGGAGCAGGTACTCATCATGTAGTCCCAGGAGACTCTATCAAAAGCATTTTCGGCGTCGGTGGAAAGTAGGAGTTTGCTAGTCTTGGAGTGTTTGGAGGAATATATCAAATTAAGTGCTTTAGTGATGTTATCTCTTGCCTCTCTGCCGGGCATGAAGCCTACTTGTTCGGGGCCAATTATGTTTGCCAGTAGGGGTTTTAGTCTATTAGCTAGTATTTTGGCTAGAAGTTTTAGGTCGGTGTTCAGGAGGGAAATAGGTCGGTAGTTTGCACAGTCTGTGTGGTCTTTGTCTGGTTTGGGAATCACTGCTATGTGTGCCATGAGGAATAGGTCTTGGGAATGTCTGTATTAACATTATACTACTTGCCATCAACAATAAAGATATTTGTTTTTTATTAACATTATCTTGTTTTCCTGTATGCATGAGTCTTCATCTGATTTATATGTGATGTTTACTATCCACTGGTGATGACACACCTCATTTAAGGTTCCAACCCTTTCATCTTCTTTATCATATTGATAGGGATGGAGGCACATGGGTCCTTGTGCCTCAGTTAAAGTCCCAAATAAAAAAAAAAAAACTTTTTATAACAATATGATATCCATCATAGCTACAGCAAAAGTTGTTTTTTTGATTGTATACTTTAACAAAATTATAAAAAAAAACTAGAGTCTCTAAAATCTCCCATGATTGGTAGACATGTATTATGTGATATTAGGTTGCCTATGCTTAAAGGAAATGAGGAACTGTTTTTTTGTTAATATATACTGTACTTTTTATATATACAGTATCTCACAAAAGTGAATACACCCCTCACATTTTTGTAAATATTTTACTATATCTTTTCATGTGACGACAACACTGAAGAATTGACACATTGCTACAATGTAAAGAAGTGAGTGTATAGCTTGTATAACAGTGTAAATTTGCTACCCCCTCAAAATAACTCAACACGCAAAAAAAGTGAGTACACTCTAAGTGAAAATGTCCAAACCGGGCCTAATTGGCCATTTTCCTTTCCCAGTGTCATGTGACTCATTAGTGTTACAAGGTCTTAGGTGTGAATTGGGAGCAGGTGTGTTAAATTTGGTGTTATTGCTCTCACTTTATCATACTGGTCACTAGAAGTTCAACATGGCACCTCATGGCAAAAAACTCTCTGAGGATCTGAAAAAAAAAATTGTTGCTCTACATAAAAATAGCCTAGGCTATAAGAAGATTGCCAAGACCCTGAAACTGAGCTGCAGCATGGTGGTAAAGACCATACAGCGGTTTAACAGGACAGGTTCCACTCAGGTCTGGTATGGATTTTAAGGGGAACTCTGCGCCCCCCCTCCTGAACTGTACCAGGCCACATGCCCTCAACATGGGGAGAGTGCTTTGGAGTAGCCCCCCCAAAGCACCTTGCCCCCATGTTTATGAGGACAAGGGCCTTATCCCCACAACCCTTGCCCGGTGGTTGTGGGGGTCTGTGGGCGAGAGGCTTATCGGAATCTGGAAGCCCCCTTTAACAAGGGGACCCCCAGATCCCGCCCCTCTGTGTGAATTGTAAGGGGTACATTGTACCCCTACCATTTCACAAAAAAAAGTGTCAAAAATAGTAAAAAAGACAGGAGACAGGAAACACTTTGGGACAAGTCCACGTGACATCAGAGGAAGGCGGGGTTGTCAGTTTACATCACAGAGTGGCCCAGCCCTTAGCTATATAACAGCTGTCACCAAGAAGAAGCGTCACTCGACGGGAGCCTCCCATGTAGTCGGAGCTGTTGCGGCTTTTTTTTTGGCTCATCAGGCTGTGTGAGATGGATCTACATTGCGGGACATTTTTATTTTTTTTATCTTTTAATAAAGGACTTGTCCCAAAGTGTCTCCTGTCTTTTTTACTATTTTTGACACTTTTTTTTGTGAAATGGTAGGGATACAATGTACCCGTTACCAATTCACATGGGGGGGCAGGATCTGGGGTTCCTTTTGTTAAATTGGGCTTCCAGATTCCAATAAGCCCCCTGCCTGCATACCCCCACAACCACTGGGCAAGGGTTGTGGGGATGAGGCCCTTGTCCCCATTGACTTGGGGACAAGGTGCTTTAGGGGGCTACTCCAAAGCGCCCTCCCCATGTTGAGGGCATGTGGCCTGGTATGGTTCAGGAGGGGGGGGGCGCTCTCTCGTCTCCCCTCTTTTCCTGCGGTCTGCCAGGTTGCGTGTTCGGATAAGGGTCTGGTATGGATTTTGGTGGGACCCCTACGCCATTTTTTTTATTTTGGTTCAGGGTTCCCCTTAAAATCCATACCAGACTCTGGTATGGATTTTGGGGGGACCCCCAAGCAATTTTTTTAATTTTTTTTGGTTTGGGGTTCCCCTTAATATTCTTACCAGACCTAAAGGGCCTGGTAATGGACTGGGGGATAACCCATGCCGTTTTTTTCAATGAGTTTTATCTATATTGTCGAGACCCGACAATTCATTACAGCCACGATCAGTTTTAAATGACTTTTTTCCTTTAGAAATGTAATTTTGCTGTGGTACTGTTCTAAACACGGGAAAACTGCACCACTTTACAGGCATACTATAGACACCCCCCAGGCAAGATATTTAAAGGAATATTTCATTTTTTTATTGTTTCACTTTAAGCATTAGTAAAATCACTGCTCCCGAAAAAACGTCTGTTTTCAAAACTTTTTTTTGCATTGATGCATGTCCCCTGGGGCAGGACCCAGGTCCCCAAACACTTTTTTGACAATAACTTGCATGTAAGCCTTTAAAATTATCACTTTTGATTTTTCATGTTTGTGTCCCATAGACTTTAACGTTGTGTTTGCGTGTTCGTCCAAATTTTTTGCATGTTCTGGTGCGAACCAAACCGGGGGGGTGTTCGGCTCATATTTAGTATTAAGGTAAACAATCTTCTGGGTGCAGCTCCCCCCCAGCCTTCTTTTACATACCTGAGCCTCATCTCTATCCAGTAATGTGCATGAGAGCAGTGGCTCTCCCGGGTCCCTCTCTCCTCATTGGCTCACACAGCAGTGGCAGCCATTAGCTCCTGCTGATGTCAGCCACAGATAGTGATCCAATGAGTAGAGACTGGGAGCAGGGCCATGCCGTGCTGTGTGGGTGAATGGACACACAGAGCGTGGCCTCGGGAATGAGCCTGCTTAATTGCCCCCAGAGCAAGAGGCTTGCTATTGGGGGCACTCACCAAGGGGGATTTCTTTAGAATCACTTTAACACTTTGCTGGTCCAACTAGTGAGGGAGGAATCAAAGCATTAGACACAAGTGAGTGGTTTCTTTGCTAGTAGTGCTCTAACTAAGTAGTAGTCACCAGTGACAAGGTCAGTAATGTGTGATAGACCAAGGAAGGCCTTAAATTTTATCCACCTATATCCACCCAAACAGAAATATTGATTCTAAGTAAATTTGGTCTCTAAACTATAATGTTACAATGTGAATAACATACTTTTGGCTTTATTTCCTTCTCTATACACTTTACCCAGCTCCAGTACCGGTAATGCAGAGATGGAAATAAGCTATTGCTAAACATTGGTTGCTAAAATAAAGCACACCGCCTCACAGATAACCCTGAAGTGTGAAGCTGTAAGAGTATCTGATTAGACTGTCAGATCTCTGGCTAAGGCTGCCTTCCTGGTATTTCCTTTGATCATTTACACTTCTAGTAATTGCCAATTTCTGTGGGTTCTACTTTCTTCTTTAAGAGGGTGAGATGATATACGTGTGAATATGCTCATACCATCTAATATACTCAAAAACCATTATTGGATATAAGAAGTCATACCTATATGGAAACTGATTTAAGATTACTTGGCAATAAATAATATCTAGGATGAATGGATTATAGTACCATCAAATGTCAGTTTGGAGAGATAAAGTAATACACTTCTTTGTTAGCAGATAATGAGGATGCACCTCAATATCCAGGCAATTGTCTAGCTTCAAAGTACGGGGGAAATACGATGGCAGTGATAAATATAGTAAATGTGTCACTGTTTCTTTATGAAGGGGATTTTCCAAGGGACAAGCTGTCCTGTTGACAGATAATTTCATTCACTAGATGTGAAGATGGAGGTATGTTAACTAGGTTTATTAAATGATGAACCATTTTCTCCATGTTGAGGGAGGCTTGGACAGTGGGCAATTATCTCACTTTTCATAGGAAAATACACTTTTATCCTGTATATAGACTTGCTACATAAATCCATTGAGAACATTCTGACATAAAGCACAAATGCATTTCTTTACAAGGACATTAAAGTATTCATATTTATTAAACGCCCATCAATATGACACATTCAGCTGTTTAAATATGAACTCCAGGGAAAAAAATGTAAAGTGATACTAAACTCACATTTTTAATAAAATAAATGCAATATTTTTAAATATACATAAAATATACCTCTCTTCCTTTGTTTCATCTCCCAAATGCAAGCTTTTTTTCTGCTATTCTCAGAGTTCCTGTTCTAGGGTGGTTACATTCATTCTCCATGAACCCCTTCATCTATGTTAGGGGTAGGCAACCTCGGCCCTCCAGCTGTGGTGAAACTACAAATCCCATCCTGCCTCTGCCTCTAGGAGTCATGCCTGTGATTGTCAGGGCCTTCCAATGTCTCATAGGACTTGTAGTTTTACCACAGATGGAGGTTGCCCACCCCTGGTCTATGTCAATGTAGCTACTCTTTCCAGCTTGTCCCCCAAGATGGACCACTGTAATGTTTGTGCAGAATCTTTGTGTCCCTTAACCCCTTTCTCCTGACGCATGCTAGGGGAAGGGGCTGTACCAGGAAGTCAGTCACGAGTGTGTGTGGGACTGGAAGCAACCGCATAATACTTAGAGGGAGATCTGTTGTATTACTACTCCTCCATGTAAGAATGTACATCGCTTTCTGAGCGAGTAATAAACCTTTCCCTGGTTAAGAAGTGCATCCAGCCTGTGTGTAACTTGCTGAGCGGATACTGGCAGCATTGCTAGCAACACCCTGAGAGACCCCGTGTCGAAGGGACATAACAGTGGCGACGAGGATTGTGGATTTTAGCTGAATCATGGAGCTCCTGGGTGGAGAGGCTGGAGTAGTATATGCAAGCAATAGTGTGGCTGTAGAAAAGAAAGTTGCAGTCTTCCTCACAGCATTAGGTCAAGCTGCATATGGCACTCTCAGAGACCTAATTTCTCCAGACAAGAGGGCCTCTAAGCCCCTGCCTGAGTTAATTCAGAAGCTACATGATCACTACAACCCAAAGCCGTTAGAAATCTCAGAGCGGTTTAAATTCTACAGTAGGAGGCAGCATGCCAGGGAGGACATAAAGACTTATATCATTGCTTTACGTAAACTAGCTGCCACTTGTCAGTTTGGAGACTACCTGCAGACGGCTCTCCTCGACATGTTTGTCATGGGACTCTGCGACCCAGCCATACAGAAACGTTTACTCAGAACCCGACTTGACTCTGACGAAAGCCACAGATCTTGCTATGGTCATGGAGTTGGCTACACAGGATGTCACCCTATTGAAGGCGCCACCAGAACCTCCTGCAAGCCAGGGAGAACAAATATTCCACACTGCTATCACCCAACACCCACGACGGCCGTCACCAAATCAACCTAAACCTTGCCACCCTAATTCTTCTGTCTCTAGGATGCCAACTTGCTACTGTTGTGGTAACACTTCTCACAGTACATCTTCTTGCAAGTTCAAGGATGTTGTTTGTTTTCTTTGTGGGAAGACTGGTCATATTGGGCATGTTTGCCACAGCTCACGCTCCACGAACACTACCACAAAAGGTACACGTAAACAAACATTTCATGTGGATACTGACAATAACGGCTCCAGCTTTGATGAGGAGACCTGTGTCCAGCATGTTGGACTGTTTCGGGTAGCTAATAAAAGTGGATGTCACACTCAATGGCAGTCCTGTCTACATGCAGATACATTCAGCTCTATGGGAATTGTAGTAAGCATAGAGTGGGGAACATGACCAGAAATCACAGCACTGCCCACAGCAGTAAGGTTCATTGGTGGAATATAGGAGGTGTGCATAGGACAAAAAAAGCTTAAACATTTCAGAAAAAAAAACAGGGTCATGGATTACTTGATATTTTAGGATGACTGATGTAAAAAAAAAAATTAAATGTGCCACTTTAACCACTTGACCTCTGGAAAATGTACCCCCTTTCATGACCAGGCCATTTTTGCACTACAGCACTGCGTTACTTTAACTGACAATTGTGTGGTTGTGTACCCAAATAACATTTATGTCCTCTTCCCACAAATAAAGCTTTCTTTTGGCGGTATTTGTGCACCTTTGCGTTTTTTAATTTTTGCACTATAAAAAAAGACTGACAATTTTGAAAAATAAACTATATTTTTTACTTTCTGCTATAAAACATATGCATTCATAAATTTAGGCCAATATGTATTCTGCTACATATTTTTGGTAAAAAAAATCCCAGTTTAATTTTATTTTTTTACTAGTAATGGCAGTGATCAGCAACTTACAATGGGACTGTGATATTGGTGTGGACATTTGCACACTAATTGACATTTTTGACACTTTTTGGGGACCAGTGACACTAATACAGTAATCAGTGCTAAAAAATATGCACAGTCACTCTATTAATGACACTAGCTGGGAAGGGGTTAACAGGGGCGATCAAAGGGTTAACGGTGTGCCTAACCAGTATTTTACTACACTATGGAAGGTGCTTTTACTAGGGGAAGACATGGATCCATGTCTCTGCTTTGCAGAGACACAGGATCCATGCCTTCCCTCCTGTAAGAACGGCAATCTGCCTTGTTTACATAGGCAGACCGCCATTCTGTCTCTCTGCAGGGTGATTGGCGGGTGCTGGTGGAAATTAAGCCCACGGTACCTGCTGATAGGCTCCCACTGTGTGTAATCACAGCGGGAGCGAGCCGCTGACGGCACACATACGTGCCCCCTACCTGGGAATGTCGGATCACTTATATATATGTGATCCAGCAAAGAGGTGCCGCCCTGTAGCAGTAAAACGGCTATAGGGTGGACCGTAAGTGGTTAAGGTGCTATTCATAGAAGCTTTATCTTTAGTAAAATCTTTCAATGCGAGGTCTCTTGTGTGCATGGTTACATAGTTACATAGTTAGTTAGGTTGAAAAAAGACACAAGTCCATCCAGTTCAACCACAAATAATAAAAAAAAAAAAATATATATATATACATATATATATATCATACAATCCCATATACCCCATTCTATACCCACAGTTGATCCAGAGGAAGGCAAAAAAAAACCCCAGCAGAGCATTCTCCAATTTGCTAAAGCAGGGGAAAAAAATTCCTTCCTGATCCCCCGAGAGGCAATCGGATTTTCCCTGGATCAACTTTACCTATAAATGTCAGTACCCAGTTATATTATGTACATTTAGGAAAGTATCCAGGCCTTTCTTAAAGCAATCTACTGAGCTGGCTAGAACCACCTCTGCAGGGAGTCTATTCCACATTTTCACAGCTCTTACTGTGAAGAAACCTTTCCTTATTTGGAGATTAAATCTCTTCTCCTCTAGACGTAAAGAGTGCCCCCTTGTCCTCTTTGTTGACCGTAAAGTGAATAACTCAACACCAAGTTCACTATATGGACCCCTTATATATTTATACATGTTGATCATATCCCCCCTTAATCTCCTCTTATCAAGGGTGAATAAATTCAGTTCCTCTAATCTTTCCTCATAGCTGAGCTCCTCCATGCCTCTTATCAGTTTGGTTGCCCTTCTCTGCACTTTCTCCAGTTCCCCAATATCCTTTTTGAGAACTGGTGCCCAAAACTGAACTGCATATTCCAGATGAGGTCTTACTAATGATTTGAACAGGGGCAAAATGATTCTCTCTCTCTGGAGTCCATACCTCTCTTAATACAAGAATGGTAAACATTTAAATCCTAATTTCAGTCCTGAAAACAACTTCTCCCAATCTATTTCCTGTTGTGGTGACTGGTTCATGTATGAGCAAAACATTCCTATTCCCAGCTTTTTGCAGGCAGCATTGCCTTTTGCATTGGTTGCATTTAATAAAGCACAGTGGTCCAGCCGCATTCTGCTTCCCTTATTTGCTCGTAGGAGCGCATAGTAGCTGAGAGCACATCCTAGCTTACCATATCCATAGCTGCCACAATCTTCAGGGATTATCAAATAAAAAATGGAAACTACTATACAATAATACAGAGCTCAGGTTTTAGGTCATTACAACAGATATGGCCAAAAAATACAAAATTCTCAAGTCCACTTATTGAGAATTTTCCATCATTGTTTTTTGTCATCAATGCAGAAATAAATTTGACCCATGGGTTGGTTGACTAAAGAAAAAGAAAAATGGAAACACCGCCTGTCTGGGATTTTTATTTTTAAGGCAACAACACAACCAAAGTATATTAAATATAAAAACATATTTATTAGTACATATTAAAAAAGATCACACACACGTGTGATGATCTCATAAAAAGACAAAACAGTAACACATAATGGATTAATGTAATATAGTATTACTCTCCATAGTTGAAATATCTCATCGGTACCCGAAAATGAAAAGAAAGAGAGAATGTTCTATTTAGTTACCCAATTATGGTGGGTATATTCAGCTAAAACTTTTTTTTTCTTTGTTTTGCAAATAATGGGGATGGACTAAAACCAGTCATTTTTTTATTGATATCTATTGCTTTATTAGTGAGATTCACTCGCACTTTTGCATTCTGCTGACAAATGTTTACCCAACAGAAAGCTAGGGTTACTCTCCAAGAGCAGCATTTTACAAACGAGTTATGCTTTAAAGAAAGAAAGTAGGTATGCTAGTGCCAAGCTAGAGATGCCAAGAAAAATTGAGTTAAGTGTCACAACTGCGGCAATGTTTAATATTAAAAAAGGTTTCCACCTGGAAGGTTTACCACTGCTACTTGTTCCCATAATGTGAACATTTCTCCAGTCTAACATGGTGCTCCACACTTCAATAAAAGTGCTTACTACAAAGTCCACAAACATGTTTTCTATCAAAGATATACTGAATGAGGGTGCTTCCATCTGGCAACATCTTATGCCGCGTACACATGACCGGTTTTCCCGTCGGAATAAACTCCAAAGGTTTTTCCGACGGAGTCCCTACGAAGTTACGCTGAAACTGTCTTGCCCACACACGATCACACCAAAGTCCCACGGTCTAGAACGCGGTGACGTACAACACGTATGACGGGACTAGAAAAAGGAAGTTTAATAGCCAGTAGCCAATAGCTGCTGTCTCGTACTTGCTTCAGAGCATGTGTCGTTTTTGGTCTGTCGGAACAGCATACAGACGATCGGTTTTCCCGATAGGGATTGATTCCGTCGGAAAGATTTAAAACATGTTCTATTTCTAGGTCTGTCAGAATTTTCGAAAAAAAAAAGTCCGATGAGGACCACACACGATCGGAATATCCGATGAAAAGATTCCGTCTGACTTTTTCTGCTGGACATTCCGCTCGTGTGTAAGCGGCATTATAGTTTGTAGCAAAGATAAAATGACATAGCAGCCTTCACAGGTCCAAGTAACTCCCAACTGTTTCACGTGTATTCACTCTTTGGATTCCTCAGAACAACAATTAGACATGTAGCCTGTATTTTTCCATGTTTTTTTTCTTCCCTCTAATACAATAACATACTCCATGTAATGAAATGATAAAATAACGATCTCTATATCAAAGTTAATACAATTGTCATGTAAAGCTTGCAAATAAATACTTATTTCAGTGTCATAGAAAGATAGCTTAGAATATAGAACATGCACCATTTTCATGTCTAACCAAATTAAACCAAGTCTGAAAAACAAAAACAAAAGAAAAACTCCTCTTTATTATTACATAAATAAATAAGAAAGGCGCAGTTAATTACAAAAAAAAAAAAATCTATTTTAATGGCACATTTGGAATTCTAAAATAAGTGTCACAGGTGATAAAATATTATAGCCATATCAATGCAACACATACTAAAATATCCATCTAAATTTTACATCTAATATAGTTTTTAGAAAAAAAATTGTTAAATAAAATATCCATCTGATTTATACACTTAATAAAACACAATATTCAGCATAATGGTACCCATATTAATGCTACACTAAATTACGTTAAGTCTTAATTACACACTAAAAATAAATACGTATGTAAATGCTGCACTTGATAAAACAAAACACTTATCTCAATGTTGTATAAAATAAATTACTACATCTCAATTCCATATTTAAATAGATAAAATGTCATCTGTGTATTATGTTAAATATCAAAAGCTCAATTTATTTATTTATTTATTACAGGATTTATATAGCGCCAACAGTTTACGCAGCGCTTTACAATATAAAAAGGGAGACAATACAGTTATAATACAATAAAGTACAAGAGGATTAAGGGGGCCCTGCTCAGAAGAGCTTACAATCTAATAGGGTGGGGAGGTGATACAAAAAGGTTGTAACTGTGGGGAATGAGCTGATGGAAGTGGTAGAAGATTAGTTGGAGACATGATAGGCTTCCCTGAAGAGATGAGTTTTCAGGGATCGCCTGAAGGTAGCTAGAGTAGGGGATAGCCGGACAGGTTGAGGTAGCGAGTTCCAGAGGATAGGAGAGGCTCTGGAGAAATCCTGGAGACGAGCATGGGAGGAGGAAACAAGAGAGCTTGACAGGAGGAGATCTTGAGAAGAGCGGAGAAGACGGTTTGGGATATGTTTGGAGACAAGATTGGTGATGTAGCTCGGGGCAGAGCTGTGGATGGCTTTGTAAGTTGTGGTTAGTATTTTGAATTTAATTCGCTGGGTGATTGGGAGCCAGTGTAGGGATTGGAGGAGAGGGTTGGCAGACACTGAACGGTTGGTAAGGTGGATAAGTCTGGCAGCAGCATTCATGACAGACTGAAGAGGGTAGAGCCTATGGAGAGGCAGGCCAATAAGAAGGGAGTTGCAATAGTCAAGGCGAGAGATAACAAGGGAGTGAATGAGGAGCTTGGTGGTGTCATTTGTTAAAAAGGGGGCGAATTTTAGAGATGTTACGGAGGTGAAGTCTACAAACTTTTGACAGCGATTGGACTTGAGGCTGAAATGACAGGTCCGAGTCTAGGATTACACCGAGTACCCTGGCGTGAGGGGAGGGACTGATGGTTGCATTGTTGATTTTGACGGAAAAGTCAGGGAGGGGGGCACGGGCAGGGGGGAATATTAATAGCTCAGTTTTAGAGAGATTTAATTTAAGAAAGTGGTGCGACATCCATGCTGAGATGTCAGTTAGTAAGTTAGATGTTAGACTTGTTAGATGTTAGACTTCATAAAAATACAATACACCTCAGTTCCACAATAAAAAACTCAATGTCACAGTTAGAAATATAACATTTTTATGATAATCGAACCATCAAAAAAACAAAAATTTGGTGTTAATTTCACTGCACTTATTTTCAGTTCCCATCTTAACAAATATGTAACTATATGCACTCAGCTGTTCAGGGCACAGAGTATACAGGAGCAATAAAATCATATTAACAAAAAAGTTAAGTAAAAAATAACTTAAATACTAATGTATGTGCATATGGTAGAAAAATAAACTAAAAACTGATACCTATAATACAGTATTTATAACAGAAAAACATCTTGTGTAATGTAATGTGCAAAGCGAATGGATAGAGAATATATACAGTTTGCGTAAAATGGGTGTAGTCAAAAATGCTTTAAGAAAATAGGGTCAGAAAATTGTCTGGTTAAGCAGGAACTGGCAGAGTTTCACTCTGTGTACCCCTACCAGTCCTGATGAAAAAACAGGGTTTGATCAGTGCATGCAGGCAATGGCTGCAGCGCTGATCTGTGTATTCTGACAGGGGGGAGTCCCTACTGTCAGAATACAATAGCACAATGGGGGAGATCCCTGCTGCCACATCGTTTGTGGGATCTGTGAGGTTTTATTTTTCGTTCAGCCTTCTGGTTGAATGATAAAACTCCACGTGTATACTCTGCTTAAGACTAGGTAAAAATTCATATCTGCCAGTATTGATGCCACAGTTAAAGTGGTTGTAAACCCTTACAAACCCCTTTGACCTTAATCTTGGCTTACCTGTAGGTCCAAGAAATATCTCCTAAACCTACACGGTTTAGGAGATATTTGTAAAAAGACAGGCACTGCTTACTGAGCGCGCCGCTGTTAACGGCGATATGCCACGAGTGGCGGCTCCCGTGCACATGCGCGGGAGTGACGTCATCGTGGCTCCCTCGAATCACCGCGCCGGAGCAGTGAGACCCACCTAGAAGATGGAGGCTCCGTACATAAGGGGACAGCGGTGACATCGCTGGCTCCTGTGTCAGGTAAGTGACACATAATGGGCTACTATACGATGCATAGTAGCCCATTATGCTTTACCTTTGCAGGGAAACAAAGAGGAAGTAAACCCATCAGGGTTTACTTCCTCTTTAATAATGTACTCTTCTATGCTACCAATATTTAAACCTGTGTCAATGGAGCTTTTATTATAACAAAATCACTGTCATGGAACTTGGTAGACATCTGTGTTACTAGCAGGGCTTTTTTTCAACTGGAATTTGGTGGAACTCAGTTCCACCACCATGGGCTAAGGCCCTCTGCTCTCTGTTCACCACCATCCCTTGTAAACACAGAAGCCTGGCTTCTGTGTTTACAAGTGACAGCTTGTCTCTCAAAGGCTCCTACAGATCTGATCTCCTGAGTGCAGGCTAAGGAAAATGGAGATGCAGGTGTTTAGGGTGAAGTGTGCCGACACCCCCACTGGAAGATCTCTTTGCAAGTGAGAAAGAAGGGGCGAACGACAGTGTGAGGAAGGGTACTAGAGCTGGCTGGGTGCTTCAGCTTTACACAGCATCAAAAGTTGGGCATGTGGAAGATTGTGAAGCTTTTAAGGAGGGAGAGAATAAGGTGGTGGGGGGGGGGGGCTGTTGCATGCAGAGGTTTCGAACTGAAGAGGGGTGAAAATGAGATGTGCAGGAGGGATGCACATGCACAGGTAACTTTGCACTATGTAGGTAGTGTACAACCGAACTCTGCATGTAGTGCAACCCTGAACTCTGAACTCTGCACTCTGTGTGCAACACCCCCCCCCCCCCCGAACCCTGCCAGCTGTACGTAATGCACTCCTGGTATTTAATGCTTTTTAAGACCCGCCCATCGTGAAATTTGACCACACTCAGTATTTGATGGAGGTTGTGTGTGAGGGAAAAGGGGATTTCGGGGGTCGTGGTTGAGTTCCTGCACCTATTTTCTGAGAAAAAAAGGCCTGGTTACTAGGGACAACATCCAATAACAGGCAGCATAGAACAGTCCACTCTCAGGCAGCTGACCAGAGTAAAAAACAGAGGGTAGCAAAATCCACAAACCAATGGCCAGATTAGGGACAGAGTCCAGGTTCTAGGCAGGTAAACAAAGCATTGACAGACAATTTAGAGGATTCAGACCGATGATCAGGATAAGCACAGACAAGTTGGGTACAAATACAGGAAGAAACCTCTACATGGACAAACTGTTAGAAACCATGAAATCAGATCGAGACAGAAGTACAGTTAAAAACATATTTGGGAAGCACTCACCAATGCGTTTAAATTCAAAATGGTGCTGCTATAAGACCAACAAACAATAGTGAACATATTACAGCGCACACATTCTAGAAAGACATTTCCTGCAGGGCAGGTTAAAAACACCTGAACATATTCAAAAAAATACGGGGGTTTGGTCACACTATATGGTTATATAGTGCTAAGCCCACTTACTGCGACAAAGTACCCTGATTTAGTGGGTCCTACCCTAGTAATAGAATGAAAGATTCAAGATGGTGCTGCTATAAGACCAACAAACAATAGTGAACATATTACAGCACACACATTCTAGAAAGACATTTCCTGCAGGGCTAGTTAAAAACACCTGAACATATTCAAAAAAAATACGGGGGTTTGGTCACACTATATGGTTGTACCAAAGTACCTTGTCGGACGCGAGTAGAGGAGAGCCGATCGGCTGCTCCTCTGACAGGGGGGGTCTGTGCTGATCGATTATCAGCACAGCCCCCCGAGGATGCCCACACTGGACCACCAGGGACGCCACCAGACCACCAGGGATGCCCAGCACCAGGTATGCCACCCTAGACCACCAGGGATGAGAGACAGTGCCCACAATGGATGCCAATCAGCCCACAATGGATGCCAATCAGCATGGGCATCACTGATTGGCATGCATTATTGCTTGGCACTGATTGGCATCCATCATTACAATACAATACAGTACAATGCTGCCTATCAGTGTCCATCCATGCCACCTATCAGTGCCCATCCGTGCCACCTATCAGTGCCCACCCATGCCGCCTATCAGTGCCCAACCATGCTCATCCGTGCCGCCTATCCATGCCCATCTGTGCCGCCTATACATGCCCATCCATCCCGCCTATCCATGCCAATCTGTGCCAGCTATCAGTGCCAATTTGTGCCACCTATCAGTTCCCATCCGTGTCACCCATCAGTGCCACCTATCAGTGCCCATCAGTGCCGCCTATCAGTGCCCATCAATGCCACCTCATCAGTGCCACTTCATTGGTGCCACCTCATCGGTGCTCATCAGTGCCGCCTTATCAGTGCTCGTCAGTGCAGCCCCATTATTCAAAGTGCGACAGCGATGAAAGCTGAAAATTGGTCTGGGCAGGAAGGTGTTTAAGTGCCCAGTATTGAAGTGGTTAAGGTTAGTTTGACACTTATAAATACCATTCAGTGTAACACAAAAACAGATATCTAAGTGTCACTTTTAATAAATGAAAATAGTTGTCTTATGCCCCATACACACGGTCGGACATTCCGACAACAAAATCCATCGGATTTTTTCAGATGGATGTTGGCTCAAACTTGTCTTGCATACACACGATCGCACAAAGTTGTCGGAAAATCTGATCGTTCAGAACGAGGTGACGTACAACACGTACGACGGGACTATAAAGAGGAAAGTAGCCAATAGCTTTCGTCTCGTAATTTATTCTGAGCATGCGTGGTACTTTGTTCGTCGGAATTGTCTACACACGATCGGAATTTAAACGATCGGATTTTGTGGTTGGAAAATTTTAGATCCAGCTCTCAAACTTTGTGTGTCAGAAATTCCGACGGAAAAGTCGGATGGAGCCCACACACGTTCGGATTTTCCGACAACACGATCCGATCGCACATTTTCCGTCGGAAAGTCTGACCGTGTGTACCGCATTTCATAAAATAACATGCCCATTCTATTACCACAGAAAAATAAATAAAATGCTAGTTTTAATTCCACACTTGTAAAATTGCTATCTTGTGTTTTACACTTAAAAACCCTTCAAACTGTTACACTTAATGAACTACTCATACCAATGCCACAGCTGGTAAGAAGAGATGTCTATCATAATACACACTCAATAAAATAAATTAAAATAAAATACCAACCTCTAGATCAGACCTAAAGAAATTAAATACTAATTTCACTGTCACGCTTAATAAAATATATAATACCTATTTCAATATCAAACTTAATGAAGTACCCATCTAATGCTACACATGCTAACTTAAATCAGACAGTAATAAGTAACCTGCTAAATGCTGCTGTATGTACATAACACACGTAGGTGTTAAAGTGTTGCTAAAGGCAGAAGGTTGTTTACCTTAATGCATTCTATGCAATGTCCAGTCACAAGAGTGCGGCTCAGGAGCGAGCCTGCTCAAATGCCCCCATGGCAAGCGGCTTGCTATTGGGGGCACTTGGCAAGGGGGAGGAGCCAGGACAGTTCTTTATTAAGTGAATCTTGCATAAAAATCTAGAACTGAACACCGTCTGCCTAAGAAATAGTTAAACATTTGGAAACCATCCTCCTGCATTGTATGCTAATGAGGTATAGCTAAAGCTAGCTACAGACAATTTTCTTTCCTCCATCCATGGGTTGCTAGATTATCAACATTAAGTGTTAATGGGGGAATCAGTCCCGCAGCACTATTGTGTTCTGCCAGTAGGGAGCCTTTCCTGCTAGCAGAACACAATGATCACTGCTAGCAGCTATAGTCACCAGCAGTGATCGCATGGAAAAAATCAGACAGTCTGGTTTTACTGAAGTCAATCGATGGATCGACTTCAGTATAACCAGCCTGCCATGGAAGCTCGGGCAGTCGATGTTGAACTATCGGGATTCCCTCCATCTATGGCGGGCTTTAATGAAGGGAAAGATCCCGCTGCTTACTGGTAAGTCAGCATCGGCTGTAATCCAAAGGTGAATCCCACAGGGTGGGGTGCACGCCCTGCCACTGCAGCAGTTACATGTAAGATAGGAAAAATCGGATAGGCTGCACACTCACACGCAAATATAGATTCAATCTATTTATTGAAAAACCATAAAAGTACTGGATGGGTACAGACAGGGGATGAGAAAGAACGATGTTGACGTGTTTCACACAATTTATGTGTTTTGTCAAAACCACTGGTGGTTTTGACAAAGCACTTAAATCGCGTGAAACGCGTCAACCTCATTTTTTCCTCATCCCCTGCCTGCACCCATCCAGTACTTTTATGTTTTTTTTTCAAAAAAGAGATTGAATCAATAGTTGTGTGTGGGAGTGCAGCTTATCCGGTTTTTCCTGTTTTATATGGCTGGCTTTAGTCTGTGTCCAGAAATTCTTAGAATCAGCTATGACACCTTTCCCTTACAAACATCTAAAAGGTAGGAATTTTTTTTTTAGAAAATGTAGATATGTTGTGGGAATATACTGGAATTTTTCTTAAATTTGAATTCAGAAGTGGAAATACCCTTAGGCCGGCCATAGACAGTTTGAATCTCGGCAGGAACTGGCCTGAGATTCGAACCATGTATGGGCAGGCTGAATGTACAAAGTTGATTGATCAATTGACTTGGATACAACCAGCCTGACAGTTTTTACATGAGATTAGTATAGTCGCTAGCAATAATCTAATCACAGTGTTCTCCTGGCAGGGATGGCTTCCCCCGCCCCCCTGCCTGGAGAATACAATGACTCAGTGGGAGGGATTACCCTGCCAACACTGTTGCAGGAAAGAAATTTGCTACATGCCTTAAGGATGTCAGCATTGTGTACAGCAAGGGGTTTTTATTCCAAAATGTTGTTTCCTTATTGCTTTCACTAGCATCAGGGAGGTGTTGGGGAACTGTAAGATAAGTGGACCTTGTACAAGGTCCACTGCAATCTATATGCAACATTTAAGGTGCTCACCCATGGCCAGATTATCTACTAAAAAAAAAGAAAACACTTTTTATAATTTATTATCAAACAATTAGGAAGTGTTTAGGCTGCTAAATAGTTATACTCTCAGATATAATTAATATGGGATTGAGGCAGCTATCATTTGAGGACTACATGCAGTAGGTGTTCTTATGTTTTTGAATCCCTGTTTCGATTTCAGTTATAAAATAGAAAGAGCTGGCACCTACCTGAAGCATGCATACCTGACAGATTTGGCATCACCATCAAATCCCCATGGGAGGAAGGAAAGTGAGTCAAGTGCTCTTCGTACCTAGAAGTACTGGGTATTTTTTCTTTACTCCCAGTAGCCAAACCGAGTAGCAGGGCTGTGAAGGTGAGTATGTGCCCCTGGGGAGGGCAGTGTTTTTTCCTGCATGGGTAAAGAACAGGTGCACATCAGGTAACGTACAATTGATCAAAATCAGTTGTCTTATTACTTGAGCAAAAATAAAAATCGGTCCCCCATAGAAAAAGTTGAATAGCATTGCTTTAGCCTGGATAACATACCGTATATACTCGAGTATAAGCCGACCCGAATATAAGCCGAGGCACATAATTTTACGACAAAAAACTGGGAAAGCTTATTGACTCGAGTATAAGCCTAGGGTGAGAAATGCGCAGCTACTGGAAGTGGAAAAGAGGGTCAACAATGCCCATTTGCAGCCTCACTGTGCCCATTTGAATGCCTCACTGTGCCCATTTGCAGCCATAGGTCTCCTGAACTTCAAACTTGGTAGTTAAGGGTTCCTAGATGTCCCCTAGCTGCAGTCAAAATTCGGGACCCAAAGGGTCCCGAATTGACATTGCTGCAGATGGACACAGTTGACCGAATTTGGGGCCCTGTATCTCGGGGTCACTTGGTGCTAGGAACCCCAAATTTGGATATGTTGTAGTGTGGGTTCACTGGGTTTGCATACCAAATTTGTTCCTAGCACCAAGTGGCCCCGAGATATGAGACCCCAAAGTCACGTCAGAAAATGTCAAGCACTTTTCTGCAGCATGACATTTTCCGAACCGAATTTGGGCCACGTATCTCGGGGCCACTTAATGCTAGTAACCCCAAATTTGTATTTGTTGTAGTGTTGGTTCCACTGGGTTTGCATACCAAATTTGTTCCTAGCACCAAGTGGCCCCAGAGATACGGGGCCGCAAAGTTGGGTCCGAAAATGTCATTTTTTTCTGCAGAAAAGTGCTTGACTCGAGTATAAGCCGAGGGGGGCACTTTCAGCACAAAAAAATGTGCTGAAAAACTCGGCTTTTACTCGAGTATATACGGTAATAGGATAACTATAGTATAACAAAAATAAGGGTAATAAGTTGACAAACAAATATTAATTTCCACTCTACAAAGAAACACGTGACCACAGATTTTACCTGTGACAGGTGAGGCTTGTATTCTAGAGAGAGAGAGTCCTGTAAGTAGTGTTAATTGTAGGGCAGAGAAGACCTTTCTAGAACCGGCACCACATCAGGGGCTCTGGAAGAGGCAGATTTATAGTACTAAATAGGAACCTTGGCTGTGACAGGTTTTCTGGTTCGTTTCCTACTTTATTTTCTTTGAGTAACAGAAAACTGATATATAACAAACCCTATTTTTTTCCACTGTATGCTGGCATTATCATTAGTAAAAATCTTATGGCTAAAGAACTGCATGTGTAATAGGGTTCTCCACCTGGCATAGCAATATGCAATCATACAACAAGAAACAGGACTGTAATAGGAGCACTTACCAATCAAATGCATTGAAGTACAAAATAAGCACTCATAATTAACTGAGTGTTGGCACAATAACATTTGAAAGCTGTATTGTGTTGTTCACATAGCTTGCAAATGAAGGAATGAGAGTAAATAGCTATAATTTAAAAAGTGATCCTTAAAATGAAATAATGTAATTATCTGTTAAAGTGGAAGTCAAGACACCAGAATAAAGACAGAGTTCAATGAATAAAGCCTTGGTGCATGCATTAAAAGCCTTTTAGTATTAAAAATTAAGAGCAAAAGCACCATAAGTCTTAAAAAGTCAGATCAAGCGTATATTCCTATTTCAAAAGATGGAGCCTGGGGGGAAGGATGGCTGCAAAGTCTCAAGTTGGTAACGTGAGGAGTCATATGACACTTGGAGGACATTTGCTGTGTAAAACACTCCATAGGCATGACACTGGGAGGTGATATCCTGTCAATCATCCTAAAAAGACGAAAAAGAGGTAGAAAGGTACTAGTGTCAATGGAGGGTTCCACCTCTACTGCCTTGGTAGTTTTGGAAGTCCCCGGGTCAGCACCCAAATTTAGCGCCTGATGTATGAATAAATTCTGGTTGCAAAGTAAATGATAAGGCCCATTTATTCAGGGGTAAGGGTTGCTGCATATGAAAAAAATACCTTGAATTCGGTTTTAAACCTAATAAAACTTTCTGTATCGTGTTTTTAGTTCACTAAAATAGAACAGCTACTTGGTTTATTAAAGTAATGTGGCATTTTAACTCAGGACAGGCTACGCTGACTTTGGACCTGTTAAAACACAGTGGACCAACACCAGCAGATGACATGGCTCCCCAAATCATCACGGACTGTGGGAAATGTTGCATTTCATTTGTAAATCAAGGTCCCAGAATTTGGAGGAAGAGTGGAGAGGCACAAAATCCAAGTTGCACGAGGTCCAGTGTGAAGTTTCCACAGTCAGTGATGATTTGGGGAGCCATGTCATCTGCTGGTGTTGGTCCACTGTGTTTTATCAAGTCCAAAATCAGCGCAACCCTCTACCAGGAAATTCTAAAGCACTTCATGCTTCCCTCTGCTGACCAGCTTTATGGAGATGCTGATTTAATTTTCCAGTAGGACTTGGCACCTGCCCACACTGCCAAAAGTACCAATACCTGGTTTAATAAACATGGTATCACTGTGATTGATTGGCCAGCAAACTTGCCTGACCTAAACCCCATAGAGAATCTGTTGGGTATTGTCAAGAGGAAGATGAAAGACACCAGACCCAACAATGCAGACAAGTGCAGGTCACTATCAAAGCAACCTGGGCTTCCATAACAGCTCAGCAGTGCCACAGGCTGATAGCCTCCATGCCACGCCATATTGATGCAGTAATTCATGCAAAAAGAGCCTCGACCAAGTATTGGTATAGTGCCTACTATACTTTTCTGTATTAAAAATCCATTTTTTTTATTGGTCTTATGAAATATTCAAATTTTCTGAGATACTGAATGTTGGGTTTTCACTAGCTGTAAGCCATAATCATCAAAATTGAAAGAAAGAAATGCTTGAAATATATCACTCTGTGTGTAATGCATCTATATAAAATATGAGCTTCACTTTTTGAATTGAATTACTGAAATAAATTAACTTTTTGATGATATTCAAATTTTTGGAGATGCACCTGTAGTACATGTTCTGAGGCCATATACCGTCCATTAGCTGCAGAAATTCTTTCTTTGCTTAGATCATGTTGAGTGAACACATTTTTATCATTGGCCATGTGACTTGGCTATGACGTAGCTCCAGAGTCAATGCACCAGGTGATAAATGATGAGAAGCCCTCTTTAAATTGAAAGGCACACTCCATGTCTGAAGCATCTTCTTTAACACTTTTGGCTTATTGTTGTTTAACTTGACTTTGCTGATTCATGCTAGCTTTCTAAATTCTGAAGTTTGCCTTTAAGTGTCTTTTTGCACATAAAACACTCATGTGTTTTTCAATGAATATAACCATCATTGCAGTAGTTGTATTTTTAGTGTAGATTCTGCTACAGGAACATTTTCACTGTTTGCTTATATTCATCCACAAGCTTGCCTTTAACATTTTCCAAGGTAAGCTCGTCAACTGGGTGAGCATCAAGCGCTGCAGCCAGTGTTTCATAGTTGTCAGGGAGATCACTGAATAGCAGTGTTGCTACGTGAAAGTCTTTTATTTCTTCTTCTATAGCTCGTAGATGTTCTACCATTTCTAAAGTACATTAAATAGTCTTAATAGTCAAATTCAATGGCCTTTCATCAGCTTAGTCTGGTATAGCTATCCAATTATAATTTATTACTAAGATATGCTCCCTTTGTGTATCATTTACATAATTATTTATGCTCAGGGATATATGGGGGTGTTCAAGTCAAATCAGGACTTTTAATTTTACAGGTATAAAAAGGGATGTAAGCGTGGCAGTACTACACGTAGTAGTAATGTCGTGTGTCCTATTACTGATTGGTGGCACACATGTCACGGGCCAGGCCAGAGACTTAATCTTAATCAAGATGGCACACAACAGTGTTAGTGCGTGCATGGAACAGCATGTGGTGATGAAGTTTCTTATGAAAGAAGGCGTAAAACCCGTAGATATCTACAGAAGACTTCAAGCACAGTACGGAGATAAGACACTCAGCTGGCGTTTCAAAGATGGCCATATGTCCATATCAGTGAGGATTCCGGCCGTGGTGGTTCGCAGCCCACAGCAGTCATTCCTGTGAATATTCAGCGTGTGGCGCTCCTGACACTGGATAATCAACACATAACCTGTCATGAAATTGCACAAGAGACAAATCTTTCTGATGACGGAGGCTGTCTTAGGATAGTTCAGGCACACTGACAAATCTTTCTATGCCGAAGCTTTCCAGGCAGTTAAATGCTGGGATAAGTGTATAAATGTAGCAGGGGAGTATGTAAAAAAAGAAATGCTGTTTCCACTCCACTGAACTTTTTTGTCCACTGATCTGTAGGTGAGCTTGATCTAGGTTCCTGTAAACACTTCCATGCACCCTCTCTTATTAGCAGCATCTTAATATTAAGTTTTGAGAACTGGTAGTTCTGGTTTGTCAGATTACCAATGAAAAATGTTGATGAAGCACTGTTAGCAGACATCACAATTGTTTTCTGAATGTTTTTTTTTTTTTCAGAGACAGTTGCTGTAACTCTGATATGTACCTGTATCTGCAGCATTATTTACAACATAGTGCTTTGGTTGAATCTGGGCCTATAACCTGTTCACTAGCTGCTGCAGATATTACCAGTCAGATGGTGTTGGACACATGGCTAAACAACAATATGTTAAACATGATACTACCACCTAGTGACAGGATTGCTATCACAGTATAATACAGTATACGAGAACCTACATATAGTATGTACCTATATCTGTATAATAAGCAGTGACAACTGGTGCTCCAAATTTTTGGGGGGGGGGTGCAAACAAACTGAAAAATACTGGAAAAAAAACATCAATTGCAGCCATTGTGCCCATCAAAAGCCACTGTGCCATCAATTGCAGCCATTGTGCCCATCAAATGCAGCCACTGTGCCATCAATTGCAGCCATTGTGCCCATCAAATGCAGCCACTGTCTCATCAATTGCAGACATTGTGCCCATCATATGCAGGCACTGTGTCCATCATATGCAACCATTGTGCCCATAATATGCAGCCACTTGTGCCCCATCAAATGCAGCCACTGTGCCCATCATATGCAGCCACTATGCTCATCATATGCAGCCACTTGTGCCCATCAAATGCAGCTACTTGTGCCCATCATATACAGCCATGTGTGTCCATCATATGCAGCCATGTGTGTCCATCATATGCAGCCACTTGTGCCCATCAAATGCAGCCACTTGTGCCCATCAAATGCAGCCACTTCTACCCATCATATGCAGCCACTTGTGCCCATCAAATGCAGCCACTTGTGCCCATCAAATACCGCCACTTCTACCCATCATACGCAGCCACTTGTGCCATCAAATGCCTCCACTGTGACCCTGCCCGCCTGCTGTCTGCCCAGCACTTACCCTATCTTAGAGGCCGGTCAGGCAGCGGGTGACAATGGCGAGCTGTGGGACAGCTTCTGTGTCCTCCATGCTTCCCCCTCCTCTCTGTTCTGCTAGGCATCCAATCGGAGCGCCTGTGCCTTCAGCCAATCAAGTGACAGGTATTAGGCCCACGCTACCTGATTGACGGAGAGGCGGTTTAGTGTTAGAAAAACAAATATTCATTTGCTTTTCTATCACATCTGGGTGGTCTGCGACCACAATGCTCTGCGCTCCGAGTCCACCTTTTTTGAAGCTTATTAGAGCCTATGGCTCTAATCAGGTGCTTAAAAATAATACCCCCGCCAGACGCCTGAATAGAGGGTGGTAGCAGCGGCCATGGATAGACTAATTCAATGCATGAATCTATCCATTGGTCATAGAGGTGGCTGGAGAGTAGGGGCGGCGCCCGTGCGCCCTTAATGGATGGGCCGCCCCTGATAATAAGCATGCTTACAGAAGGAATTTATTACAGTGACTAATTCTATCTCCATTGAGGATGCAGGCTCACACCAAATGGCACCTGGAGTCTACAATTGTAATATTTGTTTCTGTACACAAATTGCAGACAAAAAGATGTTTATAGTCTTGGATTATTTGAATCTGCATTTCGTCTATATTATGAGCTTTGCATTGTCTGGACAGGGAAGAGATATTTTATAAAATGAGTTCACATCAAATACAGCTTACTTTATGCTTTACATTTTCAGGGACAGGCTGGGTGGGTCAAGAGTGCACTCATAATGCTCAGATCCACAGTCTTTTCCCTAGGTCTAGGCTACGAGACCACAGACATGTTGGCTTGGCTGCAATGGCTGGTGAGAAAAATCTCAAATTTAAATGTACTAGCCAGCAATACAGAGTAGACTCTTTGAGAGAGTAGTTTTTGAGAAAGTCCAAGATAAACAGGGAAATATAATGCAAAAGAAGGAATTTAATTGATTTTCCAAAATTGGAAAGAATGAAAAGTATTAAGAATAATAAATCCCCTTAAGCTATAGTAGCAAAGATCTGACTAGCTTTCATGTTCGGCCAAAGGAGCCTATAGAATAAGCTACATTTTAATATTAGTCTTAAACATGGCTAAACAATCCTAAACGTTTGTAACAATTGGGGGGCACATCTATAAAATACATTACTGGACCATATAAATGTGTGTTGCTTGATTCCCAGACATTTTTATGAATGAGGGGAAAAAAGTGCTCCAAACAGAATGTTACCTGAAGCACTATTACAAGACAAATCCTTTAAAGTTCACCTTTTGGGAAAAAATAATAAATGCACAGGAAAATGATGGAAAATTAGCATTATTTTTTTTTTTTTTTCACACAGAAGCTTGAAAAGCGTTGCCCCCATGATCAGTGGATTTTGGATGCAATGTCAGGCTCCTGCAGACTCTCAGTATAGCTGTCTGCGCATTCCTCCCATATGGTCATACAGTTACTGAAGAGCAAGAAGATCCATGAACTACGAGAGTGGTCATCAACCATCTGCCGCAATGGAAGTTATAGTCTATTCATTCACAGAACTCTGAATACATGAGGTGGCTGCGCGGGTGGAGCCCCGCACGGCCGCGCTGTTTTTAAATTTGGACACCAGATGCAGGGAGTAGAAACCCTGCCCTCTGTCACAGGGGGAGGATCTGGGGTCAGGGACTGCTGGAGCATGTTATACGTTGCGCCCTAAATATGGGTGTAACATGTAACATGCTCTCAAAGTTAAACTTATCTTTTAACCATTTATTCTATTAACAAGTAAGATAGACTTATATATATGGTTACAAGGAGTTTCGGTTTAAAGAATAACTGTAGTTTTAGTACAAATTGAACTGTAAAGGTGAGCCAACCCATCAGTGGTGGTGCATCCATACATGGGTGCCGCCCCCTCTCTCCAGCCACCCCTCTAGCACCGATAGATAGATTCATGCATTGCATGAATTTATCTATGGCCGCTGCTGCTACCCCCTATCCAGGCGCCCGACCCCTTTTCAGGCGCCGGGCGCCTGAATTACAGCGGCGGGGGGTGTTTTTGAAGCACCTGATTAGAGCCATAGGCTCTAATAGGCGTCAAAAAAGGTAACCTGCGAGCGCCATGCTGGGCGTTTGCAGGTCACGCAGCTGCGTTAGAAAAGTGAATGAATATTCACTTTCCTAACACTAAACCGCCTATCCGCCAATCAGATGCTCGGATCTGTTACCTATCACCAGATTGGCTGAAACGACAGGTGCTGTGATCAGGCGTCCAACCATAGCAGAGGACAGGAAGAGAGGATGGGAGAAGACATTGAGGAACTGTCCCACCGCCACCGAGACAGGGTAAGTACAGACGGCGGGCGGGGGGGCACGCTGGCAGCATTTGATATAGCACAGTGGCTGTGTTTGATGGGGCACAGTGGGAGAATTTGATGGGCACAGTGAGGCTCCATTTGATGGGGCACAGTGTGGCTTCATTTGATGGGGCACAGTGAGGCTGCATTTGATGGGGCACAGTGGCTGCATTTGATGGGCACTGTGGCTGCATATGATGTCGCAGTGGCTGCATATGATGGGTACAGTGGCTGCATTCGATGCTGCACAGTGGCTGCATTTGATAGGGAACAGTGGCTGCATTTGATGTGGCACAGTGGCTGCCTTAAGCCCCATACACACGGTCGGACTTTTTCATCAATTTGGTCCGATCGGACAAGGTTGTTGAAAAATCAGACCGTGTGTATGCACCATCGGACAGTGTTCGTCGGTTTGTCCGTCGGACAAAGTCTTATCTCCTGCTGGAAAGATTTCCCGTCAACCCGGTCCGATCACACCAAATCCGATCGTGTGTACGCTTGTCCGACCGGACAAAGTGCTACGCATGCTCAGATCACATTACAAGACCAAAGCTATTGGCTACTAGCCTCTACGTAGTCCCGTCGTAGGCAACAAACGTCACCACGTTCAGAATGATCGGATTTTCCGACAACTTTGTCCGATCGTGTGTACGCAAAACCAACATCAGACAAAGTATGACGGACATGGTCCGACGGACCTGGTCCACGGATTGTCCGCGCGTGTGTATGGGGCTTAAGATGGGCACAGTGGCTGCATAAGATGGGCACAGTGGCTGTATTTGATGGGGCACAGTTGCAGCATTTGTTGGCACAGTGGCAGCATTTGATATGGCACAGTGGCTGCGTTTGATGGACACAGTGGCTGCATTTTATTGGCACAGTGGCTGTGTTTGATGGCACAGTGGGGGCAATTGATGGGCACAATGGTAGCAATTGATGGGCACAGTGGCTGCGTTTGATGGCACAGTGGCTGCATTTGACTGTACAGTGGCTGCGATTGATGGTACAGTAAGGCTGCAATTGATGGGGGTTTTTTTCATAATTTTTAAGTTTGTTTGCACCCCCCAAAAAATTTGAGCACCAGCCACCACTGCAACCCATCCTTGAGTGCAGCCCACCTGGTCTGATACCTTTGCCCCTGTCCCAATGATCTTCACGGCATTACCCTTCAGCTATCTGATGTGGACAAAAATCAGGAAAAAAATCATTGCTATAATGTATGTGCGTCCCATGATTAGTATTTCCTGAAACTCCAAAGGAAAAAAATCTGCAAAGCCCCAAAGAGAATAGGTGAATGCAGAATAGCCAGTGCCATATACAATTCACTCTTCAGTGTTTTGAATCAAATAGCAAAGGGACCATTCTGCCTAAATTTCAAGTGTCTCTCCAGCCTAAAATGAAAAACTGTCCTTTTGAAAGTTTCTGATAACATATGCTCATTGACGGAAATTTCAATTTTCAATTCTTACATTAGATCTACTTGCTGACCAGTGATGTACCCATATGTCACTGGACTTCAAGTGGTTATACTGATTATACAGGCATCATAATGGTACTGTTTTTGGAGACGGTGGTCGGCTCTCTTGTAAAAGCAATCCTAGCAGCTAACTAGCTGCTGAAATGCTTTTACAAGCAGCAGGAAAGGACGCCCCCCCCTTCCCAATGCCATCCGTGGCTTTCTCAGGCTCTCCCATCCCAGCGGTTTTCGCTGGCTGATCGGAGGGCTGAACAAAGCCTGGATCAGCTTTGATCGGCTCTTAGCTAGGGTAACCCGGAAGTGATGACCCAACGTCACTTCCGCTTTACCCAGATGTCAACGACGCCATTTTCAAAGATCAAAAGCATTTGAAAACATGATCTTGGTGTGATCAAATGTGTTTAAGGGCAGAGGAGGGATTTGGGGTCTTATAGACCCCAGATCTCTCCATAAAGAGTACCTGCCACATGGCTATTGTCATCACAAGGAATGTTTACATTTCTTGTGACAGCAATGAAAGTGATCACATTTTTTTTTAAGAGACAGTGTAAAAATAAATATAAATAAATAATAATAAAAAAGTAAAGTGCCCCGTCCCCCCATTCTTGCACGCACAGCATGCGTCGGTCCCGCACACACACACAAACGATTGTCCCACACGTGAGGTATCACTGCGAAGGTCAGATCATGGCCAGTAATTATAGCACCAGACCTCCTGTGTAAATTTAACATGGTAACCTGTAAAGACTTTGGATAGTAAAATGTATGTAGTTTGTCACCTTTGCACGAGCGTGCGCAATTTTAATGTGACATGTTTGGTAACATCTCTTATATTTTACCAAAAATTGGGTTATGTTTTGTTTTTGTTTTTTGCATTAAAATTTATTCTTTCCAAAAAAAATGTTTGAAGAACTGCTGTGAAAATACTGTGTGACATAAAAAATCCACCATTTTATTCTCTAGGGGCTCTGCTTTAAAAAAAATATATAATATTTGGGGGTTCTAATTTTTTTGCAAAAAAAAAAAAAGATTTTTACATGTAAAAAAAAGTGTCAGAAAAAGGCCTGTTCTTCAGGTGGATATAGGCATCATATCTTGTTCACATTAGTAGCTCCTTACATCCTGCACTGGGCCATCAACAGGGATCAGCCGCTATTGAAATGGCTGATCCTCTGAGCTTTGTGGGAACCTGGAAGTAGCGCATCCTCATTACTATTTAAAAGCCTCTGACATGTCAGGGACTTTATCCATTGCACATGTCTCTGGGCAGTAAGACACAGCTTCTGATGGGAAAGTTCTGCTTGCTGGTCTGCAGAGAAATAATACAATGTTGGGCTAGCGGTCACACGACCACCACTTTAAAGCTGAAAAAAATTGATTTTATGCAGTTTTTCCAACAAAACAGGATAATTGATTTACTAGCCGATAACCAACCATTTTGGGACATTAACCACTTGCTGTGCTGTGCACCGCATAGCAGTTTTAGGCCCCTTTCACATGGACGGACCGTTCAGATCCGCCTGTCAGTTTTGATGGCGGATCTGAACGGGCGCTCCATGTTAGTCTATGGAGCATCTCCGCTGGCATCCGACCCGGTCCGATCCGCCAAAAGCAGACGTATGGCCCCACGTCCAGATCCGTCGCTGGCGGATCGGATCGGGTGAGATCTGATGAAAACGGACACACTGTCCGTTTTCATCCGATCTCTCCATAGAGACCAGCGGCGCTCGCAAGCCCCTCCCCGCTCAGTGAGCAGAGAGGGACTTGTCATCCGCCAGCTCAGCGGAGATCAACGGAGAGATCTCCCGCTGAGCCGGCGGACAGAGGAGTCCGCCTCGTGTGAAAGGGGCCTTACTGTGCGCCTGATCACGTATATATACGTGATCCAGCTCTTCCGGGTAGGGGGCGTGCATGATTAAACACAATGGGAGCTGATCAGCGGGTACCCCAGTCTCGATGTCTGCTGGCACCTTTATGTAAACAAGGCAGATTGCCGTTCTGTCAGTAGGGAAGGCATGGATCCTGTGTTTCTGTAAAGCAGGGACATGGATCAATGCCTTCCCCTAATAAAAGCACCACCCATAGTACACAGAAACATTAGCTAGGCACACAGTTAACCCTTTAATGACCCCTGATGTTAACCCCTTCCCAGCCAGTGTCATTAGTACACTGACAGTGCGTATTTATAGCACTGATCACTATATTACTGTCACTGGTCCCCAGAAAGTGTCAAGAGTGTCAATTAGTCAGAATGTCTGTTGCAGTTTTTCAGTCTCGCTATAAGTCGCTGTTTGCCTCCATTATTAGTAAAAAATTTAAAAATAAATAAAAATATCCAATAGTTTGTAGACGCTATAACTTTTGTGTTAACCAATCAATATACGCTTATTGGGATTTTTTTATTTTTTTTACCAAAAATTTGTAGCAGAATACATATTGATCTAAATTACTAAATAAATTAGATTTTTAAAATTTTTTATATTAGATATGTTTTTATAGCAGAAAGTAAAAAATATTGGATTTTTTTTACTCTTTTTTTGTTTAAAGCGCAAAAAATAAAAAACGAAGCAGTGATCAAATACCATCAAAAGAACGCTCTATTTGTGGGAAGAAAAGGACATAAATTTTGTTTGGGTACAGAGTCGCATGGCAGTGCAATTCTCAATTAAAATAACGCAATGCCGTATCGCAAAAAATGGCCTGGTCAAGAAGGGGGTTAAATCATCTGGAGGTCAAGTGGTAATAATATGATGACTTTCCAACTACTTTAAACTACACTGAACAAAAAAAATAATAAAAATAAACCATTTGTTCCATTACATACAGGCCATGCAATTAGATCCACCTATCAGTTTTTCAGCTCCATGTTAGTCTGTTGGCAGGTGGATGTACACAGATGTGCATCGGTTTACTTACCCTTACCTCCTAGTCCATCCAAATCCAGAAAAATACATTTTTCTGGGCCTACATACTATAGGTAGTCTGATGTAAAGAGTTGCAAGTGCCTTTTCATCTAGCACCCATAGGTCCAACATGGTCCTGAAAGCTCCAGTTTTCAAACACAGCAAAGAATTGAACGGACACAGAAGTCGCAAAAGTGACCCATGCCTGGTTCTGCTCTGATTCAGCAAGAAATATGTTCATTTATCCAGTGTAGATTGGACCAGATGGTGCCTATGTGAAGGGCCAAACAGGATTCCATTTAAATGTCTTTCGACCTCAGGCCTATGATCTTCGACATCCATTTAGGCCTAAGTGATTTAGCCATTCACATGACAGAAAGATCAAAAACGAGTCCTGTTTCTATATAGACAGACCAATAAACAACTTCAATAGCATTTCACTGTACACGGTTCTGTTAGGCCTATATGGCCGTCCAGGGTTTTACATAACTCTTCCCATTTATTAGTGCCTTCTGCAGTGCTACCAATGTCTCGCATCAGGTAGTATTGCTTTTTAAAGTGGTATTTCAAATACCCGTTCTCTCAGTACTACAGTTCACATGAATTCTGGAAACAACACAGACAATGTATTCCTTCTTTCTCCCTACTTCAGTAATAAGAAATCATGTTGAAGGTTTGTTTCTTTGTCATGAAAATGTAATTCTCGAGGTGAACTGCTAATACGATGTGACAGAGGAGATGCTAACCTTCCATTAAGGTCCTGCTGACTCTCATCCATAATGCTGCAAACATGATTGGGCCATTATTTTTATTGACGTCCAGATAACCCCTTTAGGCCTGGATGCTCTGCAGTGCATTCTGGGAGAACTGAGCAAACGAGAACATGATTTTGTATATGTGTATGTGAATTCAAAGTAATCAGACAAATGAAAAATGAAAATTAGCAATAAGCATCTTGCTGTTGTGTTGTATTTCTTTGCCAAAATATCACAAGTAAGCCAATGAAGCATGCTAACTTGGCAATGAAATGTACCAATTACCTGTAATTTTCATATATTTTCTTTGAAATGTAGTAATAAAAGTAGAGATATAGCTTTTTAGACTGCCTAAGTACATTATTGTATTGCTTCTTGGATACCGTTATTTGTATATCCAGTGTAGTCATGTGGTTTTAATTGTTATTACCTACCAAAATAAATACATCTTTAACAGGACCTGGAGTATATGTTTGTTGTTCTATATATAGAGCAGGGGTTCTCAAAAATTTTAAGTGGGGACCCAATAAAGAAATGTGCTACAATATTGGGACCCAAGAAGAAAACTATTACCAAAATGTCAGCAAAGCCAAACAATAAAAAATAACAATGGCCATATAATAAATAAAAATTGTGTAATTTCAAGTATAATTCTCAATATTTTCACATTTACTGTATAAATCAGGAAGGTAAAAAGCTGTTATAAAACAATTGTTATAATTTAAAACAGATACTAGATTCTTAAGCATCATTGCAATGTAAATGCTCATACATACAGTGCCTTGAAAAAGTATTCATACCTCTTGAAATGTTCCACATTTTGTCATGTTACAACCAAAAATGTAAATGTATTTTATTGGGATTTTATGTGATAGACCAACACAAAGTGGTACATAATTGTGAAGTGAAAGGAAAATGATAAATGCTTTTCTAAATTTTCTACAAATAAATATGTGAAAAGTGTAGCGTGCATTTGTATTCAGCTTCTCAATTGGATTTAGATCTGATTTTTGACTGGGCCATTCTAACACATAAATATGCTGTGATCTAAACCTTTTCATTGTAGCTCTGGCTGTATGTTTAGGGTTGTTGTCTTGCTGGAAGGTGAACCTCCACCCCAGTCTCAATTCTTTTGTAGACTCTAACAGGTTTTCTTCAAAAATTGCCCTGTATTTGGCTCGATTGATCTTCCCATCAACTCTGACCAACTTTCCTGTCCCTGCTGAAGAAAAGCATCCGCACAACAGGATGCTGCCACCACCATTTTTCACGGTGGGGATGATGTCTTCAGGGTGATGTGCAGTGTTCGTTTTGCTTTTAGGCCAAAAAGTTACATTTTGCTCTCATCTGACCAGAGCATGTTCTTCCACATGTTTGCTGTGTCCCCCACATGGCTTCTCGCAAACTGCTAATGGGACTTCTATTTGGCTTTCATTCAACAATGGTTTTTTTCTTGCCGCTCCTCCATAAAGGCCAGAATTGTGGAGTGCACAACTAATAGTTGTTCTGTGGACAGATTCTCTAAAGCCCCAAACACACACGGTCGGACTTTTTCATGGATTCTGTCCGATCGGACAATGTTGTTGAAAAATCAGACCGTGTGTATGCAGCATCGGACAGTGTACGTCCGATTGTCCGACGGACAAAGTCTTATCTCCTGCTGGAAAGATTTGCCGACAACACGGTCCGATCACACCAAATCCGATCGTGTGTACGGTTGTCCGACCGGACAAAGTGCTACGCATGCTCAGATCACATTACAAGACCAAAGCTATTGGCTACTAGCCTCTACGTAGTCCTGTCGTAGGCAACAAACGTCACCACGTTCAGAATGATCGGATTTTCCGACAACTTTGTCCGACCGTGTGTACGCAAAACCAACATCAGACAAAGTATGACGGACATGGTCCGACGGACCTGGTCCACGGATTGTCCGACCGTGTGTATGGGGCTTTAGAGTTACCATGGGCCTCTTGGCTGCTTCTCTGATTAATGCTCTCCTTGCCCAGCCTGTCAGTTTAAGTGGACAGCCATGTCTTAGTAGATTAGCAGATGTGCCATACTCTTTTCGGATAATTGATTGAACAGTGCTCTGTGAGATGTTCAAAGCTTGGGATGTTTTTTTATAACCTAACTCTGCTTTAAACTTCTCCGCAACTTTATCCCTGGTCTGTCTGGTGTGTTCCTTGGCCTTCATGATGCTGTTTATTCACTAAGGTTCTCTAACAAACCTCTGAGGGCTTCACAGAACAGCTGTATTTATCCTGAGATTAAATTACACACAGGTGGACTCTGTTTACTATTAAGGTGACTTTTAAAAGGCAATAGGTTCCACTAGAATTTAGTTAGGCGTATCAGAGTAAAGGGGGCTGAATACAAATGCAGTTCACACTTTTCACATATTTATTTGTAAAAAAAATTGAAAACCATTTATCATTATCCTTCCACTTCTCAATTATGTGCCACTTTGTGTTAGTCTATCACATAAAATCCCAATAAAATACATTTACGTTTCTGGTTGTAACATGAAAAAATTTGGAAAATGTCAAGGGGTATGAATACTTTTTCAAGACACTGTATACAAAATATTTAAAGCGGAACAGATATAAAAGGAATATGTTAAATAAGAATTCCAGGTATGGATATTTTATACATAGTTACATGTCCAGCTTAAACCAGTCTAACTAGTGTAAGCTGATAACTGCTGTGGAACTTCTTCCTTTGCTGCTGCTGCATTATCTTTCCATAGTGTGCACAGAGTTAAACACATTGGAATTCTTCTCTGTAGAGTGTCTCCAGTGCAGGGGGCAGCCATCTGTTCTGGTCTTGTGATTAGCTGAGGCAAGAAAAGAGTTAGATGAATGAGAAAGACTTTAGCCGCTGACTAAATAGAACCCTGCCATAGCTGACCACAATCGGGTGAGAACCCAGAGAAGCAAAATGACTGCTCATTAAGCAGAACCTTGCCTCAGGGACAGAGAACCTCAGGGACCGAGAACCTTCCAGTCAACCAAAGGGTGTCACGTGTGATTTGGCTGCCTCGTGTGTTCAGACTGTGTGTGCATTTATATTATGTGTTAATACTTTATACACAATATGCACCACTGTAATGAATGTTATGCATTTATATTTGACATGTTAATAAACATTTTCCAACTTATCTTGACCTAATCTGTCAACAACCTCATTTAAAGTCCCAACTTCCTTCTCGTTTTACCCAAATCAGGGATGGAGGGACAGCTGTGCTTCGTTTAAAGTCCCAAAATTCCCCTTTTTCTTCAAGACTGTACTAGAGAACATTCCTATCACTTATAAGGAAGGAAAAGAGGGACTGTTTCAGCAGGAGAGAAATCAAAGCAACTCTTTTCCTGTCGGAGGGCTTGAACTGAATCAGAGCATGTGTCCGGAGATACTGGAGAGGGCTCCCTGGGTTTGGTAGGAGACTAACATTGTACAAATGAATCTGTTTGTATGCTGATAACTTTTCCAGGCAATTGTTTTTGTTCATCAATCATTGGCCAGTGGGATAAAATGGAGGCTGTTGTAGCAAGTCCGGACTGTATTTATATACTCTTGCTAGGTAAATGCAATTCTTATGCCATGTACACACGAGCCATTTAATAGTAAAGGCTAGTTGGCTGCAGTAAGGAAACTGAATCACAATTTTAACCATTGGCTGCTATTTTTCCCTTGAAACTGCCTGTCCATTTTACTGTGATAACTGTTCAGCCTAGGGAAACTTAGGGCTGATATCATTGGCTAGGGACAGTGTTTCTCCCGCACAATCCCTACTACTTTTCCACCCTTTTCCTTAGAAGGACATATCCTCCTGCTGCTACTACTTCTTCGAGTGCATTGTGGATCATATGGTTCCATTGCCCAACTTCAGTGATTTCATTACCGCTGACCACTTATGACACTTGCCAGCACCTACTGCCTAAATTTGTGAGTTCATTTGGGCTTCGCCCTTTTTTTGAGCATACTGTAGTAGCTTACCTTTGTATAGTGCAACATTTCTGTTGAAAGATGCTTAGGTGACAGTCCCTCTGCAATAGGTGACCTTGCTACATACTCCTCTACTGTTGTGGTTGTTAACCTAATGGTTGATAAAGGGGATCCCATAGAAAATGTAATATTTTATATTATAATACATCATATTAAAATACATACAGTATTATATATATAATATATATATATATATATATATATATATATATATATATATATATATTTTTTTTTTTTTTTGCAGCTTACCAGTTCTTAGATGTGGTGGTTGCACTAGTTGGTTTATTTCTGGCAGTAACACACTTCCTGTCCTAGGGTGGCAGCTTTCACAGTACTGTATGTATGGAGGGGCAGAATTATCACGCTAAGCTGTTCGCCAAATTTGGACTACAACTCCCCCTCATTTCCTTCATATAGGTAAGAATTTTTTTGAACATATATTTGCTAGGAAAACTGGTAACATTATTTGATATATCAGTTCAGTGCAAAGGAAGGACACTGGAATTATGGCAAAATAAAATAAGATTTTATACTTACTGTAAAATCTTTTTCTTGGAGTCCATTGAGGAACAAAGGAATCATAGATGATTGGGTTATATGTAGTTGACCACAGGAGGTAGACACTGGCAAACACAAAAGAATACTGAAGGCAAAGCCCTGTATAACTCTGCCCCCTAACCTTCATGCTTCAGTTTTGTGAGAAAGCAGTACATAAGTACAATAAACTGAGAGGGCTCAATTGACCTCAAGAGCCCTTTCAGCTTTCAGGTTTCAAGAAACCCCTGCTAGACATGGTTAAGCATACAGCTAATGGTACATTAGCAAGATCAGTAAGTTGTAAAAAGTTATATAAAATAGAGACTGTGGCCTACCCACCATATTTGACAAAAAGGACAAATCATTTCTGTATCACATCCTGCTATATACAACAACATTTTTTGTATTATTCTTGAAATGAAAAAAATGTGCAATCCCCTTTCATTAGATGTAACATTTTACAATGGTTGGTGATTTTTGGAAAGTTCTGCACTTGCATGGGTCATCCATAATTACAGTACAGTAAGTATTCTATAAACTATGTTTAAAATCATTAACACATATTGCTTAGGTTATTTTTATCATCTTTAGCATACATTTAAATAAAAAAAATGTAATACAAATTAAAATCTATACATTACCTTAAGAACAATTGCAGACAACATTGTAACTATGAATATGTCTAAAGGTCAACTTAGAATACCTCTGCCTGTGTATCTTCCCATATGTTACCCTTTGCTACTCTAACATATCCAGCTGTGTGTATCTTCAGCTTCTCATCAAGAGTGTCCAAATATGCCCACCCTTTCTGTGCAGGTCCTCCTTTCAAAGAAACTGGTACTACAGCTCCTATGAATGAAACACGATCTATGAATTGAAGGGGGTTCTTTCAATCATTCTTCTTCAATTGTTAGATTGTGCTTCATAGAAACAGTTTTACTGCCTTCTATGAATGGAGTAGCTGAATGGAAAGGGTGAGCATAGTTGGGCACTTCTGCTGCATACAAATGACAGCTCCCTCAGTTTTATTAACCCCCTGCACTGGGGTTGGGGGTAGTGGGTTTATTATTGTAGGAGGAGTTTAAGGAAACCAGGAGCCAGCAGCGCAAGGGACACAGCAAATTAATAGCAAGTCATGTCCCTTGTGCAGATTTTTTTTTTGTTTGGCTGCACTTAGGATTTAAAGAAGCACTGGGTAGGCATGCCTTCTCACTGTGTTAATTTAATTAAGGCTTCATTTCTAGGTGGGAATATGTCTATAAGGTATGACATTACAAAGGAAACCCTGTGAAGTTTCAGTACCATACACAACTTTTTACACAGTGCTTGCTCTAGCATATATGACAAAAACCTATAAAGTGAGATTTCACAATGTCCAATAAGGTAACAGACAAAGCAGAGTTCTAATTGCATATCTATGCAGTTTCTTACTTGATGTGGTCAACTGTTTGTATATTGTGGTCAATGAATCAATTAGTACTGCCCACAGAGCTTGGGAGCACAAAGAAGGGAATGCCACTTTTCTTGGTACAGGGTACATGGCTCCATCTAATAAGCAATGCATGACTTGGAATCCTTGTATGCAACTTGAGTATTACTACAAGCTTATTTTTTGTTAGTCTAATGCCGCGTACACACGATCGGAATTTCCAGCAGACTTGGTTTGGCGGACCAGAATCTGTTGGACAATTCGATCGTGTGTGGGCTCCAGCAGACTTTTCTTTACCAAAAGTCAGACGGACCTAGAAATAAAACATGTTTCAAATCTTTCCGACAGACTCGAATCCGGTCGAAAAATCCGGTCACCTGTGTGCTAGTCCGACGGACGAAAACCGACGCTAGGGCAGCTATTGGCTGCTGGCTATGAACTTCCTTATTCTAGTCCGGTCGTACGTCATCACATTCGAATCCGTCTGACTTTCGGAGTGATCGTGTGTGGGCATGTCCGTTCGTTTGAAAGTCAGGCGGACCTCCGCTGCAAAGTCCGTCGGAAAGACTGTCGGACCTAGTCCATCGAAAAGTCAGACCATGTGTATGCGGCATTAGGGTTATTTCAAGAGCAAAAGCTAAATAAACAAATGAAATACTTATTTGAGAGCTGTTTCACCAGTCAAATGATTTGCAATTTTGTCCATTTAGTCCTGAGATTTATGCAGCCCTGCGAGGAACCACAGCCACGCTGGTGGCCTCACTTTATTGTAGTTAAAGTGGGATCTGTCATTACTATTTTTTTTACACTGCTCTACCCCTTATGGGACAAAGTACATGTAGTATTTTGTCCCATGTAGGTGCTTAAGTGTAGCTATAAAGTCCGACCTGCACCCCCCTTGCCCTCCCTGCATGGCAAACCAAAAAATGGCTGGAAAGGAGGCAAATCAATCCTAATGCAGCTTGCCTTGGCTCTGACTCTGACTCTTTCCTGAGACAAGAGGAATGCAGAGGAAGAGGAATGGGGCGGTGTTGTCGGCTTACTCTCCCTCTGCATTCCTCTTGTCTCAGAAAAGTGTCAGAGCTGAGACAAGCTGCAGTTAGGATTTATCTGTGTCCTTTACAGCCATTGTTAGTTTTACCCACAGGAGGAGGGGGGGGTAGTTGAACTATATAACTACACTTAGGAAGCACCTAGATACATGGGACAAAGTACTACATGCAAGCAGAGCTCAATGTATAAATTTGGCATAGGCCGAAATAAATGGACACCTGCAAATGCATAGCAGTGACATAAGCTCCACCTGGCCATTTAAAATGGCCGATGATCGGAACCCTGAAGAAGATCAGCCAAAGATGCCGGTGGCCAGCAAAGGAGCTTGAGGACAGTGCATCACTGTTAGAGGTGAGCATAGTTCCACTTTAAGCAACAGCTTGGTCACCTCAGTGAAGGAGCAGCAGAAATCTGATGAATCATCTCTCTGCTCTTTCATCCTGTCAGCATGGTCTTTCTCATCAAAAATGAGAGCAGAGAGTTAACCTTATCAGACCTAGGTTATACAACTCTGAGATAGAAAAACAGCTGCTTCAGGTTGGTCTGCACTCTGTCTCAATACATCTCCCAACTACTGACCTGGTTCATTCAAGAACAGCCAATATCTTTCTATGACTTAAAATAAAATCACACCCTAGTTCTTGCTAAAGGTCTTCTTTATTAGAAAAGTAACATATAACACAGAAACAAGGAAACTCTTTCACATATCACATAATGTTCATCGCTTTCTCAAAGAATAAACTTCTTTTCTAATACGTTGTAAAAACTTAAGTGGTATTATCTGTTAAATAATTTTGACTTGCACAGAAAAAAAGCACCTACAGTATATCTAATATAAGGTTATACAGTATATCTAATATAAGTTGTCTGCAAAGTGACAGCGTGTTCTGTATTTATATAAATGTGATCATATGTATTATCATTATACATTTCTTCTGCCATAAATGACCCCAATAAACCCATCAAGAAATATGCCAACAATGCAGCAGATTCTCTTAACATCAAAAGGCTTAATCACACCACGGCTTATTTGTCTTTTCCCTGGCTAACATTAAGTGGAAACATACTGAGAGCATGGCCTGATCAACCATTGTATTAGGTAACATTATATTAGTTTGATTAGAAGCTCCAAAGACTCATTAATCACGAAGATGTGAATGGTTAGTCTAGTACAACATACAAATTGGAAACACGTGCTCCCTTCAAAGTTTAGAATCCAGAAATATATAATAGAACTAGGAATGTATATATCTTCTAATAGAATAATCATGTTGTATTGCAGCAATTTGTAACTGACCTAATTTTTTGTTGTTTTCTAGCTGGCTGAAGAGTGCCGTTTTCCTGCTAATGCTATATTATTCAAGCTACTAAGTTCCCATGCAAGATTTAGTCTATCCTGTCTCTTCAGCAGCTTCTAATCATGAGTCAGTCTTCCATTTTCAAACTCTAGCAAAGAAGATGCATTTCCTTCACCATACTTTTCATCTTTTTTAGCTTTCTTCCCAAACTATGTAACGTAAGTGGTAATCTTCTGGGAGCATAAATATGATTTATTCTTGTTGGATAATGGAATCGGTGTGGACCAAGCAAAAGGGATATATTGTTTTTATCATGAAATTACTCTTTTCTTCCCAAATGGGAGAATTGAGAGAGTGTAGTGAGTGATTATTTCCTGAGGGTAAATGATTGAGAAAAAAAACACAGAAATCCCCTGCTGAATATGTTCTTGTTGGCTATAGCGTGCCTTTTGAGTGTCCCCGGATCTCACAGTGTTTGACAACCTGCAGACACATTTGATGAACTGTATTCTTCTGTCAGAGACAGCCTGTCTGGGAGGAGAAAAGAGATCCTTTATCGTCTGATCAGCTATTATTGTCTTGATCTTTTATAAGCAATCTGCAAATGCACGTGAATGTAATATCCTTTCACACAAGTGCCAGGGAGAATAGAAATCAGTCGAAAGCCCCTTCCCACCAGTTATGGAAATGTCCTAATAATATAATTAGGAAAGATGGTTTGTGAATGATAGGAATAAGAAGGGGGTAATCAAAATGCTTGTGCATTATCTGTCTGCTGTGAAAACCAAGAAAGCCACAATAAATAGATCTTACCAGAGCTATCAGGAACTGGCTTATATTGAATTCTTTGTCTAAAAGAAAAACATTCAGAGTATGATCTGAATTGAGTAGCATAATGGTGTTTTATTTTCATAAAACATGTAAAAGTCTGCTGGGCCCGAGCCAAGAACGATTAATGCACTGATATAGTGTGGAACAAAATAAGTAGGCAGCTCTAACATTCCTTTTTAAACTCTAATGGTATTACCAAGAAGATAGTAATTTAATTTTGGGCTTGGACAAATGGGTCCAAAACACCATGCTCTTTGCATCTTAAAAAATAAAAAGGTTTTCTTTTCCTTTTATTCAATGTCGCCTATGTCATGTCTGTATCTGATTGCTTATATTTAAAGCCACCGCAAATCTGGAAAATCTTAAGAAAGTAATATAGAAAGCAACAAAAATTCAATGTTTGTTTGAAATGTGCAGCTGTGTGTATTTCTGTTATAAGATTATTAGGCCCCATACATAAAAAGTATTTTAAAAAGAATAGTAACCAGGCCGAGTCCAGCTGCTGTTTTTTTTTTGTTCAGGACTAGGGAGGAGAAGAGAAAAATTCTAAATGATTGCTATGGGCAGCACACTTTCCAACAGTTTGTATAATAAAGAGTATCTAAACCCGAACACTAAAATCTCATAAAAGCTTTAAAATGTTAATTTAATTTGAAACATTGTTTATAAATCTTATGAAATATAAAGCGTTCAATAAAATAATACGTTAAGATCCTGCCATGAAAGTACTTGTCTGGGGATTTCCTGTTATGAGGTGACATCTGTCTGCCAGTTAAGCTCGTACAATTACAATGCTGATACATATTACACAGCCACGGTCTACCTTTTTTACCATCAGTTTGGAATGTTTAGAGTGTGAGATGTAGGGTTTTTGGTTAAAAGATGATTTTTGGTTAAAAGTTGACATTTTCATCATTATCATTTCATTTCAGGTACTTATATAGCGCCATCAATTCACACATTGCTTTACATATATAGTATACATTCACATCAGTCCCTACCCTCAAGGAGCTTACAATCTAAGGTCCCTAACTCACATTCATACATATACATACTAGGGCTAATTTTTAGACATGATCCAATTAACCTACCAGCATGTCTTTGGAGTAATAGCTGTTGGTAATCTTTATAGGCTTCACATTGGGAAAAAAAAGTGCTACCAGTTCTCTCCCTTGCTCATACCCTCCCCCCCCCCAAAGGGTGCTGAAAACCCTGGTGCCTCTTAGCATCAGGACACTGGTGTAATGGGAGGGAGGCCTTATTTTGGGGAGGCCCCTCTCAAAACACCCCCTTAATCTTTAATGGTATGCATGCTGGTATCAGCATTGCAGAGTGCTGCATGCTTTATGCCTCCCTTGCTGTAGGGATACCAGCCCACATGTTTGGTGTGGCAGGCTAATTAGTACTGGATGGTGGGAATCACCCTGTTTTTTTTTTTTTTTTACATTAAAATATTTACAGTTAAAGCCAGCTTACACTCCGGCAGTGGTAATCTTCCAGTTCTGCTGGGGTTAATACAGCCACTTTACCCATCATAGGCACTCATCAGGCTTGCCAACTATGCCTCTCCATTTTTAGGAGCTGTAGCTTCTATCAATGAAAAGTGCCTTATTAATGGAAAAGGCAGGCCTGTCTTCCATTCATAGAGTGTTGTTCATTGATTGCAGCTAAAATACAGCTTCTATGACACACACTGCATTGTCAAAACAGAGTGTACAAAAACACTTCAAAACCACAAAATCCACATTCCCCAAATCCTCATTCCATACCTGTACTTACAATTATTCCCAAAATATCGACTTCGGCAATGTGTTTGGTAAAAACTAGCTAGCATCCATGCAGTATATAAGCACTTGAATAGACAGCAAATAGAATGAGACAAGGCAGAATTTATTTCCCACAATAAAAATTAGACAGTACAAAAGCAGCTTGGTTAAGCTGCAATATATATAGTTACATAGTTACAAAGTAAGCAAGGTTGAAAAAAGACACAAGTCCAACCTATGTGTGTGATTTTATGTTAGTATTACATTGTATATCCCTGTATGTTATGGTCATTTATGTGCTTATCTAATATTTTTTTTAAATGATCAATACTCCCAGCTGAAACAACTGCATGTGGAAGAGAATTCCACATCCTTACCGCTCTTACAGTAAAGAATCCTCTACGCAGTTTAAGGTTCTTCTAATTTTAGTGAATGACCACGTGTCTTATTAAATTCCCTTTCATGGAAAAGTTTTATCCCTATTGTGGGGTCACCAGTACGGTATTTGTACACTGAAATTATATCCCCTCTCAAGCGTCTCTTCTCCAGAGAGAACAAGTTCAGTGCTCGTAACCTTTCCTCACAACTAATGTCCTCCAGTCCCTTTATTAGTTTTGTTGCCTTTCTCTGGACTCTTTCCAGTACATCCTTCCTGAGGACTGGTGCCCAGAACTGGACAGTACTGTCAGAACTGGACAGCATACTCTAGGTGCGGTCGGACCAGAGTCTTGTAGAGTGGGAGAATTATCGTTTTATCTCTGGAGTCGATCCCCTTTTTAATACATGTCATTATTCTGTTTGCTTTGCTTGCAGCAGCTTGGCATTGCATGCTATTGCTGAGCCTACCATCTACTAGGACCCCCAGGTCCTTTTCCATCCTAGATTCCCCCAGAGGTTCTCCCCCCAATGAGTAGATGGCATTCATATTTTTGGTACCTAAATGCATTATTTTACCTTTTTCTAGATTAAACCTAATTTGCCATGTAGTTGCCCACCCCATTAATTTGTTCAGATCTTCTTGCAAGGTTTCCACATCCTGTCGAGAAGTTATTGCCCTGCTTAGCATAGTATCGTCTGCAAATACAGAGATTGAGCCCATCCTCCAGGTCGTTTATGAATAAATTAAATAGGATTGGTCCCAGGACAGAACCCTGGGGGACCCCACTTTCCACCCTGGACCATTCTCAGCACTCCCCATTTATCACTACCCTCTAAACTCGCCACTGTTCATAATGGTATAATGGAGAGACAAAGCAGGTTTTATCCTGAAATATAAATTAGAGTGCATTAAAACACAATAGCTGAATGACTCAGGCAGATGCAGCACTTTTACTGAGCCTGAAAGCTGCAGTGTAATGTGCATGCACAATGTTTTATCCATAGTCCCTAATAAAGAAGCTGTCTTTTTGCCAGTCTGCTGACTGGAACCATGGCATTTTAGAAATTGTACAGATCTTAAATATTAAAGATGTGTATGGTAATATTACTTAATTTAGTTATGTGGTGTGGGATGGACTTGAGGATCTGTTTAATGTAGTGCTGAGCTGCAGGTTGCGACCTTTAAGACTCTTGCGATTTAACTCATGGCATGCTTGTCTGGTATGTACAGTTAGGACAGGCATTCACAGTGACACTGTTTAGGTACTCACAGTATATAATATGTACAGTACTTACCCTTATGTGACAGCAAAATAAATAAAACAACTGATAATGTAAAAAGTATATATAAACAAAAAAATCATCTTTTAAGGTGCTATGAAAATCACAAAAGTGCAAAAAGATTAAGATACAGTACAATTATTTAATTACCGGTAAATATAGTCCATGAATTGTAATTTATCCACAGAATGGAGTGAACGTTTCCTCAGTATGAGTGGTTGTCATTTTGCTTACTGTATATCTTAACACGTTTTTATGGTTTTATGCTATGTTGGCTTTCTTCTTTAAGTTTTTCCTCCCCTATCTGAGCTGAACATTGGGCAGCAAGGATTCAGGCCTATAAGGCATACTGATAAGTGCAGCAGAACTGCTTTATGAAAGGAGGAGGTGGAGGTCATTACAATCTGGTGAGCTTGTAAAGGAAGGTTAAAGTAGAAATAAAGGCAAAAATTTTGTTAATTTTGGATAAGTAAGAGAGGGTTATAACCCCTGTCAGTTTTTTACCATCTGTGCCCCATCGAGGCAACTCTCTTTCCTGTTGCATCTTCATGGCATCATACAATGGGTTGTGGCTCTGCCCCCACAACCTGATAAGACTGCTTAACTATAAATCAAAGACAGACCCATCGCACAGCATTCTCCTTTTTGTCCTCACCTGATCAGGACTGGAATCACATGGTATCGCTTACCATTTGTTGCCCCAGCCAGATTCAGTCTCTCCTTGGTGGAAGTCCTTCCTGTACAGCATATAAATGAGCCTTATGGTTGGAGACCCAATCTGGTGGTCTGGGGGACATAGTTCAGCCTCTCCTGGGTGAAAGTCCTTCTTGTACAGCCTCTAAATGAGCTATATGGTTGGAGCCCTATTATGGTGGCGCAGGCCTCTCAAAAAAAGGTTTAAATAAGCTTTGGTGGCAGCGTTTTCTCTTTGATTTCCATATGCTTTTCACTTCTTCTCTCCGTTTGTCAATCAGGCAATCTGTGTCCAGTGCTAAATTTAAAAAACAAGCACAGAGTTGTGCAGGATAGAGAACCTCCAATCAATTCTATTATTCATAAATCTGGGAGATTGCATGCTCTCTGTAGGATTATCAGACACCTATTTACTTGTCCCAATCCATCCTGCATTTCAGTTATACTCTTAGTTGCCTTGCCTTCCCTTCGGTCTGTCCACCTCCCCCAGGACATGCATGCTTCTTCTAGCCAGCAATTGGGAGATGCTTATCCAGCATTGGGATGCTATGCTACACAACCTACAAAATTTTGATAGCTAAATAATTGAACACAAAAAGCTTCCCCTGTCCAGCCCTAAGTATGAGGTTCTTGGGGGCATTTTTGGATACACAAAAAAATTCAGTAGAACTTCCATCAGGGAAGATCCTTGGTTTTTCTTAACTGACCAATTGTTGTTTTCAAATGGAACATTTTCACCATCAAACCCCAGCCAGAAAGGTTGGGGGACAAATTTTAAAAAGCAGGCTGCTCAGGTTTATGGGATGTTCAGCTTATGAGGCATAGAATTGAATAGTCTAAAACTGAGAGCAGCGTCCAAAGCCCTTCTGTCATTCACCCCTTTTATAAGAAGAACAAGAGTTGTGCTGTAAAAAACAAAAAACAAATGAGTGCAGCGCTAAATAAACATAGAATGCCAAATATAAAAATGATGATATATAATCCTCCTAAAGTTGATAACTACTATATTAAGTGCTCAATGCAATCTACCAATCCTCAATAACGTGCAATGTGCTCTGAACTCCTCATGAAATCCTAATGTCAAACAGTAAATAATAAAGACAATAAAGTGCAATATGCTTTAGCAATATTCTTATAACAATCAATCAAATAGTGAACAATGTGATAGTCCATTATATAGTTAATAGAGATAGATGCTGTGAACAAGAAATCTTCACTCTGATCCACCTTTGTACATATAGCCAAATAATCCTTGTGCTGCCCTCCACCGGTTGTGCCCTCACCTTAAGGCTTAATAAACTCCTCCTATTGTTCCTCCTTCCTTTGGTTTATAACTCATTACCCTATGGGATGCTCCTTCCTGATAGTTACCAGAGACCTCCACTCTCATCACCCACATGCAAAGCAAAAACTTGCAATAGTGCTTTAGCTTTTTATAAATGTATTAAATAATCATGCACCATATATATATACTCACATTTTCCATATTACAAATAAGCCTTTGTAACAAACATCCTATGTGTGAAGACGATGGTGTCACCTTAGAACCGGCTCTGCAGCTCCGGTCGGCAGTGTTCCTTCCTTCCGTCACACTGAGACAAACTTTCCTGGTCACTCAAGTCAGCCCCTCAAGTCCCTCCTACTAGTTTTGTCACACCTCGTGACTTCCTCTGGAAGATATCAGTATAAGATTTGTACTGTGCCTAGACAGCAGTGGAAGGGTAGAATTCTTAGGCTGGCAGTAGAATTTCCAGTATCGATAACTGCAATTATACCATTTTGGCTGAGAAGGCTCTGGTGTCTGTCTCTCCTACAGTTGAGCATTGAGTCACCACTGCCTCTGCTAGTGATGACGGCTATGCTCTCTCATAGCCAGTTTTGCCATCCAGCCCCAAGAGACTATTGTTGATGGCATGGAAGTTGAGAGGCAGAGACTACGAAGTCAAGGGTGCTCAGTGCAGATAGTGGCTGACTTGTGTCAAGCCAGAGATGTCTCCATGAATAAGACTTACCGTATATACTCGAGTATAAGCCGAGTTTTTCAGCCCATTTTTTGGGCTGAAAAATCCCGCCGCGGCTTATACTCGAGTTAAAAAAAAAAAAAAGTCTGAAATGAAGGAGGAAAAGGGGCGGGGCCGTGTCGCTGGGTGACACTCGTGAATCAGCCCAGAGCCCCTCCCTCCCATGTTTCAGATCGCCATGCAGCCAGCCCAGCATAACGATGTCCCGCCTCCTCTTGTGACAGACGGCACAGTGATCCAATGCTAGGAATCATTGTGCCATGTGTCATAGGAGGCGGGACATGGTTACCGTGGCTGCATGGCGATTAAGATCCTCTCCCTGAAATCAGCGCAGCCCGCTCTCTCCCAGCTGAGCCAGGACACATCCCTGAGTGCCAGAACGGAGCCCCCACTGGGAACCCCGATCTTCAGCAACCCTGCTGCAGGCAAAAATGCGCCCGGATACCTCTGCAGTCAGCCATGAGGTGAGTCTCAGTGTTGCATTAACCTCTTCCCTGCCGATACAAAACCCTCAGCCTGACTCCATAGCTGCCTTCCCCACTGTGGGATAACCAGCGTGACATCTCATTACCAGGCACTGATAGGCTTTACCTGATGGGCACTGGCAGGCTGCATGTTATGGGCACTGATAGGCTGTACCTGATGGGCACTGGCAGGCTGCATGTCATGGGCACTGATAGGCTGTACATGATGGGCACTGACAGGCGGCATTTCATGGGCACTGATAGGCTGTACATAATGGGCACTGACAGGCGGCATGTGATGGGCACTGATAGGCTGTACATGATGGGCACTTTTGAAATTTACCAGTAGCTGCTGCATTTCCCACCCTAGGCTTATACTCGAGTCAATAGGTTTTCCCAGTTTTTTGTGGCAAAATTACGTGCCTCGGCTTATATTCAGGTCAGCATATACTCGAGTGTATACGGTACTAAAGAATATGAGTAAAATTTGCATATCTCACACAGCAAAGCCTGAGGTCCTGTATTACCAAAACTAGCCAAGATTCTGCAGTTCTTACAACTGGGGCTGGACAGGGGCCTAGGATCAAATATGTTTAAAGTTCAGCCTTGTCTGCCAGATAGAAATGAGGCCTTGATAGAGCTTTAAGGAGCCCTTAAACCCTTTATTGATGCAATTCTTTTTTTTTTTTTTATAAATCTTTTTATTTAATTTCTTAAACAAACAAACAAAACACAACAACACATCATACACATTGATTCTGAAATATATTAGTAGAATAACATGGCATAGCAAAAAAGGAAAAAAAGAAACAAAGATTATATATTAGATGCCGTGTACGATTTGTCCAACCACTTTGCCCAGACTTTATCATACTTACTAGGGCAACCCCTATTCCTATAAATGTCTCTATACAATTGAAGATTATTATTTATCAATTGTTTCCAATATAAAAGTGTAGGAGGACAGGGTTTCTTCCAATATAATGCAATGGCTTTTCTTGCATTGAATAATGTTGTATTAATAAATATTCACTCAGTCACTATAGGAGTAATAGCCTCTACCAAACCCAGCAAACAAACAGACATTGAAACCGGTAAAGGAGCAGAGGTGATAGAGTTGAATAAATTCACCAACTCCACTCAAAAATTAGCTATACATGGGCAAGTCCAAAAAATGTGTGTGAAATCCCCCCGAGATGCTCCGCACCTCCAGCACTTAGAAGAGCAACCAGGGTTTATCTTTTGAAGTCTATAGGGTGTGATATATGCTCTGTGTACCAGTTTAAATTGGATCATATGGTCCCTCAAGGAAACCAGCGATCTCAGAGGTTAATCCCACACACAAATCCAAACCCAGATCTAGTATATCTCGCATCTACCTAGCTCGAAGACCCTCTAGTGGCAAAATAGAAATTATCCAGACACTCAGACCTAAGTTCTAATTCCAAAGTGGATTTTGTCATCATTAAACTATCCTGTGGAAACGTACTACGGGCCTCCATATCTATTGGAAACAACAATGACTTAGTCCAATTTACCTTCAGCCTTGTAACCATTGAAAATGAATCCAGTATATCTAGGGCCCCTTGAAGCGAGGGGCCAGCATCATTTAAAAATAATAGGAGATCATCTGCATACAAAGCTACCCTCTCCTCCAACCAACCCATCCGCAATCTTTTAATATTGGGGGAAGTGAGTAGAGCCTCCGCCTCCGACTCCATAGCAATAGCAAAAAGGGTTCGAGAGAGAGGGCAACCCTGCCGAGTTCCCCTAAATAATGAAAAGGGAGATGACAACTCTCCTCCCATTTTTACTGCAGCTATGGGATTCCTATATAAGACCTGTAACCATTTTATAAATACCATTGGAAAACCCATTCTACGGAGTACTTCCCACAAGAAGGGCCACTCCAGGGTATCAAAAGCCTTCTCGATATCCAAGGAAGCAATGACTCTAGATCCTATATTAATATGTGAAGCATAAATATTAGTATATAATCTCCTCAAATTCATATCAGTAGCCCTGCCAGGCATTAAACCCATCTGATCTGAGTCGATAATATTCAACATCAAAGGTTGTAGTCGTCGGGAGATTAACTTAGTCAAAATCTTGAAATCTACATTCAAAAGAGCAATAGGCCCATATGAAGCACAAGAGGATGGATCTTTTGGATGCTTGTAGATTATATGAGCATGTTTCATTAAGTCCAGCAAGGCTGCCTCCTTCAGACAATCAGAGGAAAGAGAGGCCAGTGCAGGAGCTAAGAGCTTTCCATGAGCCTTATAAAATTCAATAGGAAGTCCATACTGTCCCGGTGACTTCCCCAATGTAAAGGAGCCAATGACAGAAAGGACTTCCTCCGATGTTATAGGACGTACTAGCTTGATAAAATTGTCTGATAAAATTGCCGAAAAGTCTCCAGAATTTTAGGCGTTGTACAGGCCATATTCATATGTCGTGCTCAGTATTTTGCCACTCCTGCGGGCCCTCCTGTGTCCCTCTTACAGCCCATCCCCGATCCGTGTGATTGGCATCCCCGATCCACCACCGATACACGTGAACGGCCGTGTCCAATCACAGCCGGTCACATGTACTGGCTACAAGTACGGCGCTCGTGCACGACCCTAGGGCGCATGCAGAACGGCGATCTGGGACGAGGCTTGTCACCCTGACACAGCCCAACCCCGATCACAGTAAAGAGCTAATGAAATTGTCTCTTTACCATGTGACCGGCTGTGTCCAATCATGTCAACAAACCGCGGTTACGAGATGTTACCGGGTTCTCCTCCTCACACACCGATCGTGTGTGAGAAGGAGATTGCGGTAACATCTCCTTACTGCTTAGTGTACACCAATACACACTGATTACCCCCCCCCCCCAATGAATAGGACTTGTCACCAGCTATCAAAGTACCTGTCACCAGCAATTAAAGTACCTGTCACCAGCCATCAAAGTACCTGTCATCATCATCTGAGTACCCGAGTACCTGTCCCAGCCCATCTGAGTACCCGAGTACCTGTCACAGTCCATCTGAGTACCCGAGTACCTGAGTACCTGTCACAGCCCTTTTGAGTACCCGAGTACCTGTCACAGTCCATCTGAGTACCCGAGTACCTGTCACAGCCCATCTGAGTACCCGAGTACCTGAGTACCTGTCACAGCCCATCTGAGTACCCGAGTACCTGTCACAGTCCATCTGAGTACTTGTCACAGCCCATCTGAGTACCCGAGTACCTGTCACAGTCCATCTGAGTATTCAAATACCTGTCCCAGACCATCTGAGTACCCGAGTACCTGTCACAGTCCATCTGAGTACCTGTCCCAGCCCATCTGAGTACCTGAGCACCTGTCCCAGCCCATCTGATTCCCAGAGTACCTGTCACAGTCCATCTGAGTACCTGAGTACCTGTCACATTCCAGCTGAGTACCCGAGTACCTGAGTACCTATCACAGCCCATCTGCGTACCTGTCACAGTTCATCTGAGTACCGAGTACCTGTCACATTCCATCTGAGTACCCGAGTACCTGAGTACCTGAGTACCTGTCACAGTCCATCTGAGTACCCGAGTACCTGTCCAAGTCCATCTGATTACCTGAGTACCTGTCACAGTCCATCTGAGTACCTGTCACAGTTCATCTGAGTACCCGAGTACCTGTCACAGTTCATCTGAGTACCCGAATACCTGTCACAGTCCATCTGAGTACCTGTCACCAGCCCATCAAAGTACCCGAGTACCTGTCACCAGCCCATCGGAGTACCCGAGTACCTGTCACCAGCCCATCGGAGTAACCGAGTACCTGTCACCAGCCCATCGGAGTAACCGAGTACCTGTCACCAGCCCATCGGAGTAACCGAGTACCTGTCTCCAGCCCATCAGAGTACCAGAGTACCTATTTGCAGCCCATACCTCATAGAATACACGTTGGGGTGTTTGCTTTCCAAAATGGGGTCATTTTGTTGGTAATTCCATTGTCCTGGTGCTCCAGGACCTTCAAAAGTGTGATAGGTAGGAATGAAATGAGATGTGTAATTTATGCTCCTAGAACACCTGAAGGTACTACTTCAATGTTGGGCCTCTGTATATGGCCAGGCTGTGTAAAAGTCACACACATGTGGTATCGCCATACTCGGGAGTAACATAATGTATTTTGGGGTGTCATTTTTGCTATGTACATGCTTTGAGTTAGAAATATCTTATAAACTGACCACTTTGTGTAAAAAAAAATATGTTTTCATTTTCTTTCCACGTTTTCGGAAGACTTGTGGAAAAAAATGAACTGTTAAAAAGACTCATTATGCCTCATAGAATAGACATTGGGGTGTTTGCTTTCCAAAATGGGGTAATTTTGTGGGTAATTGAATTGTCCTGGTGCTCCAGGGTCTTCACAAATGTAATAGGTCCTGCATGTTGGACCTCTCTGTGTGGCCAGGCTGTGTAAAAGTCCCATACATGTGGTATCGCCATACTCGGGAGGAGTTGCAGAATGTATTTTGGGGTGTAATTGGAAGTATGCATATGCTGTGTGTGAGAAATAACTTGTTATTATGACAATTTTGTAAAAAAAAAAAAAAAATAAACATTCTTCTTTTTCCAAAGAATTGTGGGAAAAAATTACAACTTCAAAAAACTCACCATGCCTCTTACTAAATACCTTGAACTGTCTACTTTTCAAAAAGGGGTCATTTGGGGGGTATTAGTACTTTCCTGACATTTCAGAGCCTCAAGAAATGAGATAGGCCGTCAGTGCATCAGGTGTGATCAGATGTGATCAATTTTCAATGATTTGCACCATAGCTTGTAGACTCTATAACTTTCAAAGAGACTAAATGATATCCACTAATTTGGGTTATTTTTACCAAAGAGATGTAGCAGTATAAATTTTGGCCCAAATTTATGAACAAAAATTACTTATTTGCAAAATTTTATCATAGAAACTAAAAAAAAGTGTTTTTTTTCTCAAAATTTTCGCTCTTTTTTCACTTGGCATTCAAAGTGTGAGAGCGCTGAAAGCTAAAAATTGGTCTGGGAAGGAAGGGTGTATAAATGCCCTGTATTGAAGTGGTTAAACAATATCACACTAGGGCAGCTTTGTGCTCTCTTTTTTTTGTACATTTCCCTACCTTTCTCCAACGCCATCCCAAAAAAACAAAAAAACAAGGAGGCGTGGAGAAGGCCTTACCCCAAAATCTATCAAAAATAGGCAACTATAATCTACTTGTCCTATAAAAGGGGGAAAAGAGGTAGAGAGAAAAAAAAGGTGGGGGGGGGGGGGTGAGAGGCAATAGAGGGGTGGGGGAAGGCAAAAAGAGGTGTCCAAACAAAACAGTTCAATCCCACCGCCCCGGATCTCTTCTCCGAGGTAGGAGGGGAGAACTGTAGTTGATTCTGGGGGTGTCTAGGAGAGGTCCACAAAGCGTTGTTTGGAGCTCCTGATGAAGGATTAATAATTCACTTATCTTCCATCAAGCCAGACAGAAGCAGCAGCCGGGGTGTAATAAAAAATCCGCTATCTATAATGCGCAATTTGCTAGGAAAAAGAAGGCTGAACTGTATACTCTTTTCTCGTAGTCTCTTACCGATCTCCATATAGGGCTTACGGCATTGCTGAACTTCTTGAGAATAATCCGGAAAAAATTATAATTTGGTATTTTCAAATGGTATATCTTGTTTGACTTTGGCAGCTGCCAGAACCCTATCCCTGTCTCGGGAATTCAATAATTGTAGCAGAAAAGACCTGGGGGGGGGGAGGTTTAGGTGGTATTGGTGGAACCCTATGTGCCTGCTCCACCACTAAGGTGGATGGCACACTGCCTAGACCCAAAACAGAGATAATAATTGCTTCAGTTGATTTAGTCCCCTCAGCGCTTTCAGGTAGACCCAGGATGCGAATATTATTCCATTCAAGGCGGTTTTCAGTATCGATAGCCTTTTCCTGCAACTGTCTGACCTTTAACTGTAAAGCCTGTATTTCTTTAGAATCTGATTGAGTAGAGTCTTCCAGCGTAGAGACCCTATTTTCCACCTCAGAGACCCTGGTTTTAAACCCATCTAAGTCCTGGCGGATCCAAGAAACATCTAAAGCTATAAGATTAATTTGCCTTTTAAAACTCTCTTTACACTCCATAATAGCTGCCAAAATAGCTGCGGCTGAGGAGGAGTCTTCCAAGGGGGTGGCGAATGCATCACTAGATAGTTGAGAAATAGCAGTCATTCTTGCTTTTGCTGTCTTTTCTTTCTTTGTAAGGATAATTACTGCTGCAGAAGTTGTATCTGGCTTACTTGATGTCACAAACTTGCTTGATGTTGCTGAGCGAGTCTGCGGCTGAGATCTCCAGCCAAAGGGGACCCTCTTTATTCTCTTGGAAGATATAATTAATATTTAGAGCCCTATTAATGTGGAAATTGACTGAGGTTAGCTATAGGTCAAGATATAGGAGAAATATAGAAGAAATCCCCATCCTTTCCTCAGCAGACTGTGTATAACAGTATATAGCAGCAGTATATAGTAATATGAAATATATAATATGATATATATATATAGCAATATATATCAATATGATATATATATATGCAGCGCGTGCTCTAAGCCTGGGTCAAGGGTCATAGCACAGCAACAAATGAAAATACAAATGTCAGCTTTTTGCCCCTATTTTCCTGTTTTTTTTCCCCCCGCTTTTTTATCTTACACAGCAAAGTCTTAGTCCTTAGGGTGTAGCAAGATGGCCACTACTCACACCACAGCTTATTCCAACGGGTACTGGGTCTGGGTCTGGATCTGGGACTGGAACTTCAGCTGGTCTGAGTCTGGTACTTCAACCAATCGACCACCAAGAGGGATAGAGATACACAGAGGAATATAGTCGCTCCACAGCACCAGGCAGCAAGCAGCAACAGACAGTGACAGTAGACAGTGGCAGCAGCAGGGGCCCGCCCGCAACTAACAATTGGCTTACAGTCAGCAGACAGATGGCAGAGGCGGGGGGGGGGGTGCGGCAGGTTCATTCAAGATGCAATGTCCCACAGCATCTCACCACGCTGACCCTGCAATCTCCTTATTCCCCTTCAATTCACAATCCTCGTCTTTCTGCTCACCTTCCTCTCTCCTCCAAGCCAGAAACCTACCTTCCTCTTTCTGTCCTCAGACAAAGCAGCAGGAGAATCTACCATCCTCCGACCATCCAACCGTCCTCAGATAAGCAGCAGCCAGCCAGCAGCCTTTGTGTATCTCTGTGTATCTCCGGCTATCTCCAGCAACGGACATCTCAGGAGCAGAGCAGATCAGGATAGAGGGAGCTTCTCATCGCACACCACTCAGACCCTCACGTCATCCAGTCACGCCTATCCGAAAAAAAAAAGGCAATTCTTAAAAGGCTTGCATGAAGTTATAGATCTGCCAGGAAACCATTTTTCCCTAATTGGGACTTGCTTATGGTCCTCAGCTTTATCAAGGCCTCATTTCTTTCCTACAGAATTGGCTACCCTCTGTAATCTAACCCTGAAGACTGTATTACTGGTTGCTACAACCTCTGTGAAAAGGGTGTCAGAGCTGCAGGTGTACTCAATTAGGTGTACTCAATGAGTCTCACCTAATGTTCTACCTGGACAAAATAGTCCTAAAACCCTCAGACAGCTTTTACCTCTAAGGTGTCGTTCTCCTTCCACTTTAACCAGATAGTCAATTTACCATTTTTCTTTGGTGAAGCAGGAAATCCACATCCCCTGGATGTTGATCTAACTCTGATGGCCTGCTTGGCAGCTACCTTTTCATTCAGGAAAGCTGAAATCTGTGCTTGGTTTTGGCATGGTCCGTCAGCATCAACACGCACAGTCACCTTCTAGATTTTTGAGACAATTAAAAGAGCCTACTTTTCACAATATCTTCCTGTTCTAGAAGACTTAAGAGCACATTCAACCAGGGCAGTCTCTGTGGACAGAGCAGCGCCGACAGTCTCCTGAGGCTTTGCAAGTCAGCAATATGGTCCTCCCAGGACACCTTCATTACGCTTTTTATTAGGTGAATTAGGGCTCAGTTGACTACAGTAAATTTGGAAAATTTGTTGTGCATACTTAGGCTACTGACCATTTACAAAAATTACTGGCACCCTCCTGTATGTCGAGATACTTCCCGTTGTATGCTGCCTTGATGCACCAGGAAAATGGAAAATTGTATACTCACCTTTCTGTAATTTTCCTTTCCTGGTGCATCTTCATGGCATCATACAGATTCCCATCCAAATGGTGAGAGTTTTAGAGAATGCTGTGAATCTGGGTCTTTCTTTGATTTATAGTAAACCAGTCCTATCAGGTTGTGGGGGCTGAGCCACAACCCATTGTATGCTGCCATGAAGATGCACCAGGAAAGGAAAATTACAGAAGGGTGAGTATACAATTTTCCATTTTCACTTTCTGTCCCATAGCTGAACAGGAAGTGAGAGGAAATTGCTCAGAAGAGAGGGAATTCATGGTTTTCCCCAGGGTAGCCAGAACAGCAGTAAAAACTGGACAACTGTTTTAATACAACTCTATCCAAAACAAAAAAATAAAGTTTTGCCTTTTGTTATACTTTAACCACTTCCCTACCCGCCCATAGTCATATGACGCCCACAAGGTGGATCTCCCATCCTGGGTGGGCGTCATATGACGTTCTCCCATTCCGGGATGCCTGGGGGGCGCGCGCGCACCGCCGGCGGCGTCGCTCGGGACCCGGTGCGAGTGCCCGTTAAAACAACGGGACCGCGCGGGACCGTGGAGCTGTGTGTGTAAACACACAGCTCCACGTCCTGTCAGCAGAGAGGAGACCGATCATGTGATCCCAGTACGGAGGAACACATGATCGGTCTCCTCCCCTTGAGTCCCCTCCCCCCACAGTTAGAATCACACATATAGGGAATACATTAACCCCTGCAGCGCCCCCTAGTGTTAACCCCTTCCCTGCCAGTCACATTTACACAGTAATCAATGCAATTTTATAGCAACGATCGCTGTGTAAATGTGAATGGTCCCAAAAATGTGTCAAAAGTGTCCGAAGTGTCCGCCGCAATGTCGCAGTCACGAAAAAAAAATCGCAGATCGCCGCCATTACTAGTAAAAAAAAAAAAAAAATGCAATAAATCTATCCCCTATTTTGTAGACGCTATAACTTTTGCGCAAACCGATCAATATACGCTTATTGCGATTTTTTTTACCAAGAATATGTAGAAGAATACGTATCGGCCTAAACTGAGTAAAAAAATACTCAAAATTGTCGCTCTTCTTTTGTTTATAGCGCAAAAAATAAAAACCGCAGGGGCGATCAAATACCACCAAAAGAAAGCTCTATTTTTGGGGAAAAAAAGACGTCAATTTTGTTTGGGTGTAATGCCGCACGACCGCGCAATTGTCAGTTAAAGCGACGCAGTGCCGAATCGCAAAAAGTGCTCTGGTAAGGAAGGGTGTAAAATGGCCCGGTGCTGAAGCGGTTAAGGATGAAGCACTGACTGGGTGCTGCATGATGATCGAAGCAGGAAATCACATTCAAGAGTGTTTTTGGAAAACAGTCACATTGGATAAACTGTGGATTAATCACAGTTTAGATTATAAACTATATTTATTTATTAATTGCACTTATATGGACTGAATTTATATACATTGCAATCTGTGCACTTTTTATAGTACCTTAATTAATTGATTGTATTGGTGTGTGGGTCCAGGATTGTCAACTAGGCAGGTTGAGGGGCTCCAGTATATTTGCTTGTTTGGGAGGAAACTGGCTTCTTAGTTTCCTCATTATTTAGTAAAGTCCACTTTGGGACCTGGAGCTCTGGGATTTCGTAGCGATCCGGGTGGGATGAAATCCCCAGTCCTTGGTCCGGGTTTTAAGACTCACCCGCACACTGATTGTTCGGGTGTGTGTGGGCCTGATAGTAGAGTCAGGACCATGGTTCTGGGCTCCACCCTGCCGAGGAGTCCAGGCTTGTGAGGGAGAACTCAGAGTGCAGGTGTGCACTGGAGAACCCAGAGAGTGCAGGCTACACTGTGAAAGTCAGAGACCCGAGCCAGGAGTCAGGAGGGTGCTGCGTGGGAGCCTAAAGCAGTGGTGCTGCTGCTGAAGAGAGCCAGGCAGCTCAGTATTTTTGTTAGAAATGTTGCATGTGTGAGCCAGGAGGCTTAACATACTGTCATTTAATGCTGATGGTGAAAACCCCCTGCGAGGGAAACGACTTTTGTTTTCTTTTATGGAACTTTGCTTGATTTTCTTTAATAAAAGTGGGCCAACAAGCCCTGAAAAGGAAAGATTTGTGTGGACAGTTCCTGCTAGCGGGTGCTACACTTGAGCTAAACAACCCCCAATTTTACAATATATATATATATATATATATATATATATATATATATATATATATATATATATATATATATCTATATATATAATTTATTATCTATTGAATTCAATTAATGTGATTCACATTATAGTTACAGCAGCTTTAGAGGTTTTGATTATAACAGTAGTTAAAACACAGTACTTTATTATATACTTTATTATATATCTCACAGTACACAGTTTTTGCACAGAATTACTGTATATATCAATATTGGTGATTTGGTTTGTGTTTAAGGGTATACGTTAACAAAGCTGTGGCTCTACATTTTTCCAGTTGAGTTTATTTCCATGCCATTATTGATGTAAGGCTACACGTTTTATGGAATGCTGAATGCACAAGCTACTCAGCATTTAAGGAGTAGAAAGGCATATCTATGGGATGGGGTGGGTGAAGGTGGCACTTGGAGCTGATTTATATAACGGTAGAGCTGTCTTTTAAAGGAAATCTTCACTCCTGCAAATAATGAGAAAGAATGAATATTTTCTGCACAAGTCATTACATTTTTTAAAATTAGCTTTTCATTTCATTCTGCAGCCAGCTATGTTTTCCTATAACTGCTAAAAAATTAAAGTTGCTTCTTTGCAAGCATGGAAACATAACTTTAGTGGTCTTCTCTATGCAGTATGTGCACATAAAGCGTACAAAAGTGTAATTTACTGTTTGGTGATTGGCTTACAGTTTTTCCCTGATTTCTGCACAGAGGTAAAATTTTGAAATCCACAGTATCCTATGCTAGGTTTTCTAGAGGAGCCTTTTTATGTTTAGTGGTAATTTAACTATACCTCTACAGGGGTGCTAAGGATACTGTGTTTCCATGATTGCAGCTCTGAGACTAATGGTAAGTACATCTTCTCACTTATCATCGAGTCTCAGGAAATGACTGCATTGACCTGCCTGGATATCAACAGAACCTGACAGCTAAAATTGGTAAGGGGTTTTGTTAAAAATCTTTGTTATCTTGCTCGATTAAAATAGAGTTTAAATGTGTGCATACCTAAATTGTATGACTATTCCAAATGGCATTGGCACTGGAACTATGCAGACACTATCAAATGGGAAGTCAATTGGCCACAGCTCAAAGAACCCCTAGCAACCTCTGGAGGAATTCTAATGCCGCGTACACACGACCGGACTTTCCGGCAAACTAGGTCCGACGGTCTTCTCGACTGACTTTTGGAGGAATTCCAACGGACTTTCCGAACGAACGGACTTGCCCACAAAGTTCGTTCGTTTTGTACGTGATGACGTAAACGGGACTAAACAAAGAAGGTTAATAGCCAGTAGCCAATAGCTTCCCTTGCGTCGTATTTGGTCCATCAGACCAGCACACAGACAAATGTTTTTCCTGATTTAAGTCCGTCAGAATTAATTCCGTCGGATAGATTTGAAACATGTTCTATTTCTAGGTCCGACTGGATTTTTCCCCGAAAAACGAACCGATTAGCCCACACACGTTCGGATTGTTCCGACGGACTAATCCTGTCAGACCTAGTCTGCCAGAAAGTTTGGTCGTGTGTACGCGGCATTAGGTTCTTCTTTGGAACCCTTGTTGGGAATGGCTGAATTAGATTGACACTTGTAATAATTAGGCACTCAGTGTATGCCTTATAAAAAACACATCTAAAAGAATCCTCCAGCCATGGATTCAAGATTGCTGTCTCTTGGTTACAAGAGATCAATAATATTTAGCTGGATTAAAAAAACAAGACCTGCTGTGTGCAAGGGCAGCCTAAAAGAAATCTATCAGAAAAAAATATGGGAGCTGCCCTTTTCATTTATTTTTGATGCTGGCTCCGGGGCTGTTATCCATATGCTTATGTAAACTACTTAATCAGTTACTGCCGTGGATACAACTTTTTGTGAGTTACGAGATGTCTCACACAGGCATATTCCAAAACAGTCAATTCAGTGACTAAGAATTGGTACAAGTATAGGGATGACAGCCCTGAAATATACATCTTCAAGTTAGAAATGGAAGCTCCCATATTTCTATTCTGACTGGCGCTCTTTAACTTCTTCAATGCCTTTCTTCAATCAGTGAATAGTAGACACAAACAGTACATACATATGTACTTTTACACATTCCATGTCTGATCAGTAGATTGCAATTAATTAACATGATAATTTACCCTCTGCAAGACAGTAAAAGCAAATGCATAATGTCCTGAGCCCAGTTAGCGTATTAAAAGCTGTTTGGATACTTTGCTCTTTATCTATTTGGATTTGTAACAAAATTCAGCTATTTTTTTCTTGGAGAGGACTGTATGGGTGTCTGCTGGTCTGCTGTTTAACCACTTCAGCCCCGGACCATTTGGCAGCCAAAGGACCAGAGGTCTTTTTTCAATTTCGCACTGCGCTACTTTAACTGGTAATTGCGCGGTCATGCAATTTTGTAACCAAACGAAATTTGCGTCCTTTTCTTCCCACAAATAGAGCTTTCTTTTGATGGTATTTGATTGCCTCTGTGATTTTTATTTTTTGCGATATAAACGGAAAAAGAGCGAAAATTTTGAAAAAAAAAGAGATTTTCTACTTTTTGTTATAAAAAAAATCTAATAAACTCAATTTTAGTCAAACATTTGGGCCAAAATGTATTCAGCCACATGTCTTTAGTAAAAAAAATGCCAATAAGCGTATATTTATTGGTTTGCGCAAAAGTTATAGCGTCTACAAACTAGAGTACATTTTCTGGAATTTACACCGCTTTTAATTTATGACTGCCTATTTCATTTCTTGAGGTGCTAAAATGGCAGAGAAGTACAAAACCCCCCCCAAATGACCCCATTTTGGAAAGTAGACACCCCAAGCTATTTGCTGAGAGGCATGTTGAGCCCATTGAATATTTTTTTTTTTAGTCCCAAGTGATTGAATAAAGACAAAAATAAAAAAAGATTTTTTTTTTTTTTCAAAAAGTTGTCACTAAATGATATATTGCTCACACATGCCATAGTTATATGTGGAATTGCACCCCAAAATACATTTTGCTGCTTCTCCTGAGTATGGGGATACCACATGTGTGGGACTTTTTGGGAGCCTAGCCGCGTACGGGGCCCCGAAACCCAAGCACCGCCTTCAGGATTTCTAAGGGTGCAAATTTTTGATTTCACTCCTCACTACCTATCACCGTTTCGAAGGCCATAAAAATGCCAAAATAGCACAAAACCCCCCCAAATGACCCCATTTTGGAAAGTAGACACCCCAAGCTATTTGTTGAGAGGCATGGTGAGTATTTTACAGCTCTCATTTGTTTTTGAAAATGAAGAAAGTAAAGAAAAAAAAAAAATGTTTTTCTTTTTTCAATTTTCAAAACTTTGTGACAAAAAGCGAGATCTGCAAAATACTCACAATACCTCTCAGCAAATAGCTTGGGGTGTCTACTTTCCAAAATGGGGTCATTTTGGGGGGTTTTATGCCATTTGGGCATTCCATGGCCTCCGAAACTGTGATTGGCAGTGAGAAGTGAAATAAAAAAAATTACACCCTTAGAAAGCCTGAAGGCGGTGATTGGTTTTTGGGGTTCCGTACGCAGCTAGGCTCCCAAAAAGTCCCACACATGTGGTATCCCCGTACTCAGGAGAAGCAACAGAATGTATTTTGGGGTGTATTTCCACATATGCCCATGACATGTTTGAGCAATATATCATTTAGTGACAACTTTTTGTAAAAAAAATATATATATATTTTTTTTTTTTCATTATTCAATCTCTTGGGACAAAAAAAAAAAATATTTAATGGGCTCAACATTGCTCTCATCAAATAGCTTGGGGTGTCTACTTTCCAAAATGGGGTCATTTGGGGGGGGTTTGAACTGTCCTGGCATTTTATGCACAACATTTAGAAGCCTATGTCACACGTCACCCACTCTTCTAACCACTTGTAGACAAAGCCCTTTCTGACACTTTTTGTTTACATGAAAACATATTTTTTTTTTGCAAGAAAATTACGTTGAACCCCCAAACACTATATATATTGTTAAAGCAAAGGCCCTACAGATTAAAATGGTGGGTGTTGCATTTTTTTTTTTCCACACAGTATTTGCGCAGCGATTTTTCAAACGCATTTTTTGTGGAAAAAATACACTTTTTTTTTATTTTAATGCACTAAAACACACTATATTGCTCAAATTTTTGATGAAATACAAAATATGATCTTAGGCCGAGTACATGGATACCAAACACGACATGCTTTAAAATTGCGCACAAACACGCAGTGGCGACAAACTACATACATTTTTAAAAGCCTTTAAAAGCCTTTACATGATACCACATTAGATTCACGGAGGAGGTCTACTGCTAAAATTACTGCCCTCGATCTGACCTTCGCGGTGATACCTCACATGCATGGTGCAATTGCTGTTTACATATGACGCCAGACCAACGCTTGTGTACGCCTTTGCGCAAGAGAAGGGGGGGCAGGGGTGCTTTTTTTTTTTTTTTTTGGTTTTTTTTTTATTTATTTAGCTTTTTTATTTTATTTTTAAACTGTTCCTTCCATTTTTTTTCTTTGTTATGATTTTTATTGTTATCTCAGGGAATGTAAATATCCCCTATGATAGCAATAGGCAGTGACAGGTACTCTTTTTTTGAAAAAATTGGGGTCTATTAGACCCTAGATCTTTCCTCTGCCCTCAAAGCATCTGACCACACCAAGATTGGTGTGATAAAATGCTTTCCCAATTTCCCAATGGCGCGGTTTATATCCGGGAGGGGGGACATTCCCTCCCACTGCTTGTAAAAGCAGTCTAGAGGCTAATTACCCGCTAGAATTGCTTTTACATGAAAGCCGATCACTGGCTGAAAAGAATGATACCAAGATGATACCTAAACCTGCAGGCATCATTCTGGTATAACCATTCAAAGTCCAGCAACATACTGGACATATATTGTAATCTTTTTTTTTTCATGCAGCCTCTTGGCTGAACGAAAAAAAGAGATTGATTGGTGGGTATGCCCACCATTAGAATACCTCCCTTCATCCACCCACTTCTAATGATGGGCATACATGCACCATTTATATATGCCGATGCATGGGGGCATCCTCCCGCAAAAGTTATGCCGTGTACACACGGTCGGAATTTCGACCGTATGTACGTGGCATTAGGAGCCAATCGCTCCTCCCCCCCCCCCCCCCTGCTGCCCCCATGCTTCGGCATATATGCTCTTTTTTTTAACTGTGGTGGTGAAATCACCTCCTACAGCGTTGGAGTCGCGGCTTTATGTATCGTGGGAGCAAACGCTGTTGCTGTCAAGATAAATAAATCCGCGTTGCAACTGAATGGCGCACCTGAAAACAAAAAAATGCTCAACACTAAAACACACAGTAAACAAAATTACATACCTGAAAAGCAAGCATGATAAAACATAATAAAACATAATAAAACATAATAAAACATTGCAGAATAGAATGGAGTAAAAAAAGAGCAACAATAGAGAGAGAATAGAGTGAGAGAGAGAACAATAAAACGACAACTATTTTATTTTTTTTTATTTTTTTTGAGATTCACAGGTAAAAAAGCTCCTGACTGAAGCGACTGAATCAAAACGCTACCACAAAAAAAATGTTAGCGATCGCAGGGATCAGGCCTGACTCTGCGAACGCTGCAGTTATGTGTGCTTAGTGTTTTGTAAGTGACAGTGATCGATCGATACTGCACTTGGGTGGGCTGGGCTGGGCTGGGCGGAGGGGGAAAACGCAGGTGCTAGCAGGTATCTGGGCTGATCCCGCTAACAATGCGTTTTTTTTTGGAACCCTAAACTGCTGGGACGCTAGTATAGATCTGATCAGATCAGATATTGATCTGTTCAGATACTGTGCCACTAAGGGAGGTGTATGCTTTGCGCGTGGGTGTTTGCGGTACTGGCACTAACCTGGGGCGACGCAGACCTTATTTGACCCTAAAACCTAATTGATATCACCCGCCGGGCGATCAGGGGGTTAAACCGTTATTGGGTAATAAATGGCGGGTGCCCTGACAGTATAAAAAACAAGCTAACTAACCAGCGTCACCCGTAACAGTAATACAAAAAAAAACTGGTTACCTAGCGACACTAATGCAGCGATCAGAAAAACGATCGCTTAGTGACACTGGCAAAAGGGGGTGAAAGGGTTAACTAGGGGCAATCAGGGGGTTAAAACCTTTATTAGGTAATATATGGGGGTACCTGACGCTATATAAAAACCTGACGGGGAACCTAAATAACGAAATAACTAACTGGCTGACCAGCGTCACCAGTGACAGTTATACAGTGATCACTGGTGAAAGGGTTAACTCTAGGGGCAATCAGGGGTTAAAACCTTTATTTAGGTTGTAATATGGGGGTACCTGACCTATAAACCTATTTATGAACCTATATAAACATGGCGGTTACCTAAAAAAAAAAAATGGTTACCTAGCGACACTAATGCAGCGATCAGAAAAACGATCGCTTAGTGACACTGGCAAAAGGGGGTGAAAGGGTTAACTAGGGGCAATCAGGGGGTTAAAACCTTTATTAGGTAATATATGGGGGTACCTGACGCTATATAAAAACCTGACGGGGAACCTAAATAACGAAATAACTAACTGGCTGACCAGCGTCACCAGTGACAGTTATACAGTGATCACTGGTGAAAGGGTTAACTCTAGGGGCAATCAAGGGGTTAAAACCTTTATTTAGGTTGTAATATGGGGGTACCTGACCTATAAACCTATTTATGAACCTATATAAACATGGCGGTTACCTAAAAAAAAAAAATGGTTACCTAGCGACAGCAGTGACACTAATACAGCGATCAGAAAAACGATCGCTTAGTGACACTGGCAAAAGGGGGTGAAAGGGTTACCTGGGGGGCAATCAAGGGGTTAAACCTTTATTAGGGGGGGGTGGGGGGCTACCTTGGACCTAAAACTAACTGCACTGACAGTTATTACAGTCACACTGACACTAAATGCAGTGATCAGTAAAAAAATGATCACTGCAATTAGTGACACTGTGACTGGGGGGGGAGGGGGTGATCTGGGGGGTGATCTGGGGGTGACAGGGGGGTGTTTTGTGTGCCTATGTGTACTGGTGTCAGTGTACTGTTGGTGCACTAACCTTTAGATGTTCACAGCTCGGCGTTCCGGTCACATAGACCGGCGCACCGAGCGTGACATCACTTCCTCTGCCTGTGTTTTGATTGACACAGACAGAGGAAGCATCTGATTCGCCAGGAGCGATCGCGAGGGGGTGGCCAGAAACCACTGGCCGTCCCCTCATCCCGGATCGCTCCTGAAGCGATCCCGACCGTCCCCGCCGGCCGGGGGGGGTCCGATCGGACCCCCCACCCGCCGGAAGAATGGCACGTACAGGTACGTGATTCTGCCTGTACGTGCCATTCTGCCGACGTATATATACAGGGGGCGGTCGGGAAGTGGTTAAGAAATTATCAAAATACACTATATTACCTCAAGTTTTGGGACGCCTGCCTTTACACGCACATGAAATTTAATGACATCCCAGTCTTAGGCTTGATTCACACCTATGCATTTTTAGTGCATTTTGCATTTTGCAGATTTGTACTACAGAACGTGTTCCATAGGAAACCATGTTAAATGGACTGTAGTGCAAATCTGCAAAATGCAAAAAGCACTAAGAATGCATAGGTGTGAATCCAGCCTTAGTCTGTAGGGTTCAATATTGAGTTGGCCCACCCTTTGCAGCTATAACAGCTTCAAATCTTTTGGGAAGACTGTCCACAAGCTTTAGGAGTGTGTCTATGGGAATATTTGACCATTCTTCTAGAAGCACATTTGTGAGGTTAGGCACTGATGTTGGAAGAGAAGGCCTGGCTTGTAGTATTTGCTCTAATTCATCCCAAAGGTGTTCTATCGGGTTGAGGTCAGGACTCTGTGCAGGTCAGTCAAGTTCCTCCACCCCAAACTCACTCATCCATGTCTTTATGAATCTTGTTTGTGCACTTGTTGGAATAGGAAGAGACCATCCCCAAACTGTTCCCACAGAGTTGGAAGCATGAAATTGTCCAAAATGTCTTGGAATGCTGACGCCTTAAGAGTTCCCTTCCCTGGAACTAAGGTGCCAAGCCCAACCCCTGAAAAACAACCCCACACCATAATCCACCACATGATTTGGACCAGTGCACAAAGCAAGGTCCATAAAGACAGAGTCCTGACATCAACCCAATAGAACACCTTTGCGATGAATTAGAGCAAAGACTGAGAGCCAGGCCTTCTCGTCAGTGCCTGACCTCACAAATGTGCTTCTGGAAGAATGGTCAAAACATTCCCATAGACACACTCCTAAACCTTGTGGACAGCCTTCCCAGAAGAGTTGAAGCGGTTATAGCTACAAAGGGTGGGCCAATTCAATATTGAACCCTACGGACTAAGACTGGGTTGCCATTAAAGTTCATGTGCGTGTTAAGGTAGGTGCCCCAATACTTTTGATAATATAGTGTATATCCTGGTTTAAAAACAAACATTTTCTCTTGAGCTGGCACCCTCAGGGTGAAATCCACAACTTAATAATATGATTTGTATACTTGTTATTCAAAATTTAAAATGCACTATTTTGCTATGTTTACATGCCATGCTTTATTTGAAAAAAAATATTTAAATGTAATCCTAATTTCCATTTGTCTCTTTTCACATTTCATTGATGCCTTATTGTTTCAAATATGTTTTACACCAGATTTGTGCATCACAGTTCCAGGTGCATTTGTGCTGCAATCTGTAGCCACCAATCAGAAATTAATCGCAGTTCAAACAAATTAAACAATGTGCCTGATTATCTACTCATTGGCTATGACTTACAGAACATTTGGCCTTATTGTTAAGTAAGCCATTTTTTAAAATCAGCTTGATTCAGGGAGCTTGATTTTTTCCCTTAACCAAAGCTCTTGCCTGTTCTTTCCTGGTGATTCCTGCAATGCAGCTTTCCAGAACACAATACATTAACTAAATCTTTGCATTAGCTTTTCTAAATATTCAACTTGCCCCATTAAACTAAAGAAGTGTAAAATGCTCATGAATATTTCCTTTTGTGAAGTTCCTGACGTGACAAAAAGAAACTGTAATTAACTGACTCAATGACTTTTTCAATCGTCTTTTTCAAACTAAATTGCTGATTTGCAGCAAATATTTCACAGCACTGACATATTCTGTGTGTGGATTTGTGGTACACTTCTTCTTTGAAGTTTGAACTCACAAATTAGGAGGAATTCTTCTGCAAATTGTTCTTTGTACAGATCCAGCAGCATTGTTTTGGAAAATTTAATTAACGACCCTGGCTCTGATCTACCTAGAATTACAAACACTGCTAATGCATTCACAAGGCAAGGGATCAACAATATATACAAAGCAAGGTACTATTATGGTTACCAGGCTTGCTAATAATCTTTGGCTTAAATAGAAAAGATGTCAACGACTGCAAAGGGGTTTGCAGCGAGAGACCTAAAAGAGTTGTTATACTTGAGTTACTATAAAAGCTTAATAAATTATTTGATGTTATTGTTGTTATCATTGTTTTGCAAGTACCTGTGTTGATATAAAATCAAAAGTAGGTAAAGCTAAAGTTTAATCTGTATATACTTCCCTTCTCTTGTTCATCTTCGCCCTTCATCAACATGCTAATGAAAATTTTAAATAAAACTTTTATGTATTCATTACATACCTTATTTTACACCCGGGGATGTCATCGCTAGGTCTCTGAGCTTCTCTAGGAAAAGCAGGCAGCTCATGACTGGTGGCAGGGGCCAACAGGGTTCTGCAAAAAGCTTCCTTAGGGCTCTTCCACACGGGACGGATCCGTGATGATCCGCCCTGTGAACATCCGCTGCTCAGCGGGGATTGCTCCGTTGATTCCCGCTGAGACGGCGGATGACAGTGCGGGCCCTGCACACTGTGCAGGGACCGCCCTGTCAGATCTCCGCTCTCCTCTATGGAGGATCGGATGAACACGGACCGTCTGTCCGTGTTCATACGATCCGTTCTGCAGACGGATAGAAAAATAGGGTTTTCCTCCGTCTGCAGAATCGGACCATAGCGGAGACGGACGATATCGGGTATCAGCGGATGCTCATCCGCTGACACCCGCTATCCCATAGGCATGCATGTATGTCCGTATTTCATCTGAAAACGGATGGATGAAATACGGACATACGGTACGCATGTGTGAAAGGGGCCTAATACATCACAGCACCCTGACTCAGTACTGCCCTCAAGGGCCCTTTGCCCTGATGCAAGCAGTGGGCTGGCTGTTGGGAGGAGTAATGCAAATGTGAATTATTAGTGTGGGTGAATCGCCATCAAAATACAGCACCACATCCCATACTACCAAACAATCAAGGAAAGAATATTGGGACTTTTAAGGTGCTACATACAAATTAACATGAACTTCTTTAAAAATTAATTATTTATTGAAAAAATATTAAAAAAAATATCCATATAAAACCATATACAGTCTTGACATATATCTTATTGTCCTTAATTCCATAGCGGTATTGGAATGAGAATTCCCAAAATGTTTTTCCCTCTGGGCTTCTTCAGGAGACATGTTATCCACAAAAAGCTTTTTGCTGGATTCATGTGGGCGTGGGGTTTTATTGGTATCAGACATTTAGGGTTCCTTGATACCTCCTGTGGTCACACACAGCCCGTTCAGTTGACATCACCGGGAATTTTTTTATCAAACCGTTAACATTGAATATTTAAAGCGGAGTTCCACCCAAAAGTGGAACTTCCGCTCATCTGATTCCCCCCCTCCGGTGCCACAATTGGCACCTTTTAGAGGGGAAGGGGGGTGCAGATACCTGTCAGAATAGACTCCTGGGGGAGTCACGCCCCTTCCCGCACCCCCCCCCCCCGCTGTCTCCTGGGAAACACACAGGTCCCAGGAGATAGCGGGGACCATTTAGGATGCGCAGCGCGACTCGCGCATGCGCAGTAGGGAACCGGGAAGTAAAGCCGTAATGCTTTACTTCCTGATTCCCTCACAGATAATGGCGAGGGCAGCAGCCGAGAGCCGAGTGATTGCTCGGCTTTGGCTGCCGACATCGCTGGACTCCAGGAAAGGTAAGTGTCAATTTATTAAAAGTCAGCAGCTGCAGTGTTTGTAGCTGCTGGTTTTTAATAATTTTTTTTTGGTGCACTCCCGCTTTAAGCTATATATGATTAACTATGGATGTTATGACCACTAGAGGATAACACATCTCCTGAAAAAGCCAAATGGGCAAGACATGTTGGGAATTGTCATCCCAATACTGCTATGGAATTAAGGACAACAAGATATATGTCAAGACTGTATATGGTTTTATATGGATATGTATTTTAAAAACAATTCAATAAATAATACATCTTTAAAGAAGTTCATGTTAGTTTGTAAGTCCCAGTATTCTTTTCTCTATTGTTGAGTAATGCAAATATCTAAGCAATTTGATGAGAGGATGTCAGGCTCAGGCTCAGACTAGCGCAGCAGCTTGAAATGCTCCCTCTTCTTCCTCCTTTTCTACAGATAACCAGCTGCTGCCTCAAAAACTGGCATTGTGGAGTCAGATAAAATATTTGAGCACGTTACCGGTAACTTGCTGCAGGAGAATGTGCAGGAATTAATTTGATCTAGTGTGGAGAAAGCATGAACTATAAAGGAAATGGAAAAAACAGGGGAAATCAATTGTCAGGGACGTTCGTATAGCAGCAGCTTATTGCCAAGTGGGTTCTAGAGATGAGGAGGGTGGTGGCAAACTGTACCTGGGTGCCAAAGATTGTAAACAAAGTAATAGAGAGGTACAATATCAGTGAGGCAGGATGTTGTCCAGAGCCATCTTGCAGGGGAGTGGAGGGAGCAGCCCTCCTATTCTACTGGCTGTATAGGCCACTCCTATATCCAGGTCCACTCAGCAGTCTGAGTCTTTTTTCACACATCTGTTGTGGACAGCACTGTAGTGAATTGCACTCTGCCTCTGCAGTGTATCAAGTATTGTAAATCTATGTGTCAGCTACAAAACTCACTCCTTCTTGCTTCTCACACTTCCCTCACAACACAAGGATGTCCATCTGCATCCGCTGCACCATCTGCAGCCTCAAGTGATAGGGATGGAAGTTTCACAAGGGTTTCAAGAAGCTTACTTTATGGCACATCAAGCATGGAAAAGGATCAGTATGGAGACATGCACAGTAGGGCCTAGCATTCAACCTTGCTGTAATGTACCTAACCCCATCCTGCTGTCTTCGGCTGAATCCTTGACCAGACTGGTGTCTCTTCCTCAGCTGCTGGAATGTGCTGAAGGGTGTCCCCAGTCATCTTCATGCCTAGCATCTCAATGACACCTTGGCAAAATTGCTAACTTTACAGCTGCTCCCATTCCAAAGTAGTAGGTACCCAATAGTCATGTTTATACACAGAAGACCACCCTGTCCACTTCCAGCATGTAGAAACGAATGTCTCCATGTAGCTGGAGCACGCAGTCAGCGACACGGTCCAAGAGTCTACAGACAGTTGGTCCAACAAACATAGACAAAGATCTTACATTGCAGCTCACTGGGTAAATTGGGCCATGCTGCAGCTGCTGCACTCGCATCAATGGGGGATCAGAGAGTATTTGTTGGAGTAAGAAAAAAGGACAGGCTCTGGGGATCTGAGATCGAAATACAACCTCTGTATGTCAGTTATGAAAGAAAAGAAGCTCAAATTAGCAGTAAACTAAACACTTTATTGAGAGCTTGACAAAGAGGTGGAGCCTCGAAACGCATCATCATGGAGATGCCTGGATGCCCTTTGTGACCCAGACATGTGAGGATACTGTTCTGTGGGTTGGACATTGTATAGTGGTCTTGTTTCCAGTGTGCCTGCGCAGCTTGTGAGCTGAAATCTGCAGCGCAAGCATGGCTCTCCTCCTGCTGAGTTTGCGGGGACTTGCCCTTCTCTTTTCTCCCCCTTGATTGGCCATGAGTGAAGAGGCTGCATCCCATACCATCAGCACTTGGGTGACTTCCCCAGGCACATAGAGCTGTTCTTACATGTAAGTGGATGTTAGTTATTCTCAATAAAGTGTTTGTTTTATTGCTAATTTGAGCACTTTACCTTACCTGACATACAGAAATTGTATTCTGGTCTGACCAAGCAAGTGTGAATTAACTTCTGTCAATTGCTTGACCTCACCTGACTTCCGGATTACAGAGACTGCTATTATATACACGAGCTTGTGTATTATATCTATATCCTTTTATTCTATTACTTACTGTACATAGGGACCTTTTTGTTTATTGTCATTGACATTGGTCTATTTGCCCTTTTCTTTTCTTTTTATTTTGTACAAAAAAAAACACCAGGCTCCACAGTTTTTTTTTCTAGCAGCATTTATCTATGGCATCTGAGCTCCCCATAGATATGTAGTTGGCACTAAGGTAGTTGGTATTGTTTTTTCATGTCAGTGGGTCATCATTCAGGAAGCTTCTTTTAATTTTTTTTATAGTGATTGTAAAGTCTCGTTTAAAAAAATAAAAAATAAAAAACATGTTATACTTACCTGCCCTGCACGGTTTTGCACAGATCAGCCTGGATCCTCTTCTTCTCAGGTCCCTCTTTGCTGCTCCTGGCCCCTGCCTCCTATCGAGTGCCCCTTCAGCCATCAGCTCTCTATGGGGGCAGCCAAGTCAGAGCTCCGTGTATCCATTCAGACATGGAGCTCTGTCCTGGCCCCTCTCTCTCCCCTGATTTGGCTGACTGACTTTGATTGACAGCCACAGGAGCAAATGGAGCCACTGCTGTGTCTCAGCCAATCAGGAGGAGTGTCCTGGACGGCTTAGACATTTGGACATCGCTGGAGAGAGAGAAGGGGCTCAGGTAAGTAGTTTTGTGAAGGCTGTTACACACAGAAGGTTTTTTTATCTTAATGCATAGAATGCATTAAGATAAAAAAAACTTCTGCCTTTACAACTCCTTTAATTACAGGTATATAGCACCAACAATTTCCACGGTGCTTATACATATATATTGTACATTCACATCTGCCCTTAGGAGCTTACAATCTAAGGCAGTGGTCATCAACCCTGTCCTCAGGGCCCACTAACAGGCCAGGTTTGCAAGATAACTGAAATACATCACAGGTGATATCATTTGTTGCTCACTGATTGAAGTATTCTAGTCTGCATCTCACCAAGGTAATACATAAAACCTGGCCTATTAGTGGGCCCCGAGGACAGGGTTGTTGACCACTGATTTAAGGTCCCTAACTCACATTCATACATATACAGTACATACTAGGGCCAATTTAGAAAGGAGCCAATTACCCTACCAGCATGTCTTTGGAGTGTGGGAGGAAAGTGGAGTACCTGGAGGAAAACTCATGGACACAAGGGGGACATGCAAACTCCAGGCATGTATGGCCATGGTTGGGATTTAAACCGATGACCCTAGTCCACTAGGTGGAAGTGCTAACCACTTAGCAACTGTGTCTCCATTTTTAAGAAGCAACCAGAATTGTTAGCTGACATTAGGCAGAAATCAGTGACACAATGGTGTGATAGACCAGCACTGGAAGCACAGCATCCAGGGAAAGGTGTGGACTTCCTGCTGTCTCTGAACAAAAACAATTGCACAGAGCAGGTAAGTATATGCATGTTTGTTATTTTTATAAAAAAAAAAAAGGGTTTACAACCTCTTTAAGCTCTCTGCTTAAAACAAAAGCCATCTTATAGTCATATAGTTTGTTTACTTTCTAAAGCACAAAGGCTTGGTTCATACCTATGCAGTTTGCTTTTGATCCGTTTCTGCAGTGCTTTTTCCTGTGTGTTTTGCGTTTTTGCACACGCAATTTTGCCGCGATTTGCGTTTAGAATTTTTTTAATGCTTTCTTTTAGCTAATTTGTTGATGGGCAGATTCAAAAATGCAAAGTGCAAATCGCTGCAAAATCGTGGTAAAATGCACTACATGCTTTTCTGAAGCTTCTCTATTGAAGTCTGTTGAACCAAAGAAGCAAAAAAAGCACAGTTTTGCATTTAAAAAAAGTCCCAGACCCTTTATAAAAAGCAGCAACTGAAAAAAAGCATAGATGTGAACATGTCCTATAGGAAACCATGTTAAATTAACTGTAGTACGTTTCTGCAAAAATCACTAAAAAAAAATAGGTGTGAACCAGGCCTAACAGCTGAAAAGCCTATCACCTGCCAACAGCTGCAGAGTGGGCCTCTCCGCAGAGGTCTTGTATGCAATCAGCAAAGCTCACAATCCCTACTTATTGGAGAGCTCTGGCTTAGGTTCTAGCTATGGCTCTGACTGTGGCTCAGCTGGGGGGAGGGGCACAAATCAGACCTCAAAGAGATCATTGCTTCCAAACAGAGAACAAGTGTCCCACTCTGCAGAATATTGACAGGAGAAAGGCCTTTCTAAGGTTGTGGCTGATTCTTCAAGAAAACAAACTTTAATACTTCAAATATTTAGTTTGAATGAATTTAGCTTTAGAGAAGGTTCCGTTGGGCTTTAATGCTAAGATAATCTGATCCGTAAAGCAGATCACAGGCTAGGACTTACCGGGTTGTCTGCAGAGCAAAGTAGATTCGCTTATTACTATCGTTGACAGCACAAGTAGAGGTGTAGGCAAAGAAAATTGGGCAAGATTCAATATAAAAAAATGTAAAAATGTCATACTACAAGCTAATATGTGAATCAGGAGCGATAGTAGTAGTAGTAATAACAGAGAATCATGATATATAACCCCCTTCATTTGCTACAAATTGGAACCCTTGAATTATACATCATTCGGTACATACTAATGATCTGCAAACTCTTTGTCTCCTAGCTGTCCTGTGTGTTGTAAAGCTAACTGAACTTGAAAATAATTTAAACTACTTTGATATATGTTTGGTGGCTCAGTGCATTTCTAACTGCTTCATATTTGTTTCTAATTAAGTTTGATAAATACCTATATTTGTCCAAATTCTTATTTGTGCAGTTGAAACATGATTACAACTATTTCTCTTGATACTTTGTAAATCTTGGCGGGAAGCCTAGCTTGGAAAACATAAACAGATTATTAGTTTTAACTTGTTTGATAAATGTTAGAGGAGATACGCATTGTGTGGATATAATCAGCAGAGGCACTAGGCCTCATTAGGTCTTGATTTTTTCAGCTATTTTATGGGAAAAAAATCATTTGCCCACATTTTTCAACTATTCCATTTTATCTCCAATTCTAAAAACAGCAATTTAGATATCACAGCCAATGGAGAATTTGATATGTGGTCCTGACCTTTAAAATGAGCTGTCATCCTAAGGCTGGCCACACATTTTTTTTTTTTATAAATGCTACAAATGTAAGGACAATTGTAACATTCTAGATTAAAAGAAACACTGTCACTGTTGCAAAGGAAGATGCAGATACATCACATTACCTTTGTTTTTGTTTTTTTCTAAAAGCTCCTCTTGCAGACCCCATGGGCCTCAAACACTGACACACAATGTATACACATTCTGACAATGAATTTATGTCAAGACATACTTGCAACATTCCACAAATCATATGGCCATATGCATAGGCTGTGTGTATAGCTAGCCTTATTTAACAATTTAACAGGTCAGTGGGTTTGGGGGTTTCAAAGACCCCCCTTAATCACAGCATAGAAATGAGAGGATATGTGGGGAGATGTTGAAACAGCGGGATTCAGCAGCTTGTGAAGCCTGTTTTGAAATCCCCCAACATTATATCTAGGTTTCCAACAATTTACGTTATTTGAATTCAGTGACCTCCAACTTTTTTCTGATCTCCAAGCTCTGACGAAAATAGTCTTTTAAATCTCCACAACATGTTGGTCAGTTGGATAGTTATGATAAATTTACTTAGCATCTTTAGTATCAATGTAGCACTCTCGTTCTACTCTACCCCTTTGGTCTTATCCAAAATGCCCTCTATAGACCTCCTCATGTAATAAAGCAGCCAAACCAAAGCCACAAGGCTCTACATCACAAATTACATTCAACATTCATGAAGTTAAACCAACTTTTGGATCCAGCACTTCTTATTCTTGCAATACTAGTATTTTGGGGTAGCTTGTGAATAGGGATGGGCCCGGTGCTCGATTCGAACCCACGTTCGAATCGAGCACTGGGCGTTTGCTCGCTCGGCGAGCCCAGAACTATTTGGGCCGTTCGCATCACATTCGTGTGATGCAAGCGGCCCCGCAATGCATTGCGGCCGGCGCAGTGCATTGCTTGCTGATGATTGGCCAAGCATGCACTGTGACCCCGCATGCTTGGCCAATCACAGCGCCGGAAACTCGGAGAGCAATAATTGGCTACAGGCAGGACGCCTGTAGCCAATTAAAGCTCAGGGGCTTTAGTGCACGCCCCACCATTTAAAAGGCCGCCACGCCGTCGGCCCCGGTCACATGTGTTCCGGCTTTAGGAGAGAGCAGTCTGCTGATTCTGTCTTTGCTTGATTGCTACTGAAAGATTTGCTCTTCTTTGCTAAACCATTGGCTATTTCTTTGCTAAACCATTGCTACCTGAGTCATTTATCATTAATGATCGTTCATTGCTGCTGATTGCACAGTTAGTGTGTTGTTAGCTGTTGCTGGGGATTAGTCTGGTGCGTGCGTACTGTTAGTACAGTATTGCAGTAGCACCAACCGCATTGCACCCCGACTTCTGTCCCAACCTTCTGTCCCATCCATCAGCAGCACCCATAGGACTTCTAGTGTGTTAGTGGCAGCACACAGAGCTCCTATATTTTCTTGTCAGCAGCACACATATACTACCTATTGTGTCAGCAGCACCCATAGGACTTCTAGTGTGTTAGTGGCAGCACACAGAGCTCCTATATTTTCTTCTCAGCAGCACACATATACTACCTATTGTGTCAGCAGCACCCATAGGACTTCTAGTGTGTTAGTGGCAGCACACAGAGCTCCTATATTGTCTTCTCAGCAGCACACATATACTACCTATTGTGTCAGCAGCACCCATAGGACTTCTAGTGTGTTAGTGGCAGCACACAGAGCTCCTATATTTTCTTCTCAGCAGCACACATATACTACCTATTGTGTCTTTGTGTCAGCAGCACCCATAGGACTTCTAGTGTGTTAGTGGCAGCACACAGAGCTCCTATATTTTCTTCTCAGCAGCACACATATACTACCTATGGTGTCAGCAGCACCCATAGGACTTCTAGTGTGTTAGTGGCAGCACACAGAGCTCCTATATTGTCTTCTCAGCAGCACACATATACTACCTATTGTGTCAGCAGCACCAATAGGACTTCTAGTGTGTTAGTGGCAGCACACAGAGCTCCTATATTGTCTTCTCAGCAGCACACATATACTACCTATTGTGTCAGCAGCACCCATAGGACTTCTAGTGTGTTAGTGGCAGCACACAGAGCTCCTATATTTTCTTTTCAGCAGCACACATATACTACCTATTGTGTCAGCAGCACCCATAGGACTTCTAGTGTGTTAGTGGCAGCACACAGAGCTCCTATATTGTCTTCTCAGCAGCACACATATACTACCTATTGTGTCAGCAGCACCCATAGGACTTCTAGTGTGTTAGTGGCAGCACACAGAGCTCCTATATTTTCTTCTCAGCAGCACACATATACTACCTATTGTTTTTTATACTATATACACTACCGACTACAATAGCTGGAAGACCGCCAAGGAGAGGCAGAGCGTGCCGAGGCAAGAACACAGGGCAGGCAGGCTCTGTTTCTAGAGACAACAGTGCTGGCCGTGGACGTGGTCGTGCATCGTCATCAGCACGTGGCCATGGGACAGGCTTGTCTTTGTTTTCGGCAGCTGGACATGTGGAGCCGCATCATGCCGAAGGCTTGGTAGAATGGATGACCAAGCCCTCCTCATCCTCCTCATCCTCTCTCACCCAGGCTGAGGGTACTGGCAGAGCAGCTGCCAACGCGTACTCAATGGCATCATCAGCCACCCCTTCCCTAGACCCACCATGTCCTCCTGAGGAGTCCCCCGAACTGTTTGAGCACAGTGTTGGGTACATGCTCCAGGAGGATGCCCAACGATTCGAAGGCTCGGATGATGATACCCAGCTTGAGGAAGTCAGTAGTGTGCGCGCAGAGAGAGGGGATGCTGAAGGACAGCAATCTGGCAGTACTGTTCCACCAGCTGCAGCTTACTGCCAGGTTTGCTCTAGTGGTGAAGAAGGAGGGGATGATGAGGTCACTGACTCCACGTGGGTGCCTGAAGGGAGAGAGGAGGAGGAGGAGGAGGAGGATGCGGCGTCACATGTCCAACGAGGCAGGATGCCCCCTGGAGGCCAGCTAGAGGCCAGCACAGCAACTGTATCACACCGCAGAGCTCCGCCTGTGCAGGGCGCTGCCTCTGCACGTTATCACAAAAGTTCTTTGGTGTGGGCCTTTTTTGAGACGAGTGCATTAGATCGCACCACTGCTATTTGCAATATTTGTCTCAAGCGTATCTCGCGTGGCCAAAACATCAGCCGCTTGAGCACCACAAGCATGAGCAGACATATGTCGACCTGCCATGCAGCTCGTTGGCAAGCACACATAAAAGACCCACACCAAAGAACAAAGCGGACCTCTCCTTGCTCCTCATCAGCTGGGATCTCCATCCCCACTATATCTTCAGTCCTCTCTGAAAGCTGCTCTGAGAGGACTGAAGGTGTAGAATTAGGTGTGTCACAACCAAGTACTTGCAGTACACCGAAGTCCGATTGTAGCAGGCAAATTTCCCTGCCCCAGCTGCTGGACCGTCGAAAGAAGTATACTCCCAGCCATCCACATGCCCAGCGGTTGAATGCTAGCTTGGCTAAATTGCTAGCACTTCAACTGCTGCCTTTTCAGTTGGTAGACTCGGCCCCCTTTCCGTGAGTTTGTTCAATGTGCGGTTCCTCAGTGGCAGGTTCCCAAACGCCACTTTTTCTCACGGAAGGCGATTCCGTCTCTCTACCGGCATGTGGAAGGCAATGTCCATGCCTCGCTGGACAGGGCGGTCAGCGGTAAGGTGCATATTACCGCTGACTCATGGTCCAGCAGGCATGGACAGGGACGTTATCTTTCTTTCACGGCCCATTGGGTCACTCTATTGGCAGCTGGGAGGGATGCAGGACAAGGTGCAGTAGTGTTGGAGGTTGTTCCGCCACCACGCCTCCAAAATGCTACTACTGGTTGTGACACACCTCTCTCCTCCACCCCCTCCTCTTCTTCTTCCTCCATGTCCTCTTCGAGTGCTCTGTCCTCGGAACCAGCGGTGCTCCGTAGGCGTACAAGGGGCTACGCGAGTACGCAGGCAAAAAGATGCCATGCCGTGCTTGCGCTGGTGTGTTTGGGGGACAGGAGCCACACTGGGACAGAGGTTCTGGCAGCTCTGCAGGGGCAGGCCGAGAGGTGGTTGACGCCACGCCAGCTTAAGCCAGGAATGGTGGTTTCTGACAATGGCACCAACCTCCTCTCCGCCCTGCGACAGGGGCAGCTCACCCATGTGCCCTGTATGGCTCACGTCCTCAACCTGGTGTTGCAGCGGTTCTTGGGCAGGTACCCAGGCTTACAGGATGTCCTGAGGCAGGCCAGGAAAGTCTGTGTGCATTTCCGCCGATCTTATAATGCCAGTGCTTGGCTGACTGAGCTGCAAAAGGAGCTGAACCTGCCCAAGAACCGCCTAATATGTGACATGCCCACCAGGTGGAACTCAACGTTGGCCATGCTGCAGCGACTGCACACGCAGCAGAGGGCCATCAATGAGTACCTTTGCGACTACGGCACCAGGACAGGGTCAGGGGAGCTTGGCTTTTTTTCCCCACGCCAGTGGAGCATGATCAGGGATGCATGCACTGTCCTCTCACCATTTGAGGAGGCCACGAGGATGGTGAGCAGTGACAGTGCATGCATCAGTGACACTGTACCTCTTGTCCACCTGTTGGAGCATACGCTGCGTGGGATAATGGACAGGGCACTTGAGGCAGAACAGAGGCAGGAAGAGGAGGACTTCCTTGCCTCTCAAGGCCCCCTTTATCCAGACAGTGTTCCTTCTGTCCCACCCATCACACAGGAAGAGGATGAGGAGGAGGATTGTGTGAGCATGGAGGTGGAGCCTGGCACTCAGCATCAGCAGCAGCAGCAGCAGCAGTCTTTTAGGGATGATGTACAGTCCCAACAAACCAGTGGACTTGTACGTGGCTGGGAGGAGGTGGCTGGCGATCATGTCATCCTCAGTGACCCAGAAGACTCCGGACCGAATGCCTCAGCTAACCAACGTAGCATGGCCTCCCTGATCCTGCAAAGCCTGCGGAAGGATCCTCGTGTTCTTCGGATCAAGAAGAGGGACCATTACTTGCTGGCCACTCTCCTTGATCCACAGTACAAGGGTAAGGTTGCAGACCTTATCTTGCCGTCGCAGAGGGAGCAGAGGATGAGACATCTCAGGGAGGCCTTGCAGAAAGGTCTGTGCAACGCGTTCCCAGAAACTGGGAGGTTACAAACTCCTGGTCCTGGACGACGAGTTGCTGAGGCTTCGGTCAGTAGCAGAAGGAGCGGTGGGGAAGGTGGACGTCTGACCGATGCGTTCAGACAATTTTTTAGTCCGCAGCCCCAAGGTATAAATCGGTTCCAGCAACCATCGCCAGCGTCTGATATACATGGTGCAGGAATACCTAGGGGCAAGGTCAGACTTGGACACCTTTCCCATCGAAAATCCTCTGGCTTACTGGGTCCTGAGGATGGATCACTGGCCAGAGCTTGCACAGTATGCAATTGAGCTACTGGCCTGTCCTGCATCCAGCGTTCTTTCCGAACGCACATTCAGTGCTGCTGGAGGATTTGTCACCGATCATAGGGTGCGCCTGTCCACCGACTCGGTTGATCGACTGACCTTCATAAAAATGAATCAGTCTTGGATCACCACCAGCTACCAGGCACCTGAAGCGGATATAACTGAATAATTTATAATGTCACATCCCTTCAAGACTGCCTATGCTGATGCTGAGTGACTGTCCTGTTATGTTCACTGACTATCCTCTTCCTCCTCCTCAATGATCCATGCCACCACACCAGTGCCTAAGGCACAATTTTTCAGCCCCTGTATAACAGGGGCGTGTACTTACAATTTTTTTAAAAAAAGGCTTCGCAACAGGTGTGACTTCTGTGCTCCAAGTACAGTATCTGTGAGGGGTTGCAGTGTTGTGGCACCAGCACCAGTGCCTAAGGCACAATTTTTCAGCCCCTGTTGGGGCATGTAATTACAATTTTTAGGCAATGCTTTGCAACAGGTCTCATTGCTGTGCTCAGAGTACAGTATCTGTGAGGGGTTGCAGTGTTGTGGCACCAGCACCAGTGCCTAAGGCACAATTTTTCAGCCCCTGTATAACAGGGGCGTGTAATTACAATTTTTTTTAAAAATGCTTCTCAAAAGGTGTGACTGCTGTGCTCCAAGTACAGTATTTGTGAGGGGTTGCAGTGTTGTGGCACCAGCACCAGTGCCTAAGGCACAATTTTTCAGCCCCTGTTGGGGCGTGTAATTACAATTTTTAGGCAATGCTTTGCAACAGGTCTCATTGCTGCGCTAAGAGTACAGTATCTGTGAGGGGTTGCAGTGTTGTGGCACCAGCACCAGTGCCTAAGGCACAATTTTTCAGCCCCTGTATAACAGGGGCGTGTACTTACATTTTTTTTAAAAAATGCTTCGCAACAGGTGTGACTGCTGTGCTCCAAGTACAGTATCTGTGAGGGGTTGCAGTGTTGTGGCACCAGCACCAGTGCCTAAGGCACAATTTTTCAGCCCCTGTTGGGGCGTGTAATTACAATTTTTAGGCAATGCTTTGCAACAGGTCTCATTGCTGTGCTCAGAGTACAGTATCTGTGAGGGGTTGCAGTGTTGTGGCACCAGCACCAGTGCCTAAGGCACAATTTTTCAGCCCCTGTATAACAGGGGCGTGTACTTACAATTTTTTTAAAAAATGCTTCGCAACAGGTGTGACTGCTGTGCTCCAAGTACAGTATCTGTGAGGGGTTGCAGTGTTGTGGCACCAGCACCAGTGCCTAAGGCACAATTTTTCAGCCCCTGTTGGGGCGTGTAATTACAATTTTTAGGCAATGCTTTGCAACAGGTCTCATTGCTGTGCTCAGAGTACAGTATCTGTGAGGGGTTGCAGTGTTGTGGCACCAGCACCAGTGCCTAAGGCACAATTTTTCAGCCCCTGTATAACAGGGGCGTGTAATTACAATTTTTTAAAAAAATGCTTTGCAAAAGGTGTGACTGCTGTGCTCCAAGTACAGTATCTGTGAGGGGTTGCAGTGTTGTGGCACCAGCACCAGTGCCTAAGGCACAATTTTTCAGCCCCTGTTGGGGCGTGTAATTACAATTTTTAGGCAATGCTTTGCAACAGGTCTCATTGCTGTGCTAAGAGTACAGTATCTGTGAGGGGTTGCAGTGTTGTGGCACCAGCACCAATGCCTAAGGCACAATTTTTCAGCCCCTGTTTAACAGGGGCGTGTAATTACAAATCTTGATCTAATAGTTCACAGCAGGGCCCATTCCTGCGCCCACCAAGAGTAACTATGAGGGCCTACAGTCTTGTGGCAACACCGTCCACCACCACCACCAGCACCAAAGGCCCAATTTTTCTGCCCTGTTCAACAGGTGCATGCAATTACAAATCTTGATCTAATAACTCACAGCAGGGCCCATTCCTGCACCCACCAAGAGTAACTGTGAGGGCTTACAGTCTTGTGGCAACACCGTCCACCACCACCACCACCAAAGGCCCAATTTTTCTGCCCGGTTCAACAGGTGCATACAAGTACAAATCTTGATCTATTAACTCACAGCAGAGCCCATTCCTGTGCCCACCAAGAGTAACTGTGAGGGCTTACAGTGTTGTGGCTACACCAACATCTAATAGGGCAAATTTCTGCAGAGTATATACGGCAGGCCCCTACTTTCAAACATCCAACTTACAAACGACTCCTACTTGCAAACGGAAAGAGAAAACAGGAAGTGAGAGGAAATCTACCCCTAGGAAGGGAAATTCTATCCTGTTACATTTAATTTGGGAAAAAGGTATCTCCTCTCTACTGATGCTTTATCACCAATCCTTGTTTCAATTAAAACCCCACTTTTCCTAAAACATTTGTCATTGGGACGGAAAGTGAGGTGAAATGTTCTGAACAGATGTGCAAAGACAGCAAATGTTACAGGGGTGATAACCCCTCCCTATGTTCTCCAAAAAGCTTAAAAATAGATTTTTTGGGGATGGAGCTATACTTCATAATGTACCTGTTCAGATTCTACTTAAGAACAAACCTACAGTCCGTTTCTTGTTTGCACCACCTATATACTGCTGTTCAGAGTATATAGGGTTGTAGGTATAGGGTTTTAATTTGGGTGCGGGGTCCCCCTTAATATCCATACAAGACCCAAAGGGGCTGGGGTGGGGGGGGGGGGTGATGGGGTAGCCATGCCATTTTTCTCAAGGATTTTCAGCCATATGGCGGCCAGGACAAGACATGACATTAAAGCCGCAAGTGGTTTTAAATGGCTTCTTTTTTCCTTTACAAATGTCATTTTGTGCAGGGACAGTTCTAAACACGGGAAACACATGCCACTTCACAGGACACCCCCCAGGTACCATATTTAAAGAAAAATGTCACTTTTTTTTTTCACTTTATGCATCATTAAAATGACTGCTCCCGAAAAAACGTTAGTTTTTAAAAGTTCTTTTTGCATTGATATATGTCCCCTGGGGCAAGACCCGGGTCCCCAAACCTGTTTTATGACATTAACATGCATATTGGCCGTTGTAATTAGCAATTTTGATTTCGAAAGTTCGCGTCCATTATAACGAATAGGGTTCGAAAATTTGCTTGAACTTTCGGTCCTTTCGAAGGTTCTGGTGCGAACCGAACCCGGGGGTGTTCGGCTCATCCCTACTTGTGAAGCCTGTTGTTTTGAAGTCTTCCAACATTATATCTAGGTTTACAACAATTTAACTTATTTTAAACCACTGACCTCTAACTTTTTTCTGATTTCCAGGTTCTGATGAAGAGAGTCCTTTAAATCTCCACAACATGTTGACCTGTTGGTTAGTTACAATAAATTTACTTAGACTCATCAGTATCATTGTATTACTCTCTTTCTACTCTACCTTTTTGGCTTTATCCAAATCACCCCCTATAGACCTCCTCATGTAATAAAGCAGCCTAACCAGAGCCACAAGGCTCTACATCACAAATTACATTCAACATTCATGAAGTCAAATCAAGTTTTGGATCCAGCACTTCTTATTCTTGCAATACTAGTATTGTGGAATGTAGCCAGTGTGCCCAAAAGCTCAACTTGTCCTCCAAGTTAGGATTTATATACAGTCTACCCAGATTCACCCCTTAACAGTATGGATGTACCTTGTCGTACCTTCTGTAGACAAATAGCAGCTTTATAGTCTAGCAATAAGTAGGTTTAAAAAAACATTTTAGTGTTATTTTAGTTCAGTGAAATGCATTTAGTAAAAGAGAAATCATTTCCAAATAGCTAGGGCTTAGCATTCATTCAGGGTATAATACAATTTTATATTTCAACACAGCACTATAGAGTGAGGCTAAAACTTGGATCTTGAGGTGCACTATTAAGGAAAAAAATCAATAAAGAAAAGTTTCTACTAATCACCTAGAGCTGTATTTTATGAACTGGCATGTTGCAGACCTCAATACATGATGTTGAACTCTATAGAAGTTCAGTTTAATTTAATATTAGTTTTGGGAATGATGGATGGTTGAAATTAACTCTGAACCTGGAAATAGATGTGTGTGGTTTTGTTGGATGGGAGTCTGAGTTGGAACTAAGTTTTCTCCTTTTTATTAACTGGATATAGACATTTATAGGGAAATCTGTTTCCCGCATCCATTGAAATCAGCCTGGCTATTTGTTTGAACTAAGTTTAGTGCTTAAATATGAGTCCATTGGGAAGTCTATGATTCACAATTAGGCAAAAAATACCAAAAATGTTTTTTGGGGCATTGCTTTCTGAAATGTATTATATTTTAAAGTCATGTTCATCATTTTTGATGGATAATAGGATAAATTCTGATGCTATCAAGGAGCCATGTTAACCAAAAGGACTGCATTTTAACTTTGGCTCCAACTTATCCTGGGATTTTAATTTTTACATAAGTATTTGTTTGCTTCTAAACTGCTTCTTTCAACTCAAAGCAACTCAGAAGCAAGGCAATGCATCACAAAAGCATATTGCATTTGATCTGCTTCAGAGTCTGATGCTCATGTACGTGAACTCTAAAGCCCCATACACACGCGCGGATTATCCGAGGACCAGGTCCGTCAGACCATGTCCGTCATACTTTGTCTGATGTTGGTTTTGCGTACACACGGTCGGACAAAGTTGTCGGAAAATCCGATCATTCTGAACGTGGTGACGTTTGTTGCCTACGATGGGACTACGTAGAGGCTAGTAGCCAATAGCTTGGGTCTTGTAATGTGATCTGAGCATGCGTAGCACTTTGTCCGGTCGGAATTCGCTACACACGATCGGATTTGGTGTGATCAGACTTTGTTGTCAAAAAATCTATCCAGCAGGAGATAGGACTTTGTCCGTCAGACAATCTGATGGAAACTGTCCGATGGTGCCTACACACGGTCTGATTTTCCGACAACATTGTCTGATAGGACAGAATCCATCGGAAAATCCTACCGTGTGTATGGGGCTTTAAAGTGGTTGTTAAAGTGGAAGTAAACCCCCCTATCGTTTTCAGCCAAGGAAGCTGCCATCTTTGCCTCTGTTTAATCTTCAACTGCCACAGTGCTGCACATGTGATCCGTTATGACACCAGCCATTGGATGGTTTGACTGTTTGGTTGAGAGCACAGCCAATGTGCAGTTAGCATTCACGGCATGCCTTTTTTTTTTACACTGTTAAATCGATGGGTTTACTTCCGCTTTAAGGCCAATTTCTCCCCAAAATAACAAACATATTTTACTAACCTGTGGAATGGTATTGCATAGAGTGGCACCAAACTTTCTCTGGGGTTCCCCACTGATGCTCCTGGCAAATCCTCTTCTGTTTTTGCCCATAGCAGGCCATGTGCTATGGGGGCACACATGAGGGCTTGCTCCTAAGCTGGGTTGTGTGCATCCATATACACGAACACACGGCACAGCTCAGCGAAACCCCCACTTCTCTCCTCCCAAGATTTGTTTGACAGCAGCAAGAGCCAATGACTTCGCTTCTGCCCCTGTGTTCCACGGGGAACAGAGACCAGCACCGCTGCAAATGGGCACAGCGCTGGATCGAGTTAAGACTCAGGTAAGTATATAGGGAGGTCGGAGATTGATACAAATACTGGGACATTTTTTATCTTAGAGCAGGGAATGCATTAGGGTAAAAATGGCAAACATCCCATTACATAATGTTACAATTATTTTGTTATATACAACTTACAAAAACAGCTAAATATAACAACTAATCATTTTGAGCACACAAGAAACCAGTTATAAACTTAAGCTCCCAACAGTTCTAACATGAAAAGCCCGCAACAGTACTTGAAGTTTTCTCATTCACAGATCATTGTGAATGACGCAGCTGTCTGGGTGGAGCCCTGCATGGCTGCGCTATTTTCAAAATGTGACAGAAGGTGTGGGGAGACGATCCCCCGCCGGTTGTCACAGGGAGGGGGGGATCGGGGTGCAGGTTTGGAGCATGTTACACGTTACATGTTACACCTGAATTATGGGTATAACATGTAATATGCACTGAAAGGTGAACTTATCTTTTAGGCTGGGTTCACTCTAGAGCATGGAGTGGCTCACAGCAGGAGGTCCAGTGCATGTTCATTTACCAGTTCGGGTCTGTTTTCAGCCCGGATTTTTAGCTGAATTCAGACTTGAAATGGACCAAAAGACACACAGGACTTCTGTGCAATATGCACCGGAGCTCCTCTAGAGATGTGTGAACTGGCTCCATAGAGAGCCGGTCACAATCTCCTGCTATGCGAATTAGATGTGGGGAAACCCGCATCCAAGCCGCAATAGTGTGAACCCAGCCTTAATGTGTATGTGTACTGGCAGAGAGTACTATATTAAAGTATATGTGAACCCTCACCTTGTAAAACAATCCATTTGGTTTAAAATAGAAATGAAAGACAAAACATTTGTGTGTAGATATACTGTATACCTTTTTTCCCTTTTTTATAAGTGATCACATACCCTCTGTTCTCAGCACAGCCAAAAAGCTGACCACCATGTGCTCTCATGCTTACTGTGGTCAGTTTTAGATAGGAAAGCAAAAGGACTGGCAGGAACACCAGGGATTTAAAAAAAAAAAATACAAAGAGAACAGGACTTTTTCATTCAAGCATATGGTACAGCAAGCACATATATCAATGAATATAAACTGTTGGGTTTACATATTCTTTAATGCTCAACCCTCAGCCCTCTAAGCTGCCCCTAGTAAATATTAGACATGTGCAGAACGAAAAAATTTTGTTTTGTTGTGGATAGATTCGTTATGTTACTAATTTTGTTTTGTTATGGAATTCATTTAGTTTGGTTTCGGAATTCATTTACTTTTCGTTAAAATTAATTTTGTTTTCTTTAAAATGTGTTTCTTTTATTAATTTTCTAACAAATTCCAACTTTTCAGAACTATTCAAATTCTATGTGAAGAAATGGCTGGTTGTTAAGCAGCGGCCCAAGAAGCTGGCCGCCTGCATCTTTAACAACCTTGAGTCATCATCTGTCAGCGGGCTACCCCACTGACAGATGAATGTAAAGAAAACAATATGCTGGCAATAGAAAAATGTAAAAAAAAACAGCTCGGTTCCCTCCCCCCCCAGACCACAGGCGCTTCGGCTCTGCTATGGATTTTAAGGGGAACCCCACGCCAAAATTTTAAAAGAAACAGCGTTGGCTCCCCCCAAAGTCCATACCAGACCCTTATTCGGGCATGCAGCGCGTCCCCCCCCCCCCCCGAAGCATACCAGGCCACATGCCCTCAACATAGGGGGGTGAGTGCTTTGGGGCAGGGGGCACTGCCCCCCCATCTCAAAGCACCTTGTCCCCATGTTGATGGGGACAAGGGTCTCTTCCCGACAACCCTGGGCTGGGCGGCATGGGGTCACCCCAAAAATCCATACCAGATCCTTATGGGGGTTTCCACTTTAAGTGAAACAGTAAAAAATTTGAATTAATTTAAATATAGTGCATCTGTAGGATGTACAGAACATGCTGCAGCAAAAATAACATTTCTAAACAAAAAAAAGCGTCAAAACACATTTAAATTGACTCGTAGTTGCAATTGCCGCTATTTAAAAAAAAAAAAAAAATGGCATGGGGTCCCCCCAGTTCATACCAGGCCCTTCAGGTCTGGTGTGGATTTTAAGGGGAACCCTACGCCAACAACATTTTTTTTTTAAACGGCGTGGTGTCCCCCCAGAGTCCATACAGACCCTTATCCAGGCATGCAGCCTAGCAGGTCAGGAAAGGGGGGATGAGTGAGCACCCCCCCAACCAGGCCACATGCCCTCAACATGGAGGGTGGGTGCTTTGGGGCAGGGGAGCACTGCGCCCCTCACCCCAAAGCACCTTTTCCCCATGTTGAGGGATAATCCAAAGAATAGCCAGTGCATTTTGGGATCCAAAAACCTCCCCTTCATCAGGACTAGAATGAACATAAAGGACATCTATATATCTATAAGTAGCGCCACCCCCGAAGGAGCCGCTTGGTGAATTTAGATTCTCTAATCTCCGCCTCAACTCCAAGAATGACCTCAGCCCCTCTGACACAGCTGGTTTAACCACTTACCCACTGGGCACTTAAACCCCCTTCCTAACCAGACCAATTTTCAGCTTTTGGTGCTCTCACACTTTGAATGACAATTACTCAGTCATGCAACACTGAACCCAAATGAATTTGGTGTCCTTTTTTTCACACGAATAGAGCTTTCTTTTGGTGGTATTTAATCACTGCTGGGTTTTTTAATTTTTGCGCTATAAATCAAAATATACTGAAAATTCGGTAAAAAAAATAAATAAAAATTCTTTGTTTCTATTAAAATTTATTGCAGAGTATTGGCAGAGTATTGGCGAGTATTGGCGAGTATTGGCGAGTATTGGCAGAGTATTGTCAGAGTATTGCAGTGTTGCAGCGTTGCACAGTGGTTGCAGAGCATTGCACAGTGGTTGCAGAGCATTGCAGTGGTGGCAGAGTGTTGCACAGTGGTGGCAGAGCGTTGCACAGTGGTTGCAGAGCGTTGCACAGTGGGGGCAGAGCGTTGCACAGTGGGGGCAGAGCGTTGCACAGTGGTTGCAGAGCGTTGCACAGTGGTTGCAGAGCGTTGCACAGTGGGGGCAGAGTATTGCACAGTGGTTGCAGAGCATTGCACAGTGGTGGCAGAGCATTGCACAGTGGTTGGTGGCAGAGCATTGCACAGTGGTTGGTGGCAGAGCATTGCACAGTGGTTGGTGGCAGAGCATTGCACAGTGGTGGCAGAGCATTGCACAGTGGTTGCAGAGCATTGCACAGTGGTGGCAGAGCATTGCACAGCGCTGTGGGCACTACACATCCAGCCCACAGCGCTGGTCCCATCTCTCCCCCTCTCCGCTTCTCTCCTCTCTGTACCGATCGGTACTGAGAGGAGAGGGAGGAACCGGCGTCATGACGTGACGCCGGTTTGTGTACATGTGATCGCTCCGTCATTTGACGGAGCGATCACGTGGTAAACGGCCGATATCAGCGTCCGTTTACCATGATCCGTGATGCGCCGGGTCCTCGGGACCCGGCGGTCACGGATGTTCCCGAGTGCGCGCCCCAGGGGGCACGCGGGAGCAAGTTTCTGGGAGGACGTCCGTAGGACGTCCTCCCAGGATAAGCCGACCGCGCCATAGCCGTCTTTTGACTATAGCGCGGTCGGCATGTGGTTAATAAAATTACTGCAAATACATTTAAGGACACATGCAGTAAATACCGTTATCCTGGCTGTGGATTATCACCAAAAATAGACACACACCTGGTAGTGGTAAACAAGTTGAATATATTAGCACGGTTTAAAGTATATGGAAACTTGCAACACTGTTAAACCTTGCTTCAAATAACTAACACATTAAAAAAGACAACCCTAAATATTTAGCAACTGCAGGTATAGAAAGGGCAGTAATCTATATGTCCTTAACACAGGAGCTGAGAGGGAGGAGAGAATACTTGTTAACTTCTCAGCTCCTTCTGGGCAGCAAACACCTTTGAGAGGCAAACACACAACGAAAAGAAAAGGGTTACACAAGTACAGTAAGCACAGTTATGTAATGTTGCAGGTCCTGAGGTGAATAATACTAGTGTCTTCTGCTAGCAAATGGTGGGGCCATTGTTTTAAACAAGCTTGCATGGAGCAGTAATCCTCTAGAATGTTCCGTTATGAGAGATTTAAAAGGGCAAACTACTAGAGATGGCAGCTCCAAACAAGCATTCTGTGACACTAAAAATGGAAATTGGTGTCTGCATGCAGTGTCAGTATGGTGTCAAGAAGACGGTTGGGTTTGCTCCCTCTCACCAATCCTCTGTGCGATGACACAACCATAATCCCAGGTGCTGGTTCAGGTTCCTGATGCTCCTAGCAATGTTGTAAGGCACTGGATCCCCTTCTGAGGGCCGATTGAGATGACTGGTAGCAAAACTTGCAAGGTGAAGAGGCAGCGGCCGACACAATACCTGGATGGATATCGCAATCCCTGATCAGGGTTGGGTCACCGATCAGGGTTCCTGAGCTTAATGGTGGCAGGACATGTGGGTGACAACGATCCTGGCTCCCCTCTATCTTCTTGCAGTGCTCTCCCAGTCGTCTCAGGAAAAACGTGTCTCTCTCTCACTCTCTGGTGGAGTTCCCCCACACAGCCTGGTCACCTCACCACACTCTCTCTCTCTTGGCAGTCTCTGAAAAGGCTTGGCTTTCTCTCTCTATAATAGGTCACACACGCTCTGGTGTCAGTGTGTGTCTCTCTCTCCTTTAGCCTGATGCTGGTACCTCAGCCTGCTCTCCTCAGACAGTTCTCCCTCCTTTAGATCGCTCTCTCTCCTTTAGATGGCTCTCTCTCTTTTAGCCCCACCTAACCTCCTGCCCCCTGGACCCTGTTCCTTCTCAAATACTATGGTCACCCTCTGACTCTATTCTACACTCTTTAACTCATATGTCCAACCTCTCCCTCTCTACTGGCATCTTCCCCAACCCTCTAAAACATGCACTAGTCACTCCCATACCAAAAAAGGCCTCACTAGACCCCACCAATCTTAACAACCTAAGACCCATCTCTCTACTCCCTTTTGCCTCCAAACTCCTTGAACGTTTAGTCTACAACCGACTGAGCGACGACCTCATTGAGAATAACCTTCTTGATCCCCTTCAGTCTGGATTTCGCCCACAGCACTCCACAGAAACTGCTCTCCTAAAACTCACAAATTACTTGCTAACAGCCAAAACCAATGGTCATTATTCCGTACTCTTACTCTTAGACCTTTCTGCTGCCTTTGATACAGTTGACCACCCCCTCCTCCTCAAAAAACTCAATTTGCTTGGTCTTCATGGCTGTGCTCTCCGTTGGTTCGAATATTACCTATCTCATCGCACCTTCAGTGTCACTTACAACTCCACTTCCTCCTCTCCAACTCCTCTTACTGTTGGGGTCCCCCAAGGTTCTGTCCTTGGACCTCTACTATTCTCAATCGACACATCCTCCCTGGGTCAGCTGATAGCCTCACATGGCTTCCACTACCATTTATATGCTGATGACACCCAAATCTATCTCTCTGCCCATCAGCTCACCCCATCAATCTCTTCACGCATCACTTATTTACTAACAGACATATCAGTCTGGATGTTAAACCACTTCCTCAAACTGAATCTGTCTAAAACTGAGCTCTTTATATTTCCTCTCCCACGTGCCCCTTCCCCCGACTTCTCAGTCAAGATCAATGCCACATCTATCAGTCCATCCCCTCATGCCAGGGTGCTAGGGGTAATCCTAGACTCTGAACTGTCCTTTCAGACCCACATACAATCCCTGTCCAAATCATGCTGCCTCAACCTCCGCAACATTTCCAGAATACACCCCTTTTTAACTAATGACACCACCAAGCTTCTAACTCACTCCCTGGTCATCTCTTGCCTCGACTACTGCAACTCACTGCTCATTAGATTACCTTTACATAGACTATCCCCCCTTCAGTCCATAATGAATGCCGCTGCAAGACTCATCCACCTTCCCCTCTCTGCCAATCCCTCCACTGGCTTCCACTCACCCAACAAATAAAATTCAAAGTACTACCAATAATTTACAAAGCCATCCATAACTCTGCCCCCAGCTACATCACTAACCTAGTCCCAAAATACCAACCAAGCCGCTCTCTTCGATCCTCCCAAGACCTCCTGCTCTCTAGCTTTCTTGTCACCTCCTCCCACGCTCGCCTCCAGGATTTCTCCAGAGCTTCTCCCATCCTTTGGAACTCTCTACCCCTTCCCCTGTCCGACTGTCCCCTAATCCATCCATCTTTAGACGATCCCTGAAAACCCTTCTCTTTAAAGAAGCCTATCCTACTTCTAACTAACACTGTTTTACTTCCTCCATTAGCTCATACCCCACAGCTATTACCTCTTGTATCAATTGACCCTTCCTTTTTAGATTGTAAGCTCTAACGAGCAGGGCCCTCTGATTCCTCTTGTACCAAATTGTATTGTAATTGTAATGTCTGCCTTTATTTTGTTAAGCGCTGCGCAAACTGTTGGCGCTATATAAATCCTGTATAATAATAATAATAATAGCCTGATGCTGGTACCTCAGCCCACTCTCCTCAGACAGCTCTCCCTCCCTAACCCCTTCCCAACCAGGTTGGCTCCCCTGGGCGAACCGACGTAGCTGTACGTCAGTTCGCCATTTGACTACTAGGGGGCGCGCATGATGCTGGAGCCAATGTTCATGACCGACGGGCACCCACGATCGCTCCACACAGAAACAAAACGGAGATCAGTCAATGTAAACAGACAGATCTCTGTGCTGTCAGGGGTGAGGAGAGCGATCTGTTGTTCATACTAAGTATGATCAACGATCGATCTCCTCACCCAGGCAGTCCCATCCCCCACATTTAGAATCACTCCCTAGGTAACACAGTTAACCCCTTGATCGCCCCTTACTGTTAACCCCTTCCCTGTTAGTGACATTTACACAGTAATCAGTGCATTTTTATAGAAACAATCGATGTATAAATGCCAATGCTCCCCAAAAATGTGTCAAAAGTGTCCGATCTGTCTGCCATAATGTTGCAGTCCTGATAAAAATCGCTGATCGCAGCCATTACTAGTAAAAAAATAATGATAAAATACCATAAATCTTTCCCCTATTTTGTAGACGCTATAACTTTTGTGCAAACCAATCAATATACGCTTATTGCGATTTTTATTACCAAAAATATGTAGAAGAATACATATTGGCCTAAACTGAGGAAAAAATTTGCTTTTTTTTAAAAAAAATTGGTGATATTTATTATAGCAAAAAGTACAAAATATTGTGCTTTTTTCAAAATTGGCTGTCTTTTTTTGTTCATTTTTTGTGCAAAAAATAAAAAAACGCGAGATGATCGAATACCACCAAAAGAAAGCAAAAAAAAAAAAAGGACGTCAATTTTGATTGGGTACAGTGTCACGCGGCCGCGCAATTGTCAATTAAAGTGATGCAGTGACGTATCGCAAAAAATGGCCTGGTCATTGAGCAGCCAAATCTTCTGGAGCTGAAGTGGTTAATAATAGGTTACACACTCTCTGGTGTCAGTGTGTGTCTCTCTCTCCCGTCAGCTCCAACAATCCCTCTCACAGCGTTTTTCTTACTCTCCTCACATCTCTCCTTTTCCCGGGCTTCAGGATATAATAATTATTATTATTATACTGGATTTATATAGCGCCAACAGTTTACGCAGCTCTTTACAACATTAGGGTAGACAGAACAATTACAATACAATTCAATACAGGGGGGAATCAGAGAGCCCCTGCTCGTTAGAGCTTACAATCTAGGAGGGATGGTCAAGTTATACAAAAGTGTAATAGCTGTGGGGGATGAGCTAATGGAGAAAATAGAGCAGTTGTTAGATGGAGGCAGGATAGGCTTCTCTGAAGAGGAAAGTTTTCAGGGATCACCTAAAAGTGGATAAATTTGGAGACAGTCTGACGGGTAGGGAATTCCAGAGGATGGGCGAGGCTCGGGAGAAGTCCTGGAGGCTGATATGGGAGGAGGTGATGAGGGAGCTAGAGAGCAGGAGGTCTTGGGAGGAACAAAGAGGGCGATTAGGTTGGTATTTTGAGACTAGGCTAGTGATGTAGCTGAGGGCAGAGTTGTGGATGGCTTTGTAACTTATTGTTAGTATTTTGAATTTAATTTGTTGGGTGAGTGGCAGCCAATGGAGGGATTGGCAGAGAGGGGTAGCAGACACTGAGCGGTTTGTTGTAAGGTGGAAGAGTCTGGCAGCAGCATTCATGATAGACTGAAGGGGGATAGTCTAATTAAAGGTAAGCCAATGAGGCGGGAGTTACAGTAGCCAAGGGGAGAGATAACCAGGGAGTGAATCAGGAGCTTTGTGGTTTCATTGATTAGAAAGGGACGTAGTTTAGAGATCCCTCCTCCTCTGTTGGGGCACAGTCCCTGGTGTCAGCGTGTGTCCCTCTCCTCACTCTGACACCGCAGTTCCTTCCCCTCACACACTCCTCCACTCTTTACTGTTAAGTGTCACTGTGTCCCAGCAAAGGACTTTTTTTGAGCCTTTGTATCTCCCTCTCTTTTAAGCAATCTCCTCTCCTCTGTCTCCTTCCATCCCCTCAGCACTTCCTGATACTCCTCTTTTTCCCAGTATGCTCTGTGTCTGAGTTTTTCTGGAAGAACCAGTCAGCATTTCTCTGTCTCCATCTTGTGGCCAAAAGGAGAAATTGCATTACAACATGCCTGCTACATATATAATATAAGTACAATATCCCCACCTCAGGGTCATAGTTAAAACCAAATACCCAATAGCCAAAAATGAACATCAGGATGTGGGAATCTGAATATAAAACATACCATTTCAGTTCATCAATTTGCTTTAAAAGCAGTAAAAATAAAAATTACTGGAACAAGGATCCATCTCTTTATAAGGAAGGAAAATAATAATAATAATAAGGAACCAGGATCTACCTGTTTATATGGAACTAGGATTCACCTTTTTATAGGGAACAAGGATCTACCTGTTTATAAGTTACTACCATCCACCTATTTTTAGGAAACCAAAATCCACCTGTTTATGGAAAAACCGAATCCACCTTTTTACTGGGAACACACAATAGAGCCACTTGGTTAGGATAAAATGTGTCATTGGGTGGTGCCAAGTGATAGGTGGATCGTTGTTCCAAATAAACATCACAGGAAAATCTGAATGACCATGAGATCCATTTTTCTATTGCTTGGATGTCTTTGTTGTATGAAGTACATTCGGTGCCACCAGCTGATTTATTAGTTGCCTTTTTGCAAACTTTGAAATATACAAATAAAATTAAAGATCCAACAGCTTTGAAAAAAACAAAAAATATAAGATTTAGGTAATATAATATATTATTTAGTTATATAAACATAAGTGAGGTAAAAAGTATAACTCTTAAATTATAAGATTTGCAAATAAAATATTTAATCATGTGGCATTAAGACAAGAAATGGGGACTTTAAAACTTTTCATCTACTATAAATAAAACATTAAATCTGAAGGAAGAAATAATGAATACTTACAAATGTTGTATTTCTTTGTATGGCCAGCAATCTTTTTTGGATACCGAGGTCAGATGAAAAAAAAAAGTGATTGCAGGCAGCACTTATAATACCGTATGAAATTTGCGTTTGCATGGCTATTTAAAATAAGCGCTTTCATTTTTTACTTCAGAGACACTTTAAGGGGATGCTTAGTCTTCTTTCTATTTTAGACTATCGAAGTATAGTTTGAAAAGACTGTAGTTAAATAAATTGTAGTTTGCTGCTTTAGACACGATTTCCAGTAGCTTCTTCCCAATCTATGTAAACAAGTGGAAGGCATCTGGTGTGATGCAGATTGAGTTGTACTCCTGAGGAGCCCACACAACAGCCTCAGGGTTTAATCTGGCATCATTCCAAATGATGAATGTTGTTATAGTCAATGTTTTGTGTTCACTGGTTGGAAAATGACCTTCTGTCTATCCGAAAACAGAATAATTTTAAATAGAATTTAACCATAAACTAAAGGCACAAGTCATAAAAGGAAAAAGCTAATAGTTTGAAAGTTCTGATAGGTTTGCTTATTTATAAAGCTGCCCTGAGCCCATTCATATTTCTACTTCAGTAAGTGTTTCAACTTTCCATCAAATCTTTTTTTCTGCCATACCTTATACAGCCCACTTCCTGTTTCTTGTCTGGTAAAAAGCCTAGGCTTATGACATCATGCACAGCTCTCTATCTCACTCTTATGAGAGTTTGCCAGGAAGGGAGGGGGGTGAGTCATAAGAGGACCAATGAAAGCTGCAGGGCTTGAGGTGTGCCTCTGTGTGTCTGTGTAAATCCAGGAAGTAAACAGGCAGCAGCTTCAGCTGCCCACAGTTAAAATGGTTGCAGCCAGACTTAGTGAAGGGAGATTTCTACAGCATATTTGGCAAGAACAGAATCACAGTATATATAAAATAATAATGTAGCACCCTGCAGCTTAGGCAGGGAGCTCCTCACAAGGAGTAGTTATCCTGATTGATTGGTAGAGATCCATTGATTTCTCCCCAAGTTTGGCCTTGTTGCACTTTTCTCTTCTACCACTAGGTGGCTGGTACTTGGTGGTACTAGATAGGAGAAGGGCAACCCAAGGTCAGGTTATAGGCATATGGGGTATCTCAGCCAATGGGCAGGGGTTTTCTTGAATCGCTTGGCCTGCTGGGAGCACCTATATATTTGGTGTCAGGTGATCTACGTTCTGTGCCACCTGGACAGCTGTCTGGGTGGACATGTGTCGTACGCCCCAGGCTGCTAGGCCGGAGATTGGGCCTATCCCAGGGGCATCTGGCTTCCAGGCTGTGGGAGGGCCAATCCAGAAATAATAGGGAAGCACAGGGTTGTGATTGCGGCTTCTAGTCCAACCAAAAGTGAGGGTTCTGCCGGCCAGAGAACTTGTCATGGTCAGAGGTAGAAGGTGAGCTGTCACCACTAAGGGACCAACCACCTTTACCAGGGACCACAGTGAGTAACTGAAGCAAGTACCGGAGCAGTATTCTCACTGAACGGGCACGGTGGAGAATCGGGAAACTTCAGGCACTGATCAAGTCAGGGACCCAACCAGCAGAGGTGAAGCTTGCAGAGCAGCCTTGTATGTCAAGCCAGGGAACGAGCCAGTCAGCAGGGGTGAAGCTTGAGAAGTATCTGAAGTGACCCAGCAGGGAAGCGTGGGTGACGCTTGATGGAGATACCACCGCAAAGATTGGAGGAGCTCAAGGGATTCAGAGTCAGTGAATCGGTGGGCCTAGTGAGAGATGGGGAGCTCAGTGTTGAGGAACTATAAGAAGCAGTTGTAGTGAAGCTGAAGGAACTGTTACGTTTGAGTTAGGAACTATTAAAGACTGTTGCCATAAGAGACAGCATTCCTGCATGTGCAGATATGGCGCCTTACTGGGGCCTTTCCCTGCACGGCTGTCCTCCATTTGAAGTCTCGCCAATTGAATCTACAACTACTTAAGGGTGTCCTGACCCTAACCCTCTTCCCCCCAAAAATACAAAAAGGACTGTTAAGAGAAATAAAACCTCTTTTACATCCAAGAAGTGTCTGGCGCCCAATGACTTTCACCATATTTGCACCCACTATGCCTCACAACCCACTACGTATTCAAGGGTGTCAGCTATCTTTGGCTTTAGAGATCCTCATTAGACTGGAAGAGGGTAAAGACTTTGCTACAATATGCAAAGTGGTTGGAAGGAAGCTTCAGAATGGCAAAGATGCAGTTCCTCTTTAACCTGCCTGTGAAGCAGTGCATCTATATGATGTATAAACTACAACCTACTACAGCAAAACTGACAAATGTAAGCAACAGAAAGACACGGCACTTAGAGCTTTGGAGAGAGATAAGTAAACACTACAGATATATGTGCTTAGGTCAAATTTCATAAATGGGGTTTACAACCACTTTAACTCACATACATACACATCCTAGGGCCAATTTTAACAGGACTCAATTAACCTATGAGTATGTCTTTTGGAGTGTGGGAGGAAATCGGAGTACCTAGAGGAAACCCACGCAGGCACAGGGTGAACATGGAAGCTCCAGGCAGGACCACTTAACCACTTAGCCACTCTGCTGCCCCGATGTCTTTAATGTGGAGGGGTGCACCTTGTCTCCATGTTGATGAGGACAAGGACCTCTTTCCCCAGCCAGGTAGTTTTGGGGGTCTGCAGGCAGGAGGCTTATAAGATTCTGTAGGCCCCCTTTAACAATAAGGGGCCTCCCAGATACCCTCTCCCCCCATGTGAATTATTAATAGTAGCCCTATTTATTCACAAAAAAAAAGTGAACAGTAAATAAACACACAGTTGTTGAAAAGTCCTTTTTTTTTTTTTAAATACTCAAAGTGTAATTCCATCATCAATCATGTTGTCCAGTGAATCCGATCCAAATTTATCTAGAACAATGCCAGCAAAAGAAAAAACATGCTGCCAATCTGCCATGTGACCAAATTTGGTCAGTGATCTCATGCTAATATTGCCTTTTTGTTTATTTTGTAATTAATATATACATAGGTGTGCGCAGCCTATTGTATTAGGGTGTGCGCTCCAAAGCTCATACAAACACACACACACTCTAAGGGCCCATTCACACTAAGAACTGCATGTGAATCATACAGGAATTCTGTGTGGTTCCTGTGCGATTTACATGCAGTTCTGTGCAGTGCGATTTCAGCCCCATTAATTTTGAATAGGCTGAAACTGCACCACACTAAAAGTAGTGCATGCAATACTTTTCGAAACGCACCGCAACCGCATTGCATACTTTTGTACCATGTGATCCAAGCAGGCAAGTGCATTGCGGTAATTGACCCCCGCAGCAGATCGCGAGGGCAGTGCAATTGGAATGCGGTGCAGGAAACTGCACGAGAATGCGGCTCTCCTGTACTGCATTCCAGTTTGAACAGGCCCTTATAAATAATTATAAACAATCATTTTAAATTGTATTAAAACATGGCCTCAGTAGGGCAGTGGACGTGTCAGTAGGGCAGAAGTTGGTGTTAGTAGGAAAGTAGATGGTGTCAATAGAGCAGTGCATGGTGTCAGTAAGGCAGAGGTTGATGTCAGTAGGGTCAGTATTTACATTCCATGTGATAGCAATAAAAGTGCTAAAAAAAATTAAAGCAACAGTGTAAAAATGTAAAAAAAAATTAAAAAAATTTTAAATAAAAAAATTAACGTGCCCCCATCCCCCCCATGCACATTCACAAAGGCGAATGCGCGCCTCGATCCCACGTGCACGCAAACAGCGATCGTCCCACACATGTGAGGTATCACCACGAGCACAGATCATGGGCAGTAATTCTAGCACTAGACCTCCTCTGTAAACCTAAAGTGGTAACCTGTAAAGGCTTTTTAAAGCAAAATCCACCAATTTATTCTCTTGGGCCTTTGCTTTAAAAAAATATATAATTTTTGGGGGTTCTAAGTAATTGTCTAGCAAACAATCCTGATTGTTACATGTAAACAAAAAGTGCCAGAAAAGGCCAGGTCTGGAAGTGCTTACTATTTACAGTCAGCAGGAAGAGCTGTAGGCCCATTTCCCCATGTTTACCTGGCTAAACGTATCTGTTTTGCTAAAAATACCTGTAGTTTACAGAGCTAAAAAGCTAAAGATCAAATTATACACATAGCTGAATGAGACAGACTCTCCCTCTACCCCCTCTTTATCTGCTATGTATGGCTTTTCATGTTATTCTGACTCCAATTGTTGTGATAGTGACTATCCCCTTCTGAGACCTCTATGCCTGGTCTGAATATTGTTGAGACACTCACTGTGGACAGTCTTCATTAGATAGCTGAACTCACCAAACACTTCCTCAAATGTCGTTATTGCATGCAGAACTCTGAGACAATCTAGTATAATGCAGTAAACACTGTATATTTTATATAGAAGTGTTTTAGGTGATCAAAATGAGTATTGACTTTCCTAGCCCCAATGTGTGTCTTGAGAGGAGGAATGATTACAGACACCCACACAAAGGAAAAGGAAATTAGGAAAACTGAGACTTCCCCACCGTCAGAATACACTGATCAGTGCAGAAGACTAAAACCAGCAGAGCTAATTGAGTGGCAAAATTCTGACTGGGCAATTGCACAGAAGCCGATCTGCCCATCTAAATTCAGCCAGTCTTTGCTGAACTTGTCAAATTTCAATCCATGTATAGCAGGCTTAAAATGTAACTCCACTTTTGTTGAGCAAGAAACATTATAGGGGTGATCTATGTGCATTGCAAGCATTTTAACAAACTTTGTTGCAAATTCCTACCTTTTGTTATTCTGAAGAAATACCTGTGTGTTTGTCTGTGTCCATGTAGGAAAGTGAGTCTAATGGGAGTGGTTTCATAATTATCAACCAGCTGCAGCATTTGCAGGGCACTAATGAGGAAAGCTGTTGGGCCTGCATCCCTTTGGAAGTGATTTTGTAAAAAGTCCATGGCTTACTATGCATGCACCAATGGTGCGTTGCCGCAAGAGGAAAACCATGGCAACTGAGCATGTGCCAAAGACGCCTCAGGGCGCCAACCCACACCTGCGCAGAAGACTTGATGGAAAAGGGCAGGATAATGCCCAGGACGCGCACAGGAAGTGACCTCAACCTGATGGAAAAAGGCAGGAAATTACCCAGGAGGCGCACAGGAAGTGACATCAACCTGATGGAAAAAGATGGGAAAATGCCCAGGAGGCGCTCAGGAAGTGACCTCAAACTCCCCTATATAAGCCCAGCCCAGACACTGCCAAATTGCTGGATTATCTTCAGTCCCCCTTGTTCCTGTGCTAGTGTGTGATCTGTCTGAACCTGTTGTGACCTGGAAACCTGTTTGACTACTCTTGATTGCTGCTTGCCTTTGACTTGTATCTGACTTGGATTTTTACCTTAACCATTCTACTTCTTTGCCCCTTTTGTACTCAGCTGCCAGATTGGAACTGACCCCGGCTTGGATCTCGACCATTCTTCTTCTGATTAACCCTTTTATGCTTTGTTCCCCAACTGGACTTGACCTCGGCTCGGATCCCAGACTAAGGCTTGCACGCAGGGTGCTCTGCACCCTTGGCACCCCTGCCACTCGGTGTCCCCACCAAGTCTATGTCTCTATCTCCAGAGGCTTTAAGAACCCAAGGTGCAAGAGAAGCCTCCCCACTACTTCGGTCTCACATCCGGTATGTGGCCATCGTGACAGATTTCCTATTGGGAGTATCTCACCAAAAATGACATTTTTGTTGCAGGGAAAGTCTGAAATCTGACTTGTATCCTAGTGTAGGAAAATTTCTGGGAAAATCATTGAGCCAATCACACAAGCAGGAAACTATGTTTCTGGGGGGCGTTTGTGTACAGAACACCTACAGGTGGCCATATTGCATCACAATGCATTTTACAGAAAATGACAGAGCTGCAGATTGAAAAGGAAATGTCCTTTTTAACCACATGCCGACCGCGCTATAGTCGAAAGACGGCCACAGCGCGGTCGGCTTGTTCTAAGTGGACGTCCTACGGACGTCCTCCCAGAAACATGCTCCCGCGCGCCCCCTGGGGCACGCACTCGGGAACATCTGTGACCGCCGGGTCCCGAGGACCCGGCGCATCACGGATCACGGTAAACAACCGCTGATAGCGGCCGTTTACCACGTGATCGCTCCGTCAAGTGATGGAGCGATCACATGTACACAAACCGGCATCACGTCATGACGCCGGTTCCTCCCTCCCCTCTCTGTACCGATCGGTACAGAGAGGGGAGAAGCGGAGAGGGGGAGAGACGGGACCAGCGCTGTGGGCTGGATGTGTAGTGCCCACAGCGCTGGCCAATACAATGCCACCGCTGTGCAATACTCTGCCACCACTGTGCAATGCTCTGCAATCACTGTGCAATGCTCTGCCACCACTGTGCAATGCTCTGCCCCCACTGTGCAATGCTCTGCCACCACTGTGCAATGCTCTGCCACCACTGTGCAATACTCTGCCACCACTGTGCAATACTCTGCCACCACTGTGCAATGCTCTGCCACCACTGTGCAACGCTCTGCCACCACTGTGCAACGCTCTGCAACCACTGTGCAACGCTCTGCCACCACTGTGCAATACTCTGCCACCACTGTGCAATGCTCTGCCACCACTGTGCAACGCTCTGCCACCACTGTGCAACGCTCTGCAACCACTGTGCAACGCTCTGCAACCACTGTGCAATGCTCTGCCACCACTGTGCAATACTCTGCACCACTGTGCAATGCTCTGCCACCACTGTGCAATGCTCTGCCACCACTGTGCAATACTCTGCCACCACTGTGCAATGCTCTGCCACCACTGTGCAACGCTCTGCAACCACTGTGCAATGCTCTGCCACCACTGTGCAACGCTCTGCAACCACTGTGCAATGCTCTGCAACCACTGTGCAATGCTCTGCCACCACTGTGCAATACTCTGCCACCACTGTGCAATGCTCTGCCACCACTGTGCAATACTCTGCCACCACTGTGCAACACTGTAATACTCTGCCAATACTCGCCAATACTCTGCCAATACTCGCCAATACTCGCCAATACTCTGCCAATACTCTGCCAATACTCTGCCAATACTCTGCCAATACTCGCCAATACTCTGCCAATACTCTGAAATAATTTTTAATAGAAACAAAGAATTTTTTTTTTTTTTTTTACCGAATTTTCTGTATTTTTTGATTTATAGCGCAAAAAATAAAAAACCCAGCAGTGATTAAATACCACCAAAAGAAAGCTCTATTTGTGTGAAAAAAAGGACACAAAATTCATTTGGGTACAGTGTTGCATGACGGAGTAATTGTCATTCAAAGTGTGAGAGCACCGAAAGCTGAAAATTGGTCTGGTTAGGAAGGGGGTTTAACTGCCCAGTGGGTATGTGGTTAATAACATTCAATATTTTATTATATCTTTTCATGTTACAACACTGAAGAAATTACACTTTGCTACAATCTAAAGTAGTTAGTGCACAGCTTGTATAACAGTGTAATTTTGCTGTCCCCTCAAAATAACTCAACACATAGCCATTAATGTCTAAACTGCTTGCAACAAAAGTGAGTACACCCCTAAGTAAAAATGTCCAAATTGGGCCCAAAGTGTCTATATTTTGTGTGGCCACCATTATTTTCCAGCACTAACTTAACCGGCATGGAGTTCACCAGAGCTTTATAGGTTGCCACTAGAGTCCTCTTCCACTCCACCATGATGACATCACAGAGCTGGTGGATGTTATAGACCTTGCGCTCCTCCACCTTCCATTTGAGGATGCCCCACAGATGCTCAATAGGGTTTGGATCTGGAAACATGCTTGGCCAGTCCACCACCGTTACCCTCAGCTTCTTTAGCAAAGCAGTGATCATCTTGGAGGTGTGTTTGGGGTCGTTATCATGTTGGAATACTGCCCTGTGGCCCAGTCTCCGAAGGGAGGGGATCATGCTCTGCTTTAGTATGTCACAGTACATGTTGGCATTCATGGTTCCCTCAGTGAACTATAGCTCCCCAGTGACAGCAGCACTTATGCAGCCCCAGTCCATGACACTCCCACCACCATGCTTGACTGTAGGCAAGACACACTTGTCTTTGTACTCCTCACCTGGTTGATGCCAAATACGTTTATCTTGGTCTCATCAGACCACAGGACATGGTTCCAGTAATCCATGTCCTTAGTCTGCTTGTCTTCAGCAAACTGTTTGCAGGCTTTCTTGTGCATCATCTTTAAAAGAGGCTTCCTTCTGGGACAACAGCCATGCAGACCAATTTGATGCAGTGTGCGGCGTATGGTCTGAGCACTGACAGGCTGACCCCCCACCCCTTCAACCTCTGCATCAATGCTGGCAGAACTCATACGTCTATTTCCCAAAGACAACCTCTGGATATGACGCTGAGCACGTGCACTCAACTTCTTTGGTCAACCATAGTGAGGCCTGTTCTGAGTGGAACCTGTCCTGTTAAACCACTGTATGGTCTTGGCCACCTAGCTGCAGCTCAGTTTCAGGGTCTTTGCAATATTCTTATAGGCTAGGTCATCTTTATGTGGAGCAACAATTCTTTTTTTTCAGATCCTCAGAGAGTTCTTTGCCATGAGGTGCCATATTGAACTTCCAGTGACCAATATGAGAGAGTGAGAGCAATAACACCAAATTTAACACACCTGCTCCCCATTTACAACTGAGACCTTGTAACACTAACAAGTCACATGACACTGGGAGGGAAAATGGCTAATTGGGCCCAATTTGGACATGTTCACTTAGGAGTGTACTCACTTTTGTTGCCAGGGGTTTAGAAATTAATGGCTGTGTGTTGAGTTATTTTGAGGAGGCAGCAAATTTACACTGTTATACAAGCTGTACACTCACTACTTTACATTGTAGCAAAGTGTCATTTCTTCAGTGTTGTCACATTAAAAGATATAATTAAATCTTTACAAAAATGTGAGGGGTGTACTCACTTTTGTGAGATACTGTATGTCTTGTGTCGCAATTGTATACGCTATATTATTTTTTATTTATTTGCTATTTTTTTCCTTCACTCAAGTGAAGTTACCCTTTAACTGTAAAGTCATTGCAAGTAGTTAAAATATAATAATCTGGGGGAGGAGGCGGAGTCGCCGATGACAGACATGTCCAGTTGAAGCTCCACATCTCTCTGGACTCCTCGGCAGATAAAGACACTCACAAGGCATGGTAAACTGAAAATAATCTTACCATAAGCCTCCTCAGTGACCCTGGGATAAATAAAATGGTCTTTGGTGCCGCCCGAGGTAAAAATAAATGAAATTGTGCCAAGGATACACAGTCTAGAGGGCCCTGTAAAATGGCAAAGCTTCCATTTTCACACACAGGCACAACTCGTGCTGCTAAGCAACTGCAGTTACCTCAGGATGCCTATAATGACTCTGAACACAGCACTAACTCCGTGAGTTAGGCCAGCACACTTCTGACCTAGAAATCAGAGTGTGTGACATGGAAACTAATGTACTGTCCCATGATAATGAATTAGAGACTCTTAAGGAAGAAAACCTTATTCTGCAAACACGCTTAGAGGACTTTGAAAATAGAGAACGTCGATCAAATCTTCGTATACGAGGAATACCTGAGACTATTGTTGACCTTCATTCTACTGTGACCGCACTTTTCCAAGAACTTCTACCGCCAATCCCAGTCGATCGTTTGGAGATGTATAGGATTCACAGAACTTTAACACCACGCAAACTAGAAGGTCCCCCTCGTGATACTATTGCGAAATTCCACTTCTATCGCACCAAAGAACAACTAATGGCTGCAGCTAGAGGAAAAGATTCCCTCATCTTTCAAGATCATCCTTATCAGCTTTTTGCTGACCTTTCCCCAATTACTGTGGCTAAACGATGTGCACTGAAACCCTTACTTCATAATCTACAGCAACGCCAGATGCCTTATCAATGGGGATTCCCATTTTCTATCCGCTTTACCTATCAAGGTGTCAAACATTCCTGTAGATCCTCAGATGAACTACAAAACACTCTACAAGAACTACATCTTATCCAAAGATCTTCAACTAGCCCTCGTCGACACACAACATCCAGCTCCCCTCAAGAACCCTCCAAATCTGAAAAAAAAAGAGGCCGACAAAATTCCTCTAAGAGAAGTCGATTCAATTCTCCTGATATAGATCCTGTAGACACAATGGACTGAATGACTTTCACTCCTCATCTTAAAGCGTATTCAATCTTAAGGCTTTGCCTTTCTTTGGTCACTAAGTAATTTACCACCTTCAGTATAATTTGACTAAACTTATTTAAGATAATACTGTTCTATTAAGTTTTGAACTTCCCCTTTTAACCTCCACAACCTCAGATAAACATATTTTATGTTGTATCTATTTACATAGTTTATAGTTGTAATAGCTAATTAACCTTTTTTTTTTTTTACCCTTGCTCATTTTTTTTCTCAACGGCCAAACTTGGGTGTCCAAGTATTTCTCTTTTTCTGTATATAGATCTAGGCCATTGGGGTCTCGAGAGATTGTCACTGCTCCCCCTTTCTTTCTGTCCTAGGATAAACCTCCATTCTGACCTATTATTGGAGGACCTCCTCGGATTGATACTAGGCCTTTGCGTTAGCGTTTTTGTACGCACTCAGTACGCCGCCTTTTTGCTTTTCTTATTCGCACAATTTACTTACTATTATATGACTATATGACTCTTACGCTCTCTTTCTTCCTCTTTATTCTGTCTCTACTCCCCTCTTGGTTCTTGCACCCCCCCCCCCCCAGGGGAATTGTAGACTTACAATCTATGAATGCAGTATACTACAATATTTCCTTTAAGATTTACATATGGCCCCCTTAAATGTCCTTACGTTAAACATACAAGGTCTAAATATCCCACAAAAGCAAACTAAAGTTTTTCGCTCCTTAGATTCCTCAAAAGCACATGTTGTATGCCTCCAGGAAACCCATTTTGCAGATAAGGCGACCCCTAAATATTTTGGTTCAGCTTATCCCCAAGTTTTCACAGCCTCTGCTAAAACAAAACAACGAGGGGTGCTAATAGCGTTTCATCATACTACACCCTTTTCCCTTCTGACAGGGATCAAAGCCCCAGAAGGTTGTTATCTTATACTCACAGGATATCTATTCTCATCCCTATAAATAATTTCCCCATGTTGATCACATTTTGATCTCAATAGGCATGACCCCTGAACTCCTTTCTTCATCTATTATACCTTTTACATGGACTGACCACTGTGCTGTACTTTCAACTTTCACTTCTCTAATACCCAAAACACAAGATTCTACATCCATCACACTCCTCTGATCTAGAGAAAGCCATAAAAGATTACCTGGCCAATAATGAGACTCCTGATATATCCCCACTGACCCTATGGGAAGCTCATCAACCTGTTGTCTGTGGGGTTTGTATACGCCAAGCCTCATTTCTTAAAAGAGAAAAACGACAACAAAAACAAAAATTAGAAGCAGAATTTAATACATGCCACACAATCTTTCAATCCAATCCTACCACTGTGACTAAATTACAGCTTTATAAAGCATGTTTAAACCTTGACTTTTTTTTTTATCAGAATCTGTAGATAAAATGTTATGTAAGTCTAAACATAAATTTTATCTTAAAGTGAATAAACCAGACACAACTGAAATTATCTCATGATACATTTACTAGTAATCCAGTTAAGATCCTCCACACCTTTCAAAAACATCTTACCTCCTTTTTTTTATATAAAAAGGAAGGATCTTTTGATCAAACTTCAGCAGATTAATTTTTTTCACAAATCAAACTTCCTACTATTCCTTTAGCCCAACGCGATTGTCTTGAAAGCCCCATTACAGCTATCAAAATTAAATTAGCAATTAACTCTCTTAAACCAAATAAACATCCAGGCCCAGATGGCTTCTCTGCCCTATACTATAAGCAATTCTCTCATATCCTTGCTCCAATGTTAACAGACGCATTTAATTCTCTACTTACCGGTCAAACCTTTCTCCTCAAAACATTAACGGCTATAATTTCAATGATCCCCAAACCTCAGTCAGATGATACATCTTGTTCTAACTATAGACCCATATGATTACTCAACCTTGACATTAACTTACTAGTGAAAGTCTTAGTGACCCGCTTAAATAGTGTAATAGGTTCTTTAATAAATAAAGACCAGGTCGGCTTTATCTCACAGCGCCAACCGGCAGATAATGTACGCAGGACTACTTTACTAATTCAAGCAGCTAAACCACGACAAATACCCATCTGTCTCTTATTTTTAGATATCAAAAAAGCACTTGATACAGTTTTGTGGCATTACTTACATTTTGTCCTGCAGCGTTGGGGATTTGGTCCTCATTTTCTTAGCTGGGTCTCCTCATTATACAAAAATCCCAAAGCTTATTTTAAATATGCTGGATAAAAATCAAACCTATTTGACATCTGTAGGGGTACGCGTCAGGGATGTCCACTTTCCCCACTCTTATTTTCCCTACTTATAGAATCAATCAATCCATACTGACCCCTCTATCAACGGTCTAGATTTAGCTGGTCATCAGCATAAACTTTGCCTATTTTCTGATGATATCTTAATCTTTATGTAATCCCCTCATATCTCTGCTTCTAATCTTAAAAGTAAACTTGATCACTTTGCCCACGTATTTGGTCTAATTATTAACTCTCAAAAATCTATAGCCTTAAATATATCTTTACTGCCTCATATTTTACAACAAGCGCAAACACTTTACCTAGGGATAACTCTCACACCCAATCTTTCTGACATTTTCACTGCCAATTATCCTCCAATTTTGCGTCAAATATCTAATCTTCTGACACAATGATCCTCTCTACCATTATCTTTGATAGGTAAAATTAACGTAATAAAGATGGCTATACTGCCCGAAATTCGTTATCTTTTTCGAGTTTTACCTATCCCTGTTCCAGCATACTTTCTCAGAATACTACAATGTAAGGCATTAACTTTCATTTGGGGCTCCTTGAAACCCTGTCTGCCCAAACACACTCTTTGCCTTCCAAAGCCCAAAGGGGGACTAGGGTTTCCTAATTTTACCACCTATTACCATGCAGCTCAATTAGCCCACATCCCTAAATATCACGCAAAACGTGTAATTCCGCTTTGGGTTGTGCTGGAATCAATAGATTGCAACCCACTGTCAATAACCAACCTTGTATAGTGTAATTCCTCCAAATGTAAAAAAACTCAATAATCCTATAACTAAACATACACTAGCCATTTGGGATACATTTTAATTAGTAAATGGACTACAATCTCACCATATACCTCTTTTATAACTTCTTAAAAATCCTTTTTTCTATCCTGCTCGGTCTTCCCCTAAATCTTTTAAAGCATGGACCTCCACTAATTTAACTCAGCTCTGTGCATCCTCTACTTCATTCAAAACTTTCCCTGACTTATGTGAAAGTCACAAACTTCCTAATTCAGAGCTCTTTCGATATCTTCAGATTAAACAATTTTCTATGCCCTATATACAAGGGAGAATTCATTTAGATAAATTAACATGCTTGGAAAATATATGTAAACATAACCCACACACTAAGGAACGTATTTTAACTCTTTACACTCATCTTATTACCAAGCACAACTCAGACCCACCATCATATGTGGCTAAGTGGGAGATGGATATTGGGTTTTCGTTGGAAGCAGCCGATTAGGATAAGATTTGGATCACAACATGATCACAGTCATGCTCACAAAACATAGCTGCCTTAGAGACAAATTACAAAGTACTCACACAGTGGTATTTTGTACCTGTCAAAATTGCGAAATATGCTCCAAATTATTCCCCATCTTGTTTTCGTGGCGATCTTGGATCACATCTTCATACTTGGTGTGATTGCCGGTAGCAAAAAATTTCTGGAAAGATATATTTCTTATGATTTCAACACTGTTTGAAATCCATATCAATCCTGATCCTACAATAGCACTTTTAAATTTATAACTGGCCACTCTCCCCTACCGCCAATTCAAACTCTTATTACAGATCACTACAGCCACAAAACAAATAATTGCCAAAGCTTGGAAATCCCCGTCCTTAATAATTGCTGAAACTAAAAATAGAGTCAATTAAGCAATGATCCATGCCAAAACAGAGGCTATAACTCAAGATAAAATATCCAACTTTGAGAATATATGGAATCCATGGGTGACTCACTTTTTGCCTTCCAATTCTGATGCTTCCCTACTAAGACCTTGGTAATCTCAATTTATACTTCCATTCTCTGCATTCATGGTATGTGTTTATTACCATATACTACCCCGGGGACCCCCTACTACCTCTCATTTCTTTCTTCCCTATCAATTTTTTCTCCTACCTAAGATTACTTTTTCTTTTATCTTCTTTCTCTCTTCTACTTTTTCCCCCTATTTTCTCTCTCCTCTTTCAATTTACTCTTTATATAGTTCTGGTAGCAGACCTTTTATTTCCTTGGTCATAATTATACCAATTGTACATAGTTCCTATATGTAGTATAAGAGTTTAGATTCTATAATACATTTTTTTATTTTTTTATTTAAAAACTATACTCTTGATAATAATTAAGACCTTTTTTTTTTAATCTGAGGTCATCTTATATTAACCTGGTCTAAGTTGGTTTTATTCTCTCTTATACAATGTATGACGCAATCTTTTGAGTAGTTCGATAGATACTAAAATTGTTTTAGTTAAACTACTTTTAGTTTATGTTGGAATTGCAACTCAATATTATTATCATATATGTGATCGTTTCTTTTGCTGCCACCATATGTACTTATGTATACTAATTGTTAAAATTCAATAAACAAATTTGACAAGAACATATAATAATCTACCGAAATTCCTTAGCTACTGAGCATTCAAATAATTCAGCATTTTTACTAAAATTTTAGATTTATATGGTGCCGACAGTTTGCACAGTGCTTTAGAAAATACAGAATGAGAGTACATTTACAATACAATTCAATATTAGAGGGTTAGGAGGGCCCTAATCATGAGAGCTTACCATCAAATACAGTCAAACGGCCTCCAAATAACTTTTTCACCAAAGTCACGTAATAGCTCCAGGCTACTTCCCAAAACAGGCTCCATGGAATGGAGGTGGAGACAGAAACAGGTGTTTGATGATTTCCACCTACGTCAGATAACCTAATCTTTCAATAAAATTTTATTTCAGTTTAGATAATAAGTAGGAATTTTTGTAAACATATTTGTAAAGATTATGCAATCAGCCATAACTCTTCAAGATAATGGAATTTGTGCAGTAAGATTACTGGCCTATTACATGAAGCCACTTTTTCCGCACATTAGTTGTGTTCATTTTGTTGGTTCTTCACTGGCTTTTAGACATCAAACATAGAAAATACTTTAATTTTCAGGCTGCCCTTATGTATTGCATAAGCTACGCTGTTCATCTTTCTAGATGATTTCATAGGCTTGTTACAAAATAGCTTTTCTTGGCTCTCCACTCAGCCTCAGAATTTACACATCAAAAAGCATCCACATCTTATTCACTTAATGTGAGAGAATGTAAAATTGGTTTCATAGCTGATGAGGACCTTGAGCCAAATGAAAAGTGTTCATTTGTCAGCACAAGCTTACTACCTGAGACATGATTATATTGCTAATCCAATCAGCGGGATTGGTAGTGAGCATTTATTTATACACAGCTCTCACTGCTATCTGTTGATATAATCAGAGTATACAATTTGCTGGGTTTCCTAGTAACATGCAATTGCATCATATTGAAAGTATTTTACATTGTTTCAGTTGAGACATTTTAACAGCCATGAATGTTTACATTATTAATTTGTGTTTAGGTTAATTTATAGACCATATAATGCAAAAGTCTAAATGTATTGGAGAGTTTAAAGACAAGCTGGCTGAAAAATAAAGAGAATGTTCAAGTGGGCCAGTTCTTCAGCAACAGGTCATTTTGAACATTTGAATTTAATTCATTTGAAAAAGTGTTACTAAACCCACAACAGTAAAATCAGTCTGTATATGCAGCATAGCATGCTTGTTATACTCACTGTGTAACTTAAGGGGTTAATCCTCTGCATTGTGTAAAAAGACTGTTTTATCCTGTATGCACAGATCATCCCCCTCCTGCACTGTCTATCTGGGGAAGGCCAGCCAACACAGGCAGGGTAGCCAACCTGCACATGCTCAGTTGTGTCTTTATGGTGGAGAGAACATTTTCTTGTTCTCAGAGATAGCCAGGTCACATGATATTGACATCACACATGTGGGCGTGTATACAGGCTGTAGTGGAAATCTCCTCTTACCTGAACTCATGTAACCATGGTATACAGATTATCCAAAAAGGTATAAAGTGGCAGTATTTTATTGTAAAAAGAAGATTTATAATCTCATCCATGGGGGATGGATGAACTATTTTCATTTTACTGGGTTTAGTAACACTATTAATGATGTCACATTTTTTCATCTTTTTACAGCTAAATTCCAGGCAAGCTCTTAAATACACAGGTGAAATATATACAGGTAGACTATTTTATTTGCCAAATAATTTGTAATTTAGAGTAGCCAGTTTTGTGATCTAGATACCCTGGCCAGACTGTGCAGTCAGGTTGCTAACCCCATTTTTTTCCCCAGCACTAAGAGATAATAAGAAGTATATGGCGCTAACTAGAATGTGTAGATGGATTAACACAATAAATAAATCTAAAACGTATGTCTAATAACCCTGCAATGTGATAACAAACTAAATAAGAATTTAATGTAAACAACAATACATAATATCCCCATCGTGTAGTAGTCCAACACAATTTTATTATAAAACAAAATGTAGTAACTTACAGTAAAAATTCTGGATAAACAGCACAGAGTTCTTCCTGGTCTCGGCCGTGACCTAGGAAGTGATGACACCTGACTCCTCACTGACGCGTTGCATCACTGCTCACGTGACTTCATCAAAGGGTCAAAAGGTATGACCAGGTATGGCATTTTTTACATTGGTACATTGATCCTGCTTGGACCTAGGTAAGTTTAGCCACTTGCCCACTGCAATACATAAATATACATTGTGGCTATGAAGTGGTATACCAGGGTTATGGCTGAAGCTATTAGCCATAACCCCATTTTTTTTTCAGCCAGCGATTCTGTTTCTCATAAAAGTGACCCGAGCAGCTGATTAGCCGCTGTATTGCTGACCCCCCCTCCCATGATCGCCGTTCTTACTGGCGAGCATGAAAAATGATCCAGCAGGTCACACAGCTGGTCACAGAGGTGAGGAGAGACCAGATTGTCTCCATGATCACCTCCATGATCTAGGACAGGGGTCTCCAAATTTTCTAAACAAGGGGCCAGTTTACTGTTCTTCGGGCTTTAAGGGGGCCGGACTGTGGTCAGTGTGAGTAGAAAATGTCCTAATGTGTGAGAAAACAATACCTCATCATTGGTGTCAGTGGGAGGAATAGTGTACCATATTTAGTGTCAAGACTTAGGCCCCATTATTGGTGTCAGTAAGAGGAACAATTCCTTTTATCATTGATGTCAGTGGCTGTAATTATGGCCAATTGTTGGTGTCAGTAGGAGTAATAGTTTCTTATATAAGTGGGAGAAGTAGTGCCCCCAATGGCCTAACAAAAGCAAGCAAAGGGCCACATGTGGCCCCCAGGCCACAGTTTGGAGACCACTGATCTAGGAGGACCGGAGCTACGCCAGGACGTCTTGTCGGTTTAGGGCGGAAGTAAACAATCATTTTTTTGATCTTTTGCTCTGTCATGTAGAGGAGAGATTTTGGGGTCTTAGTTTACACCTATGCATTTTTTTGTGCGTTTTCAGTCAACACACTACAGACCTATTAACATGGTTTCCGATGGGTCACGTTCACATCTATGCATTTTATGGAAGCCGCCAGGGACTTTTTTCTGGTTTTTGGTTTCCATATTGACTTCAATGGATCAAAAATGTGTATTGAAAAATGCAAAATGCACTTGGAATATGCAAACTGCAACCTGCATAGGTGTGAACTAGGCCTTAGTCTATGTTCATTGTTCACATCTAGGCGGCTGCGCTTGATGCATTTTTCAGGCACGTTTTGCAGTGCATTTTGTATTTTTAAACCCATGCTTTTTATGAATTTTTGCATGCAGTTTTCATGCATTTTGCTTTTTACGTTTTTTTTCTCTCTTTAAATGCACTGTAAACACACTGTATAAAGCTGGAGTCATCAGCTATCAGTGGGCTTCCTCACTGAAAGCTGAATGTAAAATAAATAAAATAAAATTGCCAGCAAAAAAATTTGCAAAAAGAACAGAGTGGGGTTCCCCCCTCCCCCCAGGTCCATACCAGGCCTTTCGTGTCTAGTATGGATTCACGTGATGTCACAAATGGTGGACTCTCTGGGCGATATTATTGGATGGCCACAGCCCATAGCTATATAAGGTATGATTCACACCTATGCATTTATAGTGATTTTTGCATTTTGCAGATGTGCACTACAGAACGTGTTCCATAGGAAGCCATGTTAAATGGACTGTAGTGCAAATCAGTAAAAAGCACTAAAAGTGCATAGGTGTGAAGGCCTAAGAGGTTTCCGGATAGCTGGGACATCACAAGAAGAAGAAGAAAACAGCTTCAGGATAAGACCGTCTTTTTTTGTTTTTTAGCTGGTACCTGGTGGCAAGGAAGAAGACAACGGTGGCGAGGAAGAATACAGCTGCGACGAGGAAGAAGACAGCGGCGAAGAGGAAGAAGACAGGGTTGTCGGGAAGGGGCCCTTGTCCTGATCAACATGGGGGCAAGATGCTTTGGGGTGGGGGGCGCAGAGCATCCACCCCCCATGTTGAGGGCATGCGACCTGGTATGGTTCAGGACGGGGGCGCTCGCCCGTCCCCTCCCTTTCCTGACCTACCAGGCGGCATACTCGGATAAGGGTCTGGTATTTATTTTGGGGGGGACCCCACACTGAATCCATACTAAACCCGAAGAGCCTGGTATTGACCTGTGGGGAAACCTCACGCTGTTTTTTTCACAAATTTTTGTTGCCGGAAATCTTTTTTTTTATATATTCAGCTTTCAGCGGGGAAGCTGGTTTTACATCAGTGAAGGCATCAGTGTGCAGCTTGTTAATTTCTACTTGACAAGGTAAGTAAGAGTCACCTAAAAATGTATTTCATTCAAAAACCTATTTACTGCCACCACCACCCTATCCCTGTCTAACCATCAATAAAATTACAATAAAATTACAAAATGCTGTAAAACACTTACCTGTCAGCAGAAGCCTTCTAGACGGCCCCTGCGTGACAGACCGCCTGGCTCCCCCCTGGGTGCCTTCGCCAAACAGTGCCGCCTGCTCTCCAAAACCTTCCAGCAGACCGATAGCTAATACCAGCCCTTTACCCCAAGCATCGTACACAAACAGATATTGAGGTTTTTATATACTTCAAAAATAGTGGCAGTCACCGCATGAACAATAAAAATAAATATTACACATTGGGGTAAACATCTTACAATGGTTAGGTAATAAGGTAAAGTTGACATAAGACTAATCACATCAGGAGAATTAGCAAACAGACAGAAACAATAGGTTACTCAATTAACATTAAGAATGCACACCTAGGATGCACACAATGGGAGGAAGACACTTCACACTTTATTAAACAGATTACACATAACAGCAGGAGACACAAGCATCAGGTAGTTTTGAGCCAATTATATTCTTTTGCTTTGAGTCTCTGAATCTACGATGGGGTTGAAGCAGTCAATGCTGGTTTGGGCTGTTGATTCTATAACTCAAAAATACACAGAGACCCAAAATCTGTATACGGGTCCTCCAATTCTCAGAGTCTGTGTGTTTCGGGGAGACGTGGACTTGAATCTGAAGTAAAACTACTCCAAAGGTCACAGGCACACACCTCCCAAAGAATAGAACCCCATCAAACACCAGGGCCCATAGTCAGTAGGCAAGGGGATAGCCTGCTGTCCCCTCAAAAAGCCATATGCCGTTTGGGTCTGTCACACCCAGGAAATTGGTGGGTCTGCTAGTATGATGATCCCGTAGATCTGTGGTTTTTACATGTAAAGAGATCCCCAAAATCAGTGGCTCTGCCTGAACACAGATGCGCCTATGTTCTGGGATGGGAATCCAAAGAGATTAGGAGCCTTACAAATATTTTGTTGGTCTTTTTAGAGGTGGACATAGCAATAAAGGGCCCATTGTGAGAACAGTTTTTGGGCCCCTCTTTTAACTACAGGCCAAGGATAGATAGATAGATAGATAGATAGATAGATAGATAGATAGATAGATAGATAGATAGATAGATAGATAGATAGATAGATAGATAGATAGCCTTTGCATTACCCTGACTTTTTTTGTGTTTTTTTAATATGCAACAAACACCCTCTTCACTTCCAGTCTAGATAGTATCAAGAGATAAGAAGAAAGACATTCTGTACTGTATGTCCTGCAGGCAGGTGCAAAGGAGATGCTTGCTGCCCAACAATTTTCAGATATTGCCAAGCAAAAGCATGTTATGACATCATACAGAATGCCCTAGAAGTGAGCAGTCTAGGTCCTCGTGACACCAAAGAATGTACCACAACCTGCTCCACCCCCATATCTAAAGTACAAAGTTCCATTAAACATTTGGGTTGAATCTATAAACCAGGAGATTGTCAGGCAGGGTAAAATCATTACATATAATAAGCTTATTGTCCCTGAAGCATAGTACCAACTAAAGCACAACAACAATAAAAGTCCTGAGAAGCAAAACAATATGGCTGAATAGGTTTCACGTTCATTAACTGCCAAGGTGCATTGTGTAAAGACCATAATAGAGGACTCACTGAGGAAGGTAGATGGCAAATACTCCTGCTGCTAAACTCATCCAGCCCTGTCCTTTTGAAAGAAGAGTGCTTGCAAGTGGTGTCCCCACCACAGGATGTGTCTCCAAGGGGGTTCGGGTGGCTGCAGAAATCCCACAGTGCGAGGGGACAGGAACTGGAACAGTTCCTTCAGCAGGAAATTATGTAAACTATTAGTGGACGTATGGTGTAGAAAGCTCCACTGTGGGAAAGCCAGCTAAGCAGTCAGCACAGTTGAAAGGATTAAAAAGAAGCCAAAAGCCGGTATTGTCTTGACTACATGTTTTGGGGAAATACCCATTTTTCAGGACTTGACCCCTGGCTGGAGTCTTGTTCTCAAAACAGGAGCCCTGAGCTATCCTCGGGTTAGGCTTACAGTGACACGTTGGAACCTTCAATCTGGGATTACAAAACCCCCCAAAAAATTTTAAACACAGCTTTCTCTGTTCACAAACATCCTGGAGCTTCTCCAACTGTAGCTTTAGGAATCTTGTGTTGTTTTCTCCTAGGTTTTTACCATGGCAGGGCCTTGCACTGTCAATATACTGTATATATATATATATATATATTTTTTTTTTTTTATTGGTTTATTAATTTTTATCTTGTTTTTGCTGGAGTTCTACTTTACATTGACATTATGGAAGATTAGTGTAAAAGCTGGCATTTCAAGGAGGATCCCATTTAGGTTAATCTCACGCTCAAGGAATGATATATGAAAATAGGGGTTTTTATAAAGGGCACAAATTTGTATGGACTGATGGTCATTTTAGTGAAAACATTCCTATTGGTTTAGTAACAGTATTCTGTCACAAATCATGCTAAAAATAATATTAAAATATTAATTTTCATAGCAGCTGGACAGCTGTACACTGCAAACCTCTGATTTAACCTTAAGAGTATTCAGGACTCCAACCAACACATTTTGGCTTCCAAATTTTATTTTAATAAGAAATCCCTAAGCCAAAAATTCACTCAAGAATATTTATTTCCCTGCAGAGTAGAACCTTAGTGCAGTTTAAACGCAGAAGCAGCCACAAATTCAGTTTCTACTCATACAAGCGAAGGGCAAGATATATAACCTCAAAGTACTTTTAAAGTAAAGAAGAAAGTATTTTCCTGAGGCTTTTAACGAAAAAAAAAATCATGTTATTATTCACATCCGCATTAATCATGTTTAGCAAAAACACATGAAATTGTAAGAGGCTGTATGAGATAACAGAGCTTGCTTTTTTACCAGTGTGAAAGTCAAATGTTAATCTTAACACCAGATGGTAATTTAAACCGAGGTCTGTAATGGAAACCAAAGACTATCGAAAATGTGTTTGTTTGGATGAACTTTCTTAACTTGAGACCAAGTACTAGGAGCTAAGTGTTCACGTCCAAAGTGCTAAAAACACAAATCCATTTCTCTTGTTTTTATACTTTCTGGAGAACACAATACATGGTAACATATTCCAGATAGAATGTGGATTATGGGGGAGCAGAGTCAACACAACTATTAAACTTTCACTTAATTGCAATTGTGGGGCACACCTGCACAATCTGCAAAACGTCCTGCAACACTTAAGAATATCAACACAATCACACCCCAGAGTTGGACCAGATCTGCCTAGTTATATAATGTTCTCTAATGTATCTGATAATGACTTCCTTCCATATCTAATCGTATTGTTTGTTTTTTCTTCTTGCTTTCCGTATGTGACTGGGAAGGAGTAAAAAATAAAAACCCTCAAAAGTTGTGTTTAAAGTGTATGTAAACCCTAACAAAGTAAATATCAAATACAATCCATGCTAATAAAAAAGCAGCTGACAAAAATAATGATATATGATGTCCTTATTAAAATGCCAAACATTAATTGCAGCTCATAAAGTGAGACTGTCCAAATCCAAATAGTTTTTTCCACACCCAGTGTCCACATCTACAAACAATGTCCAACCATAGATATTTGTTGTTCAAATGATCAGTGTGCAGGGAGCATGGTGTACAGGAAGAGCGATGTGTATGGAGAAAACACCCGACACCAAATACTCAAAGTGAAAACTTACCAGATAGTAGGACGTCACATTGGCTGTTCGCCCGTCGAAAACCGAATATTATGGGCCGTTCGTGACAAATTTGAGCAGCGCGTAACGGCCCATAATGCACTGCAGGAGCGCAGTGCATTGCTGTATGATGATTGGCCAGAGCATGCACCATGACCTGCCTGATTTGGCCAATCACAGCGCCCTCACCTGAGAGAGCCATAATTGGCCAAAGGCATGGTGCCTTTCTCCAATCATGGCTCAGGGGGACTGAGTCCACGCCCCACACTATATAAGGCCTCCTGCACGTCGGCCCCCGTGCAGTGTGTTGTTGGTGTGGATGGAGAGAGAGTCTCATTTTGATTGAGCAGGCAGGCAGGCAGATTATTCAGTTAGCTGCAGTGTATTTAATAAATATATACAGATAGTCTTGTATATATATATCCACTGTATCCACTGTATCTAGTTTAGCTATATCTCACTGCAGGCCATTTCTGGTGCACTGTTTCTAATATACTTTTGGCAGGCAGGTGATTCAGTTAGCTGCAGTGTATTTAGTATTTATATACAGATAGTCTTGTATATATATATATATATATATATATATATATATATATATATATATATATATATTCACTGCATACAGTTTAGCTATATCTCACTGCAGGCCGTTCCTGGCGTACTGTTTCTAATATACTTCTGGCAGGCAGGTTATTCAGTTAGCTGCAGTGTATTTAATATATATACAACTCTTATATATATATATATATATATATATATATATATCCACTGTATCCAGTTTAGCTATACCTGACTGCAGGCCATTCCTGGTGTACTGTTTCTAATATACTTCAGGCGGTGTACACAGTATACAGTTCTGTGCACCCATAGTGCAGTTGCTCATACTTTTCTGGTCAATACAGTACACCAATAGTTGTTATTACACTTCTGTTGGTGTACACACCGTGCACCCCTAGTGCAGTTGCTACTACTTTCCTGGTGGTGTACACAACACATACAGTGCACCCATAGTTGTTATTAGGGATGAGCCGAACACCCCCCAGTTCGGTTTGCATCAGAACATGCGAACAGGCAATAAATTGTTTGAACATCTGAACACAGTTAAAGTCTATGGGACCTCCAAACATGAAAAATCTAAAGTGCTAATTTTAAAGGCTTATATGCAAGTTATTGTCATAAAAGGTGTTTGGGGACCCGGGTCCTGCCCCAGGGAACATGTATCAATGCAAACATGTTTTTTTCGGGAGCAGTGATTTTAATAATGCTTAAAGTGAAACAATAATAGTGAAATATTCCTTTAAATTTCGTACCTGGGGTGTGTGTATAGTATGCCTGTAAAGTAGCGCTTAGAACTGAACCCCACGTAATTTAAAAAAAAAATTTGATGCAGGGTTCCCCTTAATATCCATACCATATGCATAATATGCATTTTTTTTTCTATCAATGACTGCGCTCTGTATTACCGGGAGCCGACAATTCATTATAGCCGCGAGTGCTTTTAAATGACTTTTTTTCCTTCAGAAATGACACTTTGTGCAGGGACAGTTCTAAGCACGGGAAACAAGTGCTACTTTACAGGCATACTATACACACCCCCTAGGTACAAAAGTTAAAGGAATATTTCACTTTTATTGTTTCACTTTAAGCATTATTAAAATCACTGCTCCCGAAAAAACTAACGTTTTAAAAAAAAAAATTGCATTGATACATGTCCCCTGGGGCAGGACCCAGGTCCCCAAACACTTTTTATGATAATATCTTGTACATAAGCCTTTAAAATTAGCACTTTAGATTTCTCCCATAGACTTTTACAGGGTGTTCTGCGGCTTTTCGAGTTTGCTGCAAACACCCCAAATTGTTCGCTATTCGGGCAATGTTCGGGTCGAACATGAGTTCGACTCGAACTCGAAGCTCATCCCTAGTTGTTATTATACTTCTGTTGGTGTACACAGTACCATGCATTGCACAAACCTTTCTTCAAGGCCTCCTGAAGATGTTTTATCCTCCGCTCCCTCTGCGAAGGCAAGATGAGTTCTGCAACCTTAGCCTTGTAACGTGGATCAAGAAGGGTTGCCAGCCAGTAATGATTCCTTCTCTTTGATACCACAAATCCTAGGGTCCTAACGCTGCATGGCCTCCCTGATTCTGCAAAGCCTGCAAAGGTTTGCAGAGGCATTCGATTCTCAGTCCTCTGGGTCACTAAGGATCACATGAACCGCAACAAACTCCTCCCAGCCACGTACAACTCCTTGGGTTTCTGGGGACTGAAAACCATACCTTGAAGACTGCTGCTGAGTGTTATCCTCCATGTCCATGCTGACACAATCCTCCTCCTCCTCCTCCTCTTCTTCCTGTGTGTTTGGCAGGCCTGCAGGAATAATATCTGGATAAAGGGGGCCTTGAGAAGTCAGGAAGTCATCCTCTTCCTCACGTTGTTCTGCCTCAAGTAACCTGTCCATTATTCCATGAAGCGTGTGCTCCAACAGGAAGACAAGAGGGACAGTATCACTGATGCATGCATTGGCCCTGCTCACCATCCTCGTGGCCTCATCAAATGGTAACAGGACAGTGCATGCATCCTTGATCAGTAGCCACTGGCATGGCTAAAAGAAGCCAAGCTCCCCTGACCCTGTCCTGGTGCTATACTCACACAGGTACTCATTAATGGCCCTCTGCTGCGTGTACAGCCGCTGCAGCATTGCCAACATTGACTTCCACCTGGTGGACATATCACAAATGAGGCGATTGGTGGGCAGGTTGCATTCCCATTCAATGTCAGCCAGCCAAGCACTGCCATTGTATGACCATTGGAAATGACCACAGACTTTTCTGGCCTGCCTCAGGAGATCTTGTAAGCCTGGGTACCTGCTCAAGAACCGCTGCACCACCAAATTCAGGATGTGTGCCAAACATGGAACATGGGTCAAGTGTCCCTGTCGGAGAGCGGAGAGAAGGTTGGTGCCATTGTCACATACAACCATTGCTGGGTGAAGCTGGTGTTGCGTCAACCACCTCTGAGCCTGCCCCTGAGTGCTTGCGTAGCCCCTTGACCACTTACGGAGCACCGCTGGTTCAGAGAACAAATCTACAGAAGAGTTATAAACTCAAAGAAAAGGAAAGTGGCGCTGTTCAGGGGTAATGCACGCAGAACGTGACCCTAAAGAATATATACATATGTATATATATATGTAAAATATCCACTAATAACCAATGTGAAAGAAAAATGATAAGAAAATGAACTGGTGAATAAACCAAGCTATTCTGAGAGCTCTATGTAATACAAGTGCTCCTTTTTAAAGTGAAGTGCGTCACTTTAAAAAAGAGCACTTGTATTACATAGAGCTCTCAGAATAGCTTGGTTTATTCACCAGTTAATTTTCTTATCATTTTTCTTTCACATTGGTTATTAGCCACTTCAGCCCCGGACCAATTGTCAGCTTAAGGACCAGAGGTCTTTTTTCAATTTCGCACTGCACTACTTTAACTGGTAATTGTGCGGTCATGCAATTTTGTAACGAAACGAAATTTGCGTCCTTTCTTCCCACAAATAGAGCTTTCTTTTGATGGTATTTGATTGCCTCTGTGATTTTTATTTTTTGCGATATAAACGGAAAAAGAGCGAAAATTTTGAAAAAAAAAGAGATTTTCTACTTTTTGTTATAAAAAAAATCTAATAAACTCAATTTTAGTCAAACATTTGGGCCAAAATGTATTCAGCCACATGTCTTTAGTAAAAAAAATGCCAATAAGCGTATATTTATTGGTTTGCGCAAAAGTTATAGCGTCTACAAACTAGAGTACATTTTCTGGAATTTACACCGCTTTTAATTTATGACTGCCTATTTCATTTCTTGAGGTGCTAAAATGGCAGAGAAGTACAAAACCCCCCCAAATGACCCCATTTTGGAAAGTAGACACCCCAAGCTATTTGCTGAGAGGCATGTTGAGCCCATTGAATATTTTTTTTTTTTAGTCCCAAGTGATTGAATAAAGACAAAAATAAAAAATAATTTTTTTTTTCTTCAAAAAGTTGTCACTAAATTATATATTGCTCACACATGCCATAGTTATATGTGGAATTGCACCCCAAAATACATTTTGCTGCTTCTCCTGAGTATGGGGATACCACATGTGTGGGACTTTTTGGGAGCCTAGCCGCGTACGGGGCCCCGAAACCCAAGCACCGCCTTCAGGATTTCTAAGGGTGCAAATTTTTGATTTCACTCCTCACTACCTATCACAGTTTCGAAGGCCATAAAATGCCAAAATAGCACAAAACCCCCCCAAATGACCCCATTTTGGAAAGTAGACACCCCAAGCTATTTGTTGAGAGGCATGGTGAGTATTTTACAGCTCTCATTTGTTTTTGAAAATGAAGAAAGTAAAGAAAAAAAAAAATTTTTTTTTTTCTTTTTTCAATTTTCAAAACTTTGTGACAAAAAGCGACATCTCCAAAATACTCACAATACCTCTCAGCAAATAGCTTGGGGTGTCTACTTTCCAAAATGGGGTCATTTTGGGGGGTTTTATGCCATCTGGGCATTCCATGGCCTCCGAAACTGTGATTGGCAGTGAGAAGTGAAATAAAAAAATTACTCCCTTAGAAAGCCTGAAGGCGGTGCTTGGTTTTTGGGGTTCCGTACGCAGCTAGGCTCCCAAAAAGTCCCACACATGTGGTATCCCCGTACTCAGGAGAAGCAACAGAATGTATTTTGGGGTGTATTTCCACATATGCCCATGACATGTTTGAGCAATATATCATTTAGTGACAACTTTTTGTAAAAAAAAATATATATATATTTTTTTTTTTTCATTATTCAATCTCTTGGGACAAAAAAAAAAAATATTTAATGGGCTCAACATTGCTCTCAGCAAATAGCTTGGGGTGTCTACTTTCCAAAATGGGGTCATTTGGGGGGGGTTTGAACTGTCCTGGCATTTTATGCACAACATTTAGAAGCCTATGTCACACGTCACCCACTCTTCTAACCACTTGAAGACAAAGCCCTTTCTGACACTTTTTGTTTACATGAAAACATATTTTTTTTTTGCAAGAAAATTACGTTGAACCCCCAAACACTATATATATTGTTAAAGCAAAGGCCCTACAGATTAAAATGGTGGGTGTTGCATTTTTTTTTTCCACACAGTATTTGCGCAGCGATTTTTCAAACGCATTTTTTGTGGAAAAAATACACTTTTTTTTATTTTAATGCACTAAAACACACTATATTGCTCAAATTTTTGATGAAATAAAAAATATGATCTTAGGCCGAGTACATGGATACCAAACACGACATGCTTTAAAATTGCGCACAAACACGCAGTGGCGACAAACTACATACATTTTTAAAAGCCTTTAAAAGCCTTTACATGATACCACATTAGATTCACGGAGGAGGTCTACTGCTAAAATTACTGCCCTCGATCTGACCTTCGCGGTGATACCTCACATGCATGCTGCAATTGCTGTTTACATATGACGCCAGACCAACGCTTGTGTACGCCTTTGCGCAAGAGAAGGGGGGGCAGGGGTGCTTTTTTTTTTTTTTTTTTTTTAGTTTTTTTTTTATTTATTTAGCTTTTTTATTCTATTTTTAAACTGTTCCTTCCATTTTTTTTTTTTTCTTTGTTATGATTTTTATTGTTATCTCAGGGAATGTAAATATCCCCTATGATAGCAATAGGCAGTGACAGGTACTCTTTTTTTGAAAAAATTGGGGTCTATTAGACCCTAGATCTTTCCTCTGCCCTCAAAGCATCTGACCACACCAAGATTGGTGTGATAAAATGCTTTCCCAATTTCCCAATGGCGCGGTTTATATCCGGGAGGGGGGACATTCCCTCCTACTGCTTGTAAAAGCAGTCTAGAGGCTAATTACCCGCTAGAATTGCTTTTACATGAAAGCCGATCACTGGCTGAAAAGAATGATACCAAGATGATACCTAAACCTGCAGGCATCATTCTGGTATAACCATTCAAAGTCCAGCAACATACTGGACATATATTGTAATCTTTTTTTTTTTTCATGCAGCCTCTTGGCTGAACGAAAAAAAGAGATTGATTGGTGGGTATGCCCACCATTAGAATACCTCCCTTCATCCACCCACTTCTAATGATGGGCATACATGCACCATTTATATATGCCGATGCATGGGGGCATCCTCCCGCAAAAGTTATGCCGTGTACACACGGTCGGAATTTCGACCGTATGTACGTGGCATTAGGAGCCAATCGCTCCTCCGCCCCCCTGCTGCCCCCATGCTTCGGCACATATGCTCTTTTTTTTAACTGTGGTGGTGAAATCACCTCCTACAGCGTTGGAGTCGCGGCTTTATGTATCGTGGGAGCAAACGCTGTTGCTGTCAAGATAAATAAATCCGCGCTGCAACTGAATGGCGCACCTGAAAACAAAAAAAAATGCTTAACACTAAAACACAGTAAACAAAATTACATACCTGAAAAGCAAGCATGATAAAACATGATAAAACATAATAAAACATTGCAGAATAGAATGGAGTAAAAAAAGAGCAACAATAGAGAGAGAGAGAGAACAATAAAACGACAACTATTTTTGTTTTTTTTATTTTTTTGAGATTCACAGGTAAAAAAGCTCCTGACTGTTAGCGACTGAATCAAAACGCTACCACAAAAAAAATGTTAGCGATCGCAGGGATCAGGCCTGACTCTGCGAACGCTGCAGTTATGTGTGCTTAGTGTTTTGTAAGTGACAGTGATCGATCGATACTGCACTTGGGTGGGCTGGGGTGGGCGGAGGGGGAAAACGCAGGTGCTAGCAGGTATCTGGGCTGATCCCGCTAACAATGCGTTTTTTTGGAACCCTGAACAGAGGGAATGTGATCACTTATAAAAAAGGGAAAACAAAAGTTTTTAAATCTATACAAAAATGTTTTGCCTTTCATTTCTATTTTAAACTGAATGGGTTGTTTTACAAGGTGATCGTTTACAATCACTTTAAGTATATATCTGCACTACATGTTTTTTTCCTTATGTCACTGCAAGTACAGAAATATACCTGTCCATTTTTCAGAAACCCAGCGTGCTTCTAACTTCCTGTTTTAGCTGACAACACAGTGCATTTGCACCATTAAAATTCAACCAGCATTGTCAGCTCTTCTTGTTTAACTACAGAACTTGACCTATCCCCCACCCATCTATTGTACGCTCTGCATGTATACATTTATACATTTTTTAGCAAACAAGACTCCTGTTTTGATTTCCAAGAGCCTGCCCATACACTATTGATAGGGAAAGGGCTCTTGGGAGTTGTAGTTCTGGTGTTTTTTGCCTAACTCAATGGGAACTAAGCTACAAGCAGCTACCTTTACAACAGATTAACAAACCTGGCAATGGTGCCACATGTAGATATAAAAGCATAATGAGTGCTGGTACATGATCTGGAGGGGGAAATAAGGAGTTAATTTAAGTAAAATATAGGTAATGCTTGAAGAAACCATCTACATTTTTTTTGGGGGGGGGGTGTATTCTCAGAAATGCTGCATACACACGAGCGGAATTTCCGTCGGAAAAATTTTGGATGGTTTTTCCAACGGAATTCCTCTCAAGCTTGGCTTGCATACACACAAAAGTTTGCTGAACTTTCGACTGTGAAGAACGCGGTGACGTACAACACTATGACAATCCAAGAAAATTAAGTTCAATGCTTCCGAGCATGCGTCAAATTGTTTCCGAGCATGCATAGGAATTTTGCGCGTCGAAGTTCGTACAGACGATCAGAATTTTCGATCAGAACTTTTTACGACCGAAAAGTTGAGAACATGCTCTCAATCTTTTGCTGGCTGGAATTCCGGCAGCAAAAGTCCGATAGAGCATACACACGGCCGTATTTTCGGACCAAAAGCTCTCATCTGACTTTTGCTGGCGGAATTTCCGCTCATGTGTACGGTCATCAGTGGTTCTGTGATTCTAACATTTTCACTATGGCTATAATCAGAGGGTCCTAATTTTTTGTTCACCCACTTACCAACCTATTGCCACTCATTGAGACCTCCAGTTCAGTATCCCCCTTCTATATTATATCCCAGGTACGTATTTTTCGTAAGATCCAATTTTTGTAAATCTTTTAGAAGGAAAGTAGAAAAACATATAAACTTGAATGTGGCTTCACTATTAAGGATATCAAAGACATAAATGTACTGTAAGATCCGCTCAGATATCCAGCGTGTCTGCATTTAAAGCAGAGCCTTAGCTAGCAGCATCGACTGCTCATGGAATTGAGAAAGCAACCTTGCATTTTAGCTTTCAACAGGCTTCAATACTGGGTTACTTTTGTGAACATGCAACTAATGCCGCATACACATGATCGGAATTCTCGTCGGAAAAAGCTCTGATGGTTTTCCCGTTGGAATTCCGATGGAATTTCGCTCAAACTGTCTTGCCTACACACGGTCACACCAAATTCCGCCGGTCAATAACACCGCGACATACAACACGTGCGTCAAATTGTTTCCGAGCATGCGTCGGAATTTGGAGTGTCGGAATTGCATACACACGATCGGAAAATCCGATAGAAAGGTTTTCCGTCAGAAAGATTAAGACCAGGGTCTCAATCTAAAGTCCAAAATGCAGACAGAAAAAGACAGATGGGCATACACATGGTCGGAAAATCTGATGAAAAGCTCCCATCGGACTGTATCCATCAGAAATTCTGGCCGTGTGTACGTGGCATAAGAATGCCAGACCCAGAATTCAATAATTGTTTGGCCAAAAGTAACATTGCAGCATCACATATTTATTGGAATGCAGGTGCTAACAGCATAATATGTAACATAAAACATGTAGCAAGGAATCTGGAGATGTAGCTGACAGATACTCTGATTAAAGACACAGGCAGAGGGCAGGATACCGAAATGAAGTATTGGCTGATGGGACTGTATCCACTGTGAGAAGGACGATCCTGGTGATTGCAGAAATGCACCTGGGGGTAGGTATAGCAGAAAGTACTATTGAAGGAGTGTAGCAGGCTAGGGCACTGTAAAGTGTACCACAAACTGCATGCAGACACAGAAGTCATAGATGAGCACAGGAGTGTTGGAAGTGTAGGATTGTACATGAAGAAAAGGATGCACTGAAGGCTCATTATATAGTACACAAAAGTGTGGTGCTACAAACCTTCGATCAAGCAAATGTGAGAGAATGTACCTGTGCCTGGACCACAGCCATTTAAGCTGTCTCATCCATCTGTACAAAAGGCCCTCTACATGGTATTAAAGCTTAAAAACCTTCTTCTTTATTATACCAGGTCAGGTGGCAGTGAGGGCTTCATTATGTTAGAGTGCTTGTAGGTAGCCTCCTCACATACAGTTAACTGTGACAGGGCAGTCTTGCTGGCTGAGAGGAGAAGAGGGACTACAATTGTATCCTACTTACTTTCTCATGCAGAGATGTCGTATTATATTCAGAATGTGTTCGGAGCCTGCCAAGAAGCATTGACTTAGGCCAGATATAGTTTGGATCTTCAGCTTGCCGTGACTTTATCTCACAGAACTAGCAAACTCAACCAGAATCTGGTCTCTTAAAGCTACAAGTAAATTTTATACCCCTTACGATGCAGTCCCTTGTCTGGTCAGGATATAATCTCTCAAGAATTACATAGGCTTTAGGTACTGAATCTTGATTGACTAAGGGAAGAAAACCTTTGGGATGAGATCCTGCTAGCTTTGGCATTTGGTACGTTCCTTGGCCAGGGTGTGGTATCTTGGCTTGCCATCCCACCCACGTAGATCCTACGTCTTATTTGGTCCAACACTGACTTTGATAAGATGGGAAAGCATGTTCCATTCCCGATGCCCAACCTAGATCAATACCCAACCTAGAGTCATATGCAATGGGCCAGCATATGACACTTAAGGCTCGTAAACACGATAAGAAAATCTGAAGTAAAATTGTGTACAACGAACGATCGGCCAATTATCTGATTTAGTATAGTGCTTATGACAGCCGATTCCAACTTTTCGGATGACAAAACCTGAAGGTTCATGCTATAAAATATTTAACATACGTGAACACAATGTTCAAATTTGCATTTAATCAGTAAAATTTTTGCCCGAAATAAATCGTAAGAGCAAGACTACGCATGCTTGGAAACGAAAGAATACATTACAAAACAATTCAACACACTACATCACTGTCGAAGTTGTATTCTGTTGTACGAGAATTTTCGGAAGTTGAGTAATCCCTTCATTTTCGATATGAGACTAGCATGCAACAAAAAATGGACGATTATTCCTCCGATAATCTGATCATGTGTACCAGGCTTGAGTCTGGTTTACTGCCTTGTAATGACAGAAAGTAGACTTCACCCTTCCCTCATATTGCTTGCGAAAATCAGGCTAATCTTACACACATTCTGCTACAATCTGTCTCTACCTAATGGGAGCTTTTATTTAGCTACTGTATGAGCAATTCCTGTACTGATATAGGAATTATATCCAGAAATGACCATTGACTGATCCCATATAATTCTTCTGTCATTGCAGAAATTGTGAGTTTGCTAAAGGGATGGAAGAGACGAGATTCGGACACCAAGGACGGGTGGACTCAGTGGAAAACTTCTAGTACACATTTTACAAGTGTAGACTTCACTGACTTGATCCATCTGGGGTTTGCTAGTGGAAGCACTGAGTTGGTAATGTCATAGCCAGGGCCGGATTCCCCACAAGGCCACCGAGGCCAGGCCTCGGGGCGGCAGTGGTGCAGGGGCGGCGCCGCTTCTCTGCTGGTAACTCCCACCCGCTAGCCAGCCCGTTTTGTCGGCACCGCTGCTTATTTAACGGGGACCGATCGGGCTTGTGTATTCCCACTTCCTGGTGACTGGAACGAAGCATAGGGCAGACGTGATGTAATCAGCCGGAAATGATGGCCGCCCATGTCTTGCATAATTTCCGGCTGATGACATCACGTCTGCCTTATCGTGCGTTCCACCGCTGCCAGGAAGTGAAAATAAACAAGCATGATCTGTATCCATGAAAAAAACAGCGGTGCCGGCGAAACGGGCTTGCTAGCGGGCGGGAGTTTGCCGCCCCCCCTGAATGTGCCCCTGAATGTCCCTTCTTGGTCCAGTCATGACAGCCCACAGATAGTGGGCATCAGGGCTGCTGTTAGAAATCATGGGGCCCCCTTCGACCCGGTGGCAGGCAACGTGGCAAGTGACACCCTGCATCCGCTGACAAGTGACATGGCAAGTGACACCTGCATCTGCTGACAAGTGACATGGCAAGTGACACCTGCATCCGCTGACAAGTGACGTGGCAAGTGACACCCTGCATCCGCTGACAAGTGACGTGGCAATCACTGCTGTTTTTTTTTTTTTTTGGTAAACCAAAAAAGACTGGAAATTTTTTTTTTTTTTCATAGTTTGTTATGAAATTTTGCAAACAGGGATTTTTTTTCCTTCACTGATGTGCGCTGATGAGGCTGCACTGATGGGCACTGAGGCAGCGGCACTGATGGGCACTGATAGGCGACACTGATAAGGAGGCAATGATAGGCACTGATTGCCAGCACTGGTGGCCACTGATTGGCATGACTGGTGGGCACTGTTGAGACTGCACTGATTATCAGTGTAGATGTCCCTTTAACCACTTCAGCTCTGGAAGGTGCGCTGTGGGGGGGCGGTGACGTCACTCAGGCGGGGGATTCGAAGGTCTGCCATCTCTGCCACCATGACAGCCGCTCGGATCACAGGGCCGGCTGGAGATGTGGGACATGAGTCTCAAGGGGGCAAGTCTGTATATGTTACGCCCGGGCGGTTGGGTTAAAAAAAGGAGACGGATAACATGGATGTGGAGTCTCTTGTGAAATATGTGATGCCGCAATCCTTAAGGAAATGGAGTATATTCCACACATGAGACCTGTTTTATATTTACTCAGTTGATGTGACTCAAAGGAGTCAGGCTCTTCCTAGCCCTTCCTAGCCCTACGCTGCTTCTTCTGATTCCTCAGTCAGCGAGTTGGAGGGTGACGAATATGTCGAAGGCCTTGACGTTTCTCTAGTCTCCCCACGAGTCAAATGGTTATGGAAGCCCTTTACTGGGTAGACCATTCCACCCCTGGCTAAGCAAAGTAGTTATTTTAGTATCTAGAGAAAAGAAAACTCTCTCTCTCTCTTTTGCTCATTACGGATTTGAAGGATGACGAGTGGAGCAAGATGGACAAGTAAACTTCTATGTCAAACAAAGACCTCCAGATTGTATTCCTTCAAGGCAAGAGAATTGAAGTGTCTTGGAAGATTTCCCCTTATTGACGCAGTTTTGTTGCATCTGGTAAAATAGGTTATTCTTTCTTTAGAAGATGCTGTGTCCTGGAAGGACGTGAGAGAATATGATTCAAGACCCTTAAGGAAAACATACGGGTTTGCCGATATGGCTCGTAAACATGCCCTGGCTCTTGCAGCTATGTCTAGGGCTATGGAAACCTGGTCAGAGTGCATAGTATCGGATTCAGAAGAGTTTTGGAAGAATTCCCCTAAAGTTTAGCAGTTAAGGAGCTGGAGCTGGGGTCAATCCGATTTTCCGGTTGGCTTGGTCTAAATGGTCCTCGTTTGCGGTTCAATGGGCTTTGTAGTTACGCCTTCCCCAAGACGAAAAATTCTAGGGGGTATATTTGCCCTCTTCTTAACACAATAAGGATTCGGTTTATGGTGTATGGGCAGGCGATTAGCTATTCTCATTTAACTTAGATACTTACCTCCATGTTCAGGTAACGAAGGAGTTTCTCAAATACCTCCGGTTCCATCTGCAGTTCTTGTTGGAATTTCTCCAGGCCATAATGGCCCTCATCAGAACAAGTGTGGTACGTCTTTATCGCTGTTTCGACGACCTTCTGTTGCTGTCCCCAGACAGGATCCAGCTGCTGGTTTGCAGGGAACAGGTATTCTCCACTTTGTCCAACTTTGGGTGGCTCTTAAATCTGGGAAAAAGCCACCTATAACCAGTCCAGCTGATGTTCTTTGGGGCCCAGTTTGTTACAGTGGAAAGCATCATCTCTCTTCCAGTGGGGAAGTTCACGGTTATCCAGGAGGGAATTCGTGGTCTCTAATCTCTTCACGGCTGGGGGCCTCATAGTGCCTAAAACTACGGCTCGACGGCCCTCATGACCCCTATGGTCAAGTGGTCCCTGCAGTAATGATCTCTTCATGTGCAAACAGTCCAGTGGATTCTGTCCCTGGGAGTCGATCCCAAGGTTGATCTATTTTCTTCTCAGGCAACTTCAGGCTGGTGAAGTGCTACACTCATGGAACAGTCCTGCACTCTTGTCTGACTCGGGTGTACTTCAGGGGTGATTTCCACTCTCATGAGTTCTACAGGGTCGAGCATGAATTAGGTCGATAGAAGAAGATGGGTCAAGTCTGTTGAGTTCTTTTATTCTTCAGGTAGTGCTCCAAAAGCCCAAGCTTTCCGTTATTCCACCCTAGAGCTATCTCGATCCATCAGCTCTTCTTAGGTCTAAGTCTCAGCCTTGTCGGCTTTCTCCGGAAATTAGTGGGCTGTTCACCTTTTGATCCGGTAGTTGTCCCGTAAGGGTTTAAATCTCAGCTCTCAAAGAAGACCAAGATTCTCTAGTCAGGATCTTCCTCTTGTCCTCAACGCACTGAACTCAGTAAGCGGGGAGGACTCCGTATTACTATCTGGAGACCTTTTTAACTGAAATCTTTTTCCTTGTAGCCGTTACCTTCGCCAGGAGAGTATAGGAGGTTGTGTCCCTAAGTTACGGGGAACCTCTTCTATCCTTCTTTTCAATCCGGATGGTCCTTATGCCTGTGCTCAGTTCGAATCCGAAAATTTACCTCAAGGTTCCACAAGAACCAGGAGATCGTCCTACCTACATTTAGGTCTAGGAGTTCTCTAAAGTTTATTCTCTGGATGTAGGCGAAATTCGGACAGTATACCTATAAGCTACTTCGGGTTTCGAATAGAACAACTGTGGCCTGAATAATTCAGTTCATCCTTCAGCCTTTAAAACTAGGGGCCTGGCCCCCCTGGAAGCAGTGATGGCACTTTCTACCAGGGATATAGCGACTTCATGGGCAGCAGCCCAGCATGTGGCTCCAGGCGTAATCTGAAAAACGGCCTCATGGGCCTCTATTTTTTATCGTCACTTTTTTATATTGAGCTTGCTTCGCTATCTTCTGTGACACTTCAGTTATAGTTCCTGTGGGTTGACGGGTCAAAATTTAAAACTTATAGCTGTTCAGTATACCCACCCGTGTGGAATGGCTAGTTATTTCCCACACGTAGGCTGCCATGGAGTCTGTTAGGAAAAAGGAAAATTTATTATCAAATACTTACCGTAATTTTCCTTTCCTGATGGACTCCATGGACTCTGCCACCCATCAGTTATTGAGTAGGCTAGTTACGGAACACAGTACCTGGCGGTGAGCTCTCTTTTATTTGAATGGGGTCCTATAGCATTGGAGAGGAGGCGGGGTTAACCCACACGTAGGCTGCCATGCCGTGGAGTCCATCAGAAAAGGAAAATTACGGTAAGTATTTGATAATACATTTTCCTTTTTCTGGAAAAAGAAATCTGGCTGAGACAGTGAACTATCCTTTTTGTCTTTTCCTACTCCTAACACGAAAACACACACAAAGCTGCCAATGAGATTCAGTAAGACCTTACAAATTTGATTTTGAAGATTTAAAATCAGAGGCAGTTTTATAATGCAAGTATCCAGTAATGCCTTGCAGAGTCATTACTGAATTCAAAATTCTGACAGCACAGAGCAGGTAAGTATAACATGTTTGTTATTTTTAAAGCAAAAAAACAAGACTTTAGTATTACCTTCCTAGCGGGGGACTGGAACAACAATAAACATTTGATAGGGGTTAATTCTGCCACACTATAGCCATAGCTATAAAAAAATGGGATTGAAGTTGGACAGGGCTTAGCCAACATGTTTAGGAAGAGATAGTAAGGAAGGAAGGGGTTGTGGGGGATTAGCCACTGCTCTAACTAATTTGCATATGTATTTATGTTTCAACTTGAACTACTGAGCCCTGTAAACAGTTTACTTTTTTATTTTATCAAAGTAAATAGAGAGAACCTGAAGAACAACTTAAAAAGAGCATAACGCTCTGCTTGCTGTCTAAATATGATCAAATAAAAAAGCAAATGTATATTCTGTATTTTCTAGTTGGCCATCAAAAATAAAGAAAGAAAATATCAACAAAACCATTATACATTCCTTTTAACGCAAAACTGTGCTCAATGCCTGTGTGGGGAAATAGCGCATTTCAAGTACTGCTGTGGACAGCGGCAAGCTCAAGAACTTGAGTGTATAAGATGTAGCATGGATCTTAAATATTTAATTCCCATATGGGCAGCAACAAAATTTTTTTCACCTATAGATGTAATGAAATAATAGCTAGGCACACTCTAAAAATAAAATGGGAAAATACATCTCTGCTTGAAAACATTCTTTACTTCATACAAATTAAAAAGTGGAAGAAAAATCAATTTTCCATCCACGTCTTGACTGCACTTAAGTCTTGAGAGTGCTTGTCTTGTAAACTTGGCATGTGAGCAGATTGTCAGTATTGGTACAATCAAATCTAAAAACCTATATGGGAGGTTGAAACTGACATACATTATTAGGACTCTATAATTTGAGCTATTAGCTTCTGTTCTTCAAGTGTTCATCACAAAAGTCAATTAGGTTAGTCCTAATAGCAACATCATTATTATAGGCCAAGTAGGAATGTGACAAAGTGTCAGACACTGTATTGAAATGGTTTTAGGAAAGGACACCAAGCAAATGTACAAATAGCCATTTAGATAATGTATGTTCATTAAAATTGCTAACATTATTATAAATGGTGTTATCTGTAATTAACTCTAATCTGTTTTTATATTTTAATGGATGCAGTGGATGGATTTGAAGATGAATCTTACATGCAGAATACCACTAGTTATATTGCTTAAAAACTTGCCTTTCAGATTGTGAATAACACATAGTAGGACACAAAACGTTGGCAATTGCCAAGACCTCAAGTGCCCAGGACTGGGTAGCTGGCATCAGCACAACACTGGAGGAGTATTTCAACAGGCAGAGCACAATTTGGCAACCAACTAAGGCCTAGCATAGTGGCTCATGCATTTTCACTATGGACTGTTAGAGTTGTCTATGGTCCCTTTCCCTAAGGCCAAGGACTGGAGTTGTAAATAGTGGACTCCCTTTTTAAATATATAAAATAATAATCATTTACATATTTTGATAAGAGAAGATGTGCTGGACTGCTAAACTTAACATTGTTGCTAACAAGGATTGTCTGTCAAAATTTAGTAAAATGCATGGATCTTAAATATGAACTCAAGTCTTCTACTCTCCCAGCATTGGTTCAAAAGTGAATATTATCAAACTTTTTTGTGGAAACAAGACATAGTAATAATGTAGAGGTGGGCAGATGGAACCACCACAAGCAGCGAGGGGCTCTATCTTCCAACACACGGAAGTGTGTCAGATGTGAATAATCTTCTAGTGGCTTTGTTCTGTAAAAGGGCACATTTTCAGCAATTTTTATTAAGGTGACAGAGTCACATTAACCACCTCAATACAGTGTATTTTCACCCCCTTCCTGCCCAAGTCATTTTTCAGCTTTCAGCGCTGTCACAATTTGAATGACAATTGCGCAGTCATACAACACTGTACCCAGATGAAATTGTTATAATTTTGTCCCCACAAATAGAGCTTTCTTTTGGAGGTATTTGATCACCTCTTCGGTTTTTATTTTTTGCGCTATAAAGAAAAAGGAGAGGGACAGGTTTAAAAAAAAAAAAAAAATTTTCTTTTTTGCTATACTAAATATACCCCAAAAATATATAAAAAAATTTTTTTTTCCTCAGTTTAGGCCGATACGTATTCTTCTACATATTTTTTGTAAAAAAATCGCAATAAGCGTATATTGATTGGTTTGCACAAAAGTTATAGCGCCTACAAAATAGAGGATAGATTTATAGCATTTTTATTATTATTTTTTTTAACTAGTAATGGCAGCGATCTGTGATTTTTATCATGACTGCGATATTGCGGCGGACATATCGGACACTTTTGACACATTTTTGGGACCATTCACATTTATACAGCGATCCGTGCTATAAAAATGCATTGATTACTGTATAAATGTGACTGGCAGGGAAGAGGTTAACACTCAGGGGCGCTGAAGTGGTTAATATGTTCCCTGGGAGTGATTCTAACTGTAGGGGGAGGAGATTCACAAGGGGAGGAGACCAATCAGTGTTTCTCTGTACTGAGAACACACCATCGGTCTCCTCTCCTCTGACAGGACCGTGGATCTGTGTGTTTACATACACAGATCCACGGTCCTGCTGTGTTACCGGGCAATCGCGGGTGCCCGGCACGCGCATCGGGTGCCCAGTGACACGCGAGCACTCCCTGGAGGGCCGGGCGTCATATGACGCCCTCTCACCACGATAGCTGCGCCCCCTGGCCGTCAATTGACAGCCAGCGGTCGCTAAGCAGTTAAAGAGACTCTGTGGGAAGGGGGACAATCTGCTACAGGTATAATTTACAGGAACCAAAAAACACATACCTGCAGCACCAAATTATTCTGTGAATGCCAAATCCCAAGCCATTCTGGCAAAAGAAGCTGCATCATTTTCTGATAGTGTCAGAACGAGCTGCTAAGCCTCTTCCTGCCTTCTGAGCCTTTCTATTGGCCAGTAAGGTGGCCCATTTTAGTGATGGGCCAATAACAATAGATTGTAAATAGGGCTCTGGCACTACCAGAAAGTGTTGGAGCATTGGCTGCCAGAACTGCCTGGTATTCAGCCATAACAATAAGTTGCAGCAGTCCCCTCTCTTCAGTGTAGCCTATACTGTAAGTATAACAACCTATTCAGCTGCATATAGTCTTTCAGAAGGAGTGTTTGGAGGGTGTGCACTGGGTGTCCCATTTCAACATAGTCCTTGATCATTATTAACTGGCTTCAAGTTTATGGTGTTGTTTAATTCATACCCATTACTTAGGCACATGGTGGGAATTTCCTAAAACTCAAATAGACAGAATGTAGAGCACAGTGCACAGTAACCAACCAGTGTCTAACTTCAGGTTGTTCAGGTAAAAGATAAGTTTGGGGTACATAAAAAATAAATCTTCACCCTCACCTGTATGCTGTATTGGTGTGATGCTGCAGCTGTACTATGTTGGCTCTAAGACTGAAAACTGAGCAATCACATGACCAATGATCCCTCAGTATTCAGTCTGCTTGGAGCCGTGACTGTTAGTTGCGGTTCTTCGATCTGCCCCTCCAATAGTCACTGGAGTTCCAGGCAGGCTCAGCTGGCTTTGGCTCTTAGCCACGCGCTGAGAGCCAGAACCAGCTGTCAAACAGAGACAGACAATGAGAGCTAATGTGAGAAGGGTTGAGGTGGTGTCTCAGTCCCAAATTGGTATGTACAACACAGAAAAAAAAAAATTTTGCCCATGGGACTTTTAAAGAGTCACACCTCAGACAGCATATATAAAAATCTGAAAAATGTATTATCATACATTTAAAAACATGTGTACCACAATGATAAAGAAGACATAAATGATGAACATGAATGGTGCTGCATAGAGTTCACATGAAAAAATTAGATATGCGGGACCTGAAGGCACCATACAGATACCCCAATCCATCTAGAGCTGCTGCGCGACTGATCTCTATGCGTTTCGTGAGGTAATTCTCGCTTCTCAGGAGAGGCGCAGGTAGGTATCTGGAGATAAAAATGGATCAATGAACGATAATAAAAAAAAAAAAAAAAAAAAACATTTGAAAAATTAAAAGGGGAGGAAGTGGCGGTGGGGGGAAGATGAAAGGGCAGGAGGAGAGCCATATATGTATGAGTATATCTCAATATCTGTAACTTATAAGTAGTGCCAAATGCTGGTCAACTCTTGCCGGAAAAGTAATCCGGTTGGATAAAGAAGGCAAGCTTATGTGTAGCAATATATAAGGTAACATACAGAGGGTCTCCCCCGGGCATGTCCAGAAGTCAACTCCTTTTTCCCATGGGAACTGTGAAGGGGCGGGAAGATTGTAACAACGTGGTGTGTTCACAGATCTGACATCCTGGTGATCAATGTAAATGCAACCAGAGGAAGGAAAAACTCCACACACCTGGAAACATAATGATATTGTTTAATATATGGGTAAAACATGCGCTAATGACAAAAAGGAAGAAAAATCGGGGAAGTGACAAAAAAAAAAGGTGTATGTGTGTCACCAATAAGGATAGAAAAATCACAATATGTGATGAAATAAACACAACGATGGGGATACCTTGATAATAAGGAGGTAACCAATCAGGCATTTTTAGATAGTATTAATGCAGTTTCTGAAAGTTGTACATATATATATATATATATATATATATATATATATATATCAGTCTCACCATGTAAGCACAGCTGAGAGTATCAGCTGTGCATAATGTGGTGGACCCGACCCAGTACTGCGCATCCTCTCCGCCGGGGGCGAGGGCGGCAACGTGATGACGCAGGACATGAAGGATCCAGAAGCGCCAGGAGACGCTGAAGATGACGCCAATCCCTCTTGGCTCTAAGGGCGGAAGCGGAAAGAGGCATGAACCACTCCATTCGGTGCTGGCGACACCTCTGCCATGGGGAACAGGATGAATTCCCACGGACGGATGTCACCCAACAAGAATTGCGGCAGGTGGAAAGTGGAAGAGGGATTGCAGCTTCCATGGGATAAATCACATGAGACCTGCTGGGACACGAAAAAAAAATAATAATAATAAAAGGAGGGAAAGGATGGTGGGGGGGGGGGGGGGAGTTGAATAATAAAAAGAATTGCAAAAACAATAGTTCAAATATGAATATGTATAAATCTTATTGGGCATCCAGATTGGTAGGAGGATTATCATGATGGTTGCTGTAACTAGGTCCCATAACACGCATATATATCCAAAATAATAATAAATACATACAGCCATGTATATCACAATTATAACATCCCTAAATGGGTAGAAAGGACTTGAATGAGGTGCCCTCATTCGTTGCCCTGAGCAAATGTATCCATCTCATTTCCCTTTGAAGATCACTCTGTCCCAGTCTCCCCCTCGAGGATCCTGGTGAATATGTTCCAAACATAGGAACTTGACATTCAATTTGCTATAGGCATGAAAGTGAGCCGTGTGTCTACCAAACAGCTTGGTGAATCCCGACAATAAGTTTCGGAATCCTTCCAGTGCCTGTATTGGCTTTGTGACATCAGCTGATAGTGGTAAATAGCCAACTGAGAGCTGGCTCTGGGTCACAGGAGAGCAAGAGAAGTATAGCCCAAAACACTCTGGCCATATGTCTCTTCTAAGCTTTGAAAATTAAAGCTAGAAGCTGATTGGTTTCTATGCATGGCTGTTCCAGATTCCATCTGCTTCAGTCTTAGTAAATTCCCCTAATGATGTGTTCTGGATTTTACAATAAACTCAGTCAGCACAAGCTTTGCATTATTTATTTTAAATTAGGCTTCTTACATTTAACATTCTTGTAAAACCCTCTAAAGCATGCATGGTATAGCTTCATAGTTTCCCATATTGTAGATACTCCTACATATAACACAAGCAAGCAGGCTTTCTTAAAAAAAAACATCAGACAATACTTTAATGATTTGTCAGGCAATGTCACAACATAATGAAAGAAATCTCAGCACCGATCTGATTGGGAACTAATAAAAATCAGCATTGAAAACCAAAAATAAAGCCCTTATCATCTTTCTTTCATTTAGACCTGATTACTAGGGGATTATAATGCAATCACAGTTATGTGTGAGATGTAGCTATGGGAACCAGTTTTAACTGTTTATCTAGCCAAAGATCTTAATTTAAGTTAGAACACTCTGATTCATTTATATGTAAGACACCAAGGAGACACATTCAGGAGACACAGATGCTCACTTGTTCCTTGCGTTTAACTTCATAAGCTACCAGCCAATTTGTCTTTCAGGTAGAAAATTAATTTCTGATGACAATACCAGTGAGCAATACTCTAGAAGACCCTATCCTGGGAAAGTTGTTAATACCATATAATGGTTTGAAGTGATTTATCTTAATAATAAAAAAGAATGTTCCCAGACTGAAGATGATATCTGTAACACAGACATTTCTTTGTCGAAAATGGGTAACCCATGTTTGCAAGTATTCCAACACCTTTTTCCATCAAGGAAAACATACCAGTTTTATTTAATTTGACATTCAGTGTAACCATGCAAAGTGTTCCCTTTTAAAAAATAAAATCCACCTTCAATATTGTATGGCAGAGTATCAAAATAATGACATTTCTGAGCATTATTTCCTAAAGGGGTTTTCCATCACAAGAATGCTTTTGACTCCTTTGCTTGTTCTGACATAAGATGGTTGACAGATCAGCTGTTTGCAGGATATGAACAAGCAGCTCTGAGGTTGCTGGAAGACTCTGAGGGCCCGTTCATGAGTGTGTTATTGCAATGCATGGCACTGCAAGTTATATGTGTAGTGAGATACAGTGCGATTCATTCTGAACGGCACCCCAACTCATCTTGACGATAGACGTGCTTTGTAGCACAGCACAACACATGGCAATGCACTGGCACTGGTAGCACAGATGTGGTGTGCTGCCAAAAATTCAGCATGCACCTTTTTGGTGCATTTTAATGTGTTAGGTAACCCGTATGGGCTTAACAAACATTAACAAACAACATAATGCATGCTAACATGACGCAATAGTGTGATGCTGGAGCACTTCAATCAGCCATTCTCTCAAAAGTTAAATTACCACTTATACTCCTCTCAAACCCTGCCCCTACCTTAGCCTGTCCATATACTATCCTAGCCTGTCTATATACTACCCTAGCCTGCCCATTCACTACCCTAGCCTGTCCATATACTACCCTACCATGTCTATATACTACCCTAGCCTGCCCCTATACTGCCCTAGCCTGTCCATTCACTACTCTAGCCTGTCCATTCACTACTCTAGCCTGTCCATATACTACCCTAGCCTGTCTCTATACTACGCTTGTCTGCCCATATACTACCCTAGCTTGTTCATATACTACCCTAGCCTGTCTATATACTACCCTAGTCTGCCCCTACACTGCCCATTTACTACCCAAGCCTGTCTATATACTACCCTAGCCTGCCCCTATACTACCCTATCCCAACCCTTGGAATTGAACATAATGGTATGTCACATAATTTTGCATATAGACAAGGTGCAGTTGCATGTAAATCTGGTAAATTTTTGTTGTAATTATCATGATATAAAATAATCCATGTGGGGGCCTTTTGATGGGCGCACTTTTTTTTTTGGGGACCCAGGCAGCACAATGACTTGGGCCTGCCCTGCCTATCACTATTATTATTTTTTTAAGAAAGAACGGGTACCTTTTTTTTGACATGTACCAGCTCCCACTTTATCATTTCTTGCCTAGGTGAGAATTATGTCACTCGCCCTGCCCCCTCTCTAACCACATCCTACTGGGACCTGTCAAACATACTAGAAGGATGCAGGACCAGTCTCCCTGCTGCACCATCTCAAGGATGCACAGGGAAGAGATGAATGTAATACTTTAGGGAGTCGCAGCCAGCATCAAAATCCAATATGGTGACACTAGGGACTCTTTAAATCTATTTTTAGTCACGTAGCTCCAGTTTAGGAGCTCAGCAAAAGGCCAAGAGGCCTTATATCAGCTCTTTTAACTCTGTGTAGCGTCACCCACAAAGGAGCCGCTGGTATTTTTGGATCCTTTTGTGGCCCAATATGGAGCCCCACTCCAACTGACTGGATGGGCTAAGGGATCTTGGATTGTGCTGGTACCGGGCAAGGGAAGCTTATATGTCAAGCATACCCCTCTTGAGTACGGGGTCCTTCACAGACACTCAACATCTTCTACAAGAGAAACCTTATAAAAAAAATATTTTATCCACTTCCCTTGGCACATAGCCAAAAGTTTACATGCACTGTATCTCCACTGGAAAAGGGGATGGAATAATGGATGGAATAATATATGGATGGAATAATGGTGTGGGGAAAACAATTCTGAGGGGGGATCTGGGGTGTATAGGAGTAGTAATGCTTGGGGTAGCTTGGGTAGCTATAGTTCTAGAGGTGTCAGGGATGTAGAGAGGCCACAGTGTAGGGGGTATCAGGGATGTAGTGGGGTCACAATCCAAGGGGTATCTTATGGTATATGGTAACAGTGCTGGGAGGTGTAGAGGGGTCCGAGTGCTGGGGGGGATATCTGGGGTGTAGAGGGGTCACAGTGCTGAGGGGATATCTGGGGTGTAGAGGGGTCAGAGTGCTGGGAGGATATCTGGGGTGTAAAGGGATCAGAGTGCTGGGGGATATCTGGGATGTAGAGGGGTCCGAGTGCTGGGGGGATATCTGGGGTGTAGAGGAGTCGGAGTGCTAGGGGGATATCTAGGATGTAGAGGGGTCTAAGTGCTGGGGGGATACATGGGATGTAGAGGGGTCACAGTGCTGGGGGGATAACTGGGGTGTAGAGGGTGCACAGTGCTTGGGGAATATCTGGGGTGTACAGGGTTCAGAGTGCTGGGGGATATCTGGGATGTAGAGGGTTCAGAGTGCTGGGGGGGGGATATCTAGGGTGTAAAGGGGCCATAGTGTTGGGGAGGCATCAATCTACCAGATGTATTATATGCACAGGACAGCTTTGTTACTTTATGTATGTAGTATTTTCCCACTGTTTCTTTGCTGTACAGGATGATTATTCATGTAGTTAATGCGGAGCTCCACCCAAAAGGGTAAGCTCCGCTTGTCTGCCTCCTACCTACTTGATGTCTGTTTACCTGCGCTGTCCCCATTGTAGGGGCCCCAGAGCATTACTTTGCCCAGGGGCCCATGATGCTATTAAGATCTTTTATTCAGCTAGATACAGGAGGTCATGTGGGGCTCCAGAGGAGGTGTTAACCCGTTGTGTGCTGACGTGAGGTGGGCCAGGAAAGGGGAGATTACAGGCATAGATATGCCCGACGACCCGTGGCTTTGTCCATTTCATAATGCAAACAGCACAATGAAACAATACAGGAGTACAGTACTATCACATTTAATAAATGCAGTAAAAGGAGTAATACAAAAAAAAAACAGCTAGATCCAGAAAGAGACAATAAGAGAGTGGCTTAAAAGAATTGAATACATATACAAAATTGAATATTTGAGTAGTAGGGAAGAGGATCAAACAGAAAAATTCTCTAGTATCTGAAAGATGTGTAGCACTGACCCCCGAAGGAGCTGCTAGTTTGAATTGGGCCTGCACTCTTTTGAGAAACCCTGCTAACTTAACTCGATCCCCTTGGCACAGCTGTGGTGCAATGCAATACAGTACAATATAGAACAATGTAAAGTACCTGTATAATACCCTCAGGATCCACTGGCTCCACCTGGTGGGGAAAATAGCACGCCACACAACTGAATACTAAACCAGAAATACTTTGTACTGCAAGTATATTTAAACAGGTGGTTACAGAGATTGTGCTGTCATCCCAACGTAGGATGACAGCACAATATATCAATAAACAAATACAATGTGACAGGTATATTAGTGTATATAAACCTGGGAGCTCCCCCTACTTTAAAAGTTATACGTGAGGCCTCACTGAAAGTACTTTCTCCCGTATCTTCGCTAGCTTAAAATGACTCCTCTGATATTTTGTAATCCAAGGTGTGAAAAAAGTTAATGCAGGGTGCTCCAGGTGTAACTCCAAGAATTTATATACAACGCTTGCTCTGTTACTCCTCCGTGGAACTACAGATTCCAGTGGGGCCTGTAAGTGAGTCTAACTGTGTGTAACAAATCAACAAACGGTGGGCCGTAACCCGCTCACCAACTGGATCGGAGTTCTGTGTGATGACTTTGATCTGGTAACTGCAGCTTGCTTCTGCATCAGCTAGGCCAGATGCTCTGTGTCACTCCGCTGAATGGATCCCATCACCGATGCTCCGATGGGCGCCTCTGGGCGCCTCTGGGCCTTGTCAGCCTGGTCACCCGCTCTTAGGTTCCGTCAGATCACCTCACAACAAGCAGGTTTGCACTCCGTGGTTACTGTCTGCCGGTGTCTCCGGGAAACCTCCTCAAAGATCCGCACAGACAGGCAACGTGATCCCAAGAGCCCTAATATCGCTGCTCCGGTTATTTTTATACCCTACCCAGCATGCACTGTATAAGAGAGTGTTCATGGGAAGGACACACAGACTCCTGGGTAGAAAAGGTCAATCTTCCAAATCAAAATACAGTCACTTCCTGTAAAAGTCTTTAGGTTTGTTCCGAGATAATAACACACCAGTGCATTTCCCATTTTTGGTCACTAGATGGAAGTGTAGAACCACAGTAATGTACACAGACTTAACATTGACATATACATAGCTACATCAATAGACAAAGATGTCAGCGCTACAGATGGATAGAATTTAAGAAAACTAGAAAAAAAGCAATATGGGGTGAATAGAAGATGAGGAGATGGGAGGGGAGGTGGAGATTTGGGGGGGGAGAAGGAGTGAGTAGTAAGATAGGAGAAAGGGAGTAGTTAAGGGATGGGATGGTAAGGGAAAATGAGGAATATTGTTATATGAATGTCTGATATAGTCAAATAAAGAAAAAGTAAAAAAAAAAAACAACAGAACACATGAACAAAAAAAAGAACACCTGACAGGAGTTTCAATCATTCAGGCCCGGTTCACACTAGTGTGATGCCAGACATTGCATGTGATTTGCACCACATTGCTGTTCAGATCACATGGGATGTCTGCACGATGCGTTTTCAGCCATACAAACTATATGGCTGAAATCGCATCACATTCGCACCAAAATGGTGCAGGACCCTTATTTTGGTCCGCACTGGAATCAGGTGTTCGCACTTATGCGATCTGATTCCTGCACCATTTCACAGTTCGCACTTCAATCTGCTGACCAATCTGGGGGTGTCGTTAACTTTACATTGACAACTGCAGCGGTTCGCAGATCTCAGTGTGAAACACTGTGCGATTCAGGTGCGATGCAGGAACCTGCACTGGATTTGCAAGGTTCTTGCATCAAACTAGTGTGAACCGGCACTCAAAGAGATCAAACTACTGAAACCAAAACAGAAACAAAAATTACGTTTTAGATGTTCTTGGCTTCACGTGTTTTTCTGATTGGAATCAATTGGGAAGATATGTGACTCCTGGGTGAAAGCTGTGTAAATTCAGTGCAAAAACATAAATAAATAGCAACATTTATATATAGATCAATAGATGTACAATAGTAAGTGTTCAGATAAGTAAGTGTTAAGGCCTGATTTTATATATATTTTTTTACCTTTTTTTACCAGAAGACTCAACGCCAAAATCTACCAATGCGAAACTACTGGTATCAACAAATATTCCATTCACATTACCATGCCACTCAAGAACATTCTGCAATGCCACAGCAAGTAATGAAGTTATGTGCATTGGATCACTAGACAAAATTATAATAATTCCATGACCTTTTATGTTTAATGGAAAATGACCCAATTGTATAGTCATCAGTTCTTCTATGACAGGTAAGTAATGATCTATAATTGCATTAAAAAACCCTTTCACTTTACTGAAAGTGCCCATAACACATGTTACCTGCTAAGAAAATTAAGTTTTGAAGACAGATGCAGCCGCATTGAAGAGAGATCCCTAGTTGGATTCTCTTCAGAAAACAAAACTTCTGGTGTCATCTCCTGGTCCTCTGCTGCATTCAGTGGTATCTCCTACCAGATGCAGTAGTGATGTAGGGGCTGGCAGAATTAATCTATCTCTCCCAGAAGTGTGGAAAACAGACTTCAGCTGGCATTTTCTCTTGACTGGTGCTCAGTGGCAGGAGAAGTAAATACTCATTATTCATTTGCAGGTAAAAGGTGTTATGGGGACTTTCAGCAAGGTGACTAGGTACCTTTAAATAACGAGTTTCAGAAGTTAGTTTTAACACTCATGCATGATATGGACTGGTGTATTTGTTAGGCTTTAGAATGCAGATAATGTACAGTATGTTCCATCTCTACATTCACTTTCAATTATTCATGAAGGTGCACAATGTGGCATTTCAATAAACCCCAGCAGTGTTGCTATTATATGAGCCACATTCCACACTCCACACTCAGTTTGAACTCTGGTCAGCTAGAATCTATTTCAAATAATGCAAGGAAAATTATAGAATATTTAAAGAATATTATTTTTAGAGAAACTTTTTTTTTTATGACTTATTTTTTTATATGCTATTAATTTACTTTGAGCAATCGCACTTCCTATAACCTAAAAGATTTTGCAGTGTATTGTGTCTTACAAGTAACTGTAATTCTTTGCTCTGCCTGTGAAAGAAAAAAGATAATTCTAAAAATGACTTACAAATTGAATGTATACAATGATGATGACAACGCAGCCAGAACTAAGAGCTTCTTTTAAAAAACCCATGCATATGGGACATTCAGTACAGCTGGCTTTAGAGTAGGCCTGTTCACTATGGTACACAAATTGGCATCTGGCTCTCATGCATATGGTCCTTTTACAGACACGTGGGCAACACAATTACTGCAAAATATAACAAAAAATTATGATTGCATTAAATCTTTAGAAAATTTAACTTGCAATTTATGCAAGAAGAAAAGTGTAACAATTGTCAGTGATTAGGATTGAACCCACAATGAATGGGGTACTAAATGATAGTTAGTTCTATAATCTCACAGGAGGCATGGGTAGTAGTAAACTAAGCCAAACACCATTAACATAGACATTTGAATTTTGAAGCTCTGTCTTAAAATGTCTGTGCTACATTTCCATTTCTGTTATAATCATGCTGCTTTCCAGTTTCATATAATTTCATTTTAAAAACAATACGGCTAGGACTGAATGAGCAGGCACCGAGGTTGTGAAACAAGTTTATTTTTAATAATAGAAATATCTAAAACAATGCACCAAATTACATAGAAGCAAATCAATCAGCCCATACTTAGATTTGACCTGAATTAGTCAGATTTGTGGATTGACATATTCGTCAATGGATCAACTTGCTCCCCCTTAAAAGAACTTAGGAGCAACAGATCCATCCATTATTAGAAATAACTCCCTTATCTACTTTAAAAACATTAGATATGGGAGCCGTCAAAAAATTTGTTTTGTTTCGTTCCGTTCCCTTTCGTATTAAAAAAAAATCGTAATTCGTGTACAAAATGTAATTCAGATTCGTATGAAATACGAATTTCGTACGAATCATTAATTTGGATAACGAATATCGTCACTCTACGAATAATAACAAATTATCCGAAAACATATTAACGTTACATAACACGAGTCTATTGTCTATTGTTCACGAAATTTTATTCAGATTCGTACGAAATACGAATTTCGTACGAATCGTAAATTTTAAACGTTTATGAATACGAAATTTCATATTTCGTACTTCCTCTGAGTGATTGGTGAACAATAGACAATAGACTTGTGTTATGTAACGTTAATACGTTTTCGGATAATTCGTTAATATTCGTATAGTGTCGATATTAGTTATACTGAATCTCGAATTCATTGGAATCATTCGTTATATCCGCTATAATTTCTTTCGTATTAGTTGAAATTAGTTATTTGGTAGTTTGGATTCGGATAATTTGGATCCAAAATTCGTAAACGAAATTTCGTATTTCGTACAGAATTCGTATTCATAAAAATTCGTAATTCGGATTCGTACGAATGTACGAATTTCTGGAAATTCGTACGAATTTCCGATTCATACGAAACTAATCGCACATGTCGAAAAAACATGCCTATGCTCAAAACCTCCTGCCTCCTCCCCAAAAAATGTTCTCAGAGCCCCTTGCTTTCTGACCTCCAGGTAGAAAATATGACAATCAATGAGAATTTTCTACTTACTGAACTAACAAAAGGTGGATACTGTAAGTATATAAATAAAGTAAATACGTCAATGGGTTACTGTACGTTTTATTCTCATTACTGGGTAGATGACATAGCATGACGTGACATAATTATTCCAAGGATCAGTGTTACTGATACTAACAGTTGTTGAAGAAAAAGAAGATTGGTCGCACACCATGGAAGGAAACACTTCTGTAGAATAGTTACTTTATTGTCAAGGTGCCAAAGGACGTAGACAGGACGTTACAGAAACATTGGTAGACCGGTTTCAGAGCTGGCTGGATAGCAGAGCTGGCAGGATCACAGGAAGCAGGCTCACAGGTAAACTGGATAGCAGAGCTGGCAGGATCACAGGAAGCAGGCTCACAGGTAAACCGGATAGCAGAGCTGGCAGGATCACAGGAAGCAGGCTCACAGGTAAACTGGATAGCAGAGCTGGCAGGATCACAGGAAGCAGGCTCACAGGTAAACCGGATAGCAGAGCTGGCAGGATCACAGGAAGCAGGCTCACAGGTAAACTGGATAGCAGAGCTGGCAGGATCACAGGAAGCAGGCTCACAGGTAAACTGGATAGGAGAGCTGACAGGAACTGGACAACGGCTTGGCAAGTAAGTTCACAGGTACACTTGGATAGCAGAGCTGACAGGAACTGGACAACGGCTTGGCAAGCAGGTTCACAGGTAAGCTTGGATAGCAGAGCTGACAGGAACTGGACAACGGCTTGGCAAGCAGGTTCACAGGTAAGCTTGGATAGCAGAGCTGACAGGAACTGGACAACGGCTTGGCAAGTAGGTTCACAGGTAAGCTTGGATAGCAGAGCTGACAGGAACTGGACACAGGAAACGGAACCACAGACTGGACTGGAACCAACAGGTGAACAGGCTCGTTACAGGGGGGTCAGACTGCAGACTGGATAAAGGCTAAACTAGGAACCAAAGTTCATCAAGAAGTCAGGTAATGAATCCGAACTAGGGCAAGGTACAATGGATCAGGCAGGAGGATGGTCACTGGAAGCCGGGGTCGGGTACAGGCAGAAAGCAGGATAGTCTTTATGGCAAGCCGGGTCAAAGGAACAGGTATAACAGGATCAGGTTTCTTTTACTACACCACAACGCTGTAGAGCAGACAGCAAAGACCGTCTGCTCAAGTCAGGCTTAAATAGGCCGGCTGGTGCTAACTAGGGCGCGCGCCCGTCTCCCTGTGCGCGGTTGTGCACGTGCCCGCGCCCGGGCGCGCATGCGCATGCGCAATGGAATCTGAGGGCCAGGACGGCCCGGGTTTAGATTTCTGGCAGGATCTTCATGACATTGCCCCCCTCCTAGGGGCAACCTCCGGGTGCCCCTCTGGGCAAATCTCTCAGGGTGAGCTCTTTTGAAGGCTTGAACTAGACTCTTAGCATGGATATTACACTCGGGCTCCCAGGAATTTTCTTCAGGACCATATCCCTTCCATTTGATCAAAAACTGGTTCTGATTTCTCCTTTTTCTAACATTTAGTATGGCCTCTACCTCATATTCTTCCTCGCCATCTACCAAGACTGGGTCCGGGGGTACCGTCCTTCTGTTGGAAAAGGGGTTGGAAGTGGAGGGCTTTAACAGGGAAACATGAAAGACTGGATGGACCTTGAGGGTATCAGGAAGTTCCAACTCATAGGCTACTTCATTAATCTTTCGTTTGACTGGAAAGGGACCTAAGAACTTAGGGCCCAGTTTCTTTGAGGGACAAGCCAATTTCAGATTCAAAGTGGAGAGCCACACTGTGTCACCCGGTGCCAGTACCAATTCTCTACGCCTCTTTCGGTCAAAGACTGTTTTGTTATGTTCCTGGGTCCGGGCCATGGTGTCCTGCAGGAGTTGGTTATTGGAAGCAAAGAAGTCAATCTTCTCCTGGACTGCGGGCACAGTACATTCAGGAAGAGAATTGGGCAGAAATGAAGGATGAAAGCCATAGTTGGCGAAAAAAGGTGTCTGTTGGGTGGCCGAGTGGATAGCATTGTTATATGCAAACTCGGCAACTGGTAACAGGGAGATCCAATCGTCTTGGGAGAAGGAAGAAAAGCATCGAAGATATTGTTCCAGGGTCTGATTGGTTCTTTCGGTCTGCCCATTGGTTTGAGGGTGATAAGCGGAAGAAAACGACAGCTCAATATTGAGGGCCTTGCAGAGTGATTTCCAAAACCGAGAGGTGAATTGTACCCCTCGGTCGGACACTATGTTGGCTGGTACCCCATGGAGTCTGATGACTTCTCGGATGAACACTTGTGCGGTTTCTGAGGCAGAAGGGGTACCCTTCATGGGAACAAAGTGTGCCATCTTTGACAGACGATCAACTATCACGAAGATCGTAGTGTGGTCCTCTGCTGGGGGCAGTTCCACAATGAAATCTATGGTCAGCATTTTCCAGGGGCGATCTGGGACTGGTAATGGCTTGAGTCCCCCAGGCATTGGTTCTGTGACTCTTGCTCCGAATACACACAGTGCATGTTTCCACAAATTTCCTGAGAAGAATGCCACGGGGTGTAGCAGGGTTTTGATGCCCTGTGTCTGGGACAGGATGGCCCCTTCAGCTATCTCTGAGGCATCCACTTCGATGACAAAGGGCAGAGAAGGATCTGGATGCTTGAGGATAGGGGCTGAGGTAAAGAGCCCCTTGAGGGCCTCCAAGGCCCCTTGGGTCTCAGGGGACCAATGAAAACGGGTACCTTGTTTGGTGAGTTGAGTAATGGGTGCCACTACGGCCGAGAATCCCTTGATGAATTTGCGATAAAAATTGGCAAAGCCAAGGAATCGCTGGATCCCCTTTTTCTCTGCGGGAACTGGCCAGTCCAGGACCGGTTTCACACGGATAACTCGTGCGTGTTCACAAATTGACAGTGGTGAGCTGGGGCCAGAACCCACAAGGAAATCTTTATCCATAGTCTGAGCAGTGTTACACTCTTTCATTACCAGTAACAGTTGGCCTGTGCCTTTAGACAGCTAAAACAAAGTGGCAGTTTCTCCCTGTAAGGCTATTGGCTTTACCCTGCATCAATAAAAATATATTCATCAGGTATACATTTATTTATGCATTGTCACAATATTTTAAACCGAGTTAGGGCCAGTAAAACAAGAAAATGCTCTATGTAAAAAAAGGTGATTCTATAAAAGGGTATTAGTTCAAACACCAAGTGTTGTGTGCCTAATGGTTCCATTGATGAAATTCAGCCCTGATTATATCTCACATTATCCATTAGTCAAATAAATTAAGAATCACAATTGCTCCCCTAACTCTCTCACCTAGGCTTCTACAGAAGAGTCTAAAAAAAAATCTCATCACCAACTCGTGTAGCTGAACTGAACCATGAATATTTGCATGACCTGATTCCATATATTGCCAGAAGAGTAGCTTTTGGATGCTCTACTGTGCCCTGAGTTGTTGTAGGGACCAGTGGGTGGAATCACAGCATGCAGTGGGAGACAAGACAACCAAAACACCCAGACGAGTGTTAGATGTCAAAGACTCTTCAACCGCTGGAGCTCTTGAGGATAGCAAATAAGAGGTAAGTAATAAGCATCTTCTTTTATGGGCAGCTTTTTTAACTTTTATTTTTGTAGCAACAGTGTCACTTTAGGAAGGGTGAGACTGCCACAGGGTAAGTCTAATCTCAATAAATTCATGTTATACTGTATGTGCACTACCCAATATCTTTTTTCTAGACTACTCAACCATTCTCCACAATATACTGTAAAGGCTATATATTCTGTATTTCAAGAAAAAAATTGGAGGGTCCTATGAGATAACAAAGTAAGTATGCAGAGAACACAGGCCAGCTCTGAATTTCTGACAAGAGCAACTGTTTCTTTTTTGCCTCATTTTCAGACATAACTAGAGATGACATGTTCCTTGCTGTGCAACCGGCTTTTCTATCTGATTTTACATAAACCCCCGAAATGTGTTGGCTGTCTTCTTCAATCGCAAAGGAGAAGTCCAGCCTGAGCTCGTTAGGCTGGACTTCACCTATGGGTCACAGGAGTGAAATTTGTTTTGCACTCCTGTGATCCGTTTTCAGCAGAGAGCGGTCTGAAGTCCGCTCTCTGCTGATCACTGGAATCAGTCCTCTGCTGTCACTGGAATCAGTCCAGGTGCGGTGTCATCACAACAATGAAGTTCTGGATCCGCCAGGTGCCTAGACTGATGCCTGTCTCAGCCGGCTGCTCCCCGCCCCTCCACAGCTCAGTGCTTCAGTGAGCATGAAGGAGCAGAGAGGAGAGCTGCTGGGAGATGTGGGAACTGAGTGTTCAAGGGCTCGGTTCTAAGTGCAGAGACGCCGGGGGCAGAGGCGTTGTTATGGGGATGCGGGGGGTGCGACCCGCACCGGGTGACACCCACCAGAGGGGTGACACCAAGGCCGCCACTATAGCTTGCAGCGGAGCGAGCACTACATTCAGCCGTGCGGGGGACAGGGGGGAGGCTGCCTATAACACTCCCCAGCTGTCACTCAGGATCTCCCATATCTCCCGTGGCAGCCGGATTAGGTGGGTGGAGCTGGGGGTGTGGCCGCCTCCTCCACTCCTCCCACAGACCCATTCACACCGATCCCACAGCTGAAGGAGATAGACCAGAGGACACAGCAACTCCGCCCACCCGCCTGGGTCTTCACCTGCAAGCATGAGGTATGCTAGAAGTTACTGTCTGCACAGCACACTGTCACACATCCCTACCTGCCTTGTACCACCCTAAACCTGCCCTGTGCCACCCCCAATCTGCCCTGTGCCACCCCCAATCTGCCCTGTGCGACCCCAAACTGCCCTATACCACCCCAACCTGCCATGTGCCACCCCCAACCTGCCCTATGCCCCCCAAACTGCCCTATACCACCCCCAACCTGCCCTGTGTCACCCCAAACTGCCCTATGCCCCCCAAACTGCCCTATGCCCCCCAAACTGCCCTGTGCCACCCCAAACTGCCCTGTGCCACCCCCAAACTGCCCTGTACCACCCACAACCTGCCCTGTGCCACCCCCAAACTGCCCTGAGCCACCCCAAACTGCCCTGGGCCACCCCAAACTGCCCTGTACTACCCCAAACTGCCCGTACCACCCCAACCTGCCAATATACCAATCCAACCTACCCCATACCACCCCAACCTGCCACTACACCACTCATACCCTAACCTGCATTACCCCAACCTGCCCCGTGCCACCCCCAACCTGCCCTATACCACCCCAACCTGCCACTACACAACTCATACCCTAACCTGCATTACCCCCACCTGCCCTGTGCCACCCCCAACCTGCCCTGTACCACCCCCAACCTGCCAATATACCAATCCAACCTACCCCATACCACCCCAACCTGCCCCTATACCACTCATACCCTAACCTGCTTCACCCCAACCTGCCCTGTGCCACCCCCAACCTGCCCTGTACCACCCCCAACCTACCCCATACCACCCCCAACCTGCCACTATACAACTCTATACTATCCTAACCTGTCACTATACCACCCTATACTATAATTTACAGGGGCTGGTTTTGGGTGCGCCCCGTGACCGTGCGCTGCCTGCAGGGTGAGGGCAGCCTAGGCAAGAGGGGGGGTGACACCATGTTTTACCGCACCAGGTGACACCAACCCTAGTGACGCCACTGGCCGGGGGACAGATACAGCACCGGACCACCTAGGTAAGTATAAGGGGGGAAAATAAAACAAAACCCATACTTTTTTTTTAATGTAAATTAAAACCTTTGAAATCTTTGACCAACGATGTGGCGATTTGTCTGCTTCTCTCACATTCCTGGACTCTTTGTGGGAGAGTAGTGGACTCTGCACAATATATTTTTCACAGCATGCTGATTAAAATATTTTTCTATGGATGCACTTTGTCATTCAGTCCTAGATACTTATGCTCAGATTGCTGAGAGTAAGAAACTATGCTTTGCAGAGGTGCTATGACACAGCAGCGTGGCTTCGCATGTGTTTGCAAATTTTGCAAAATGGTAAATAGGTTGTGACATTAGAATTTAAAATTTAGATGATATCAGTGGCCAGTAGTAGACAAATGACTAATACAAAGACAAGAAACTGTTCTATGCTCAATGTGGTAGACAAAGATGGTGATATAATCACATTGTAGTTCCCACAACTGGTTCTGCTATTGGCTTTGGTTTTCCACAGGTCACCAGGTACTAGACATGTGCATTTGTTTTCGTCCAAATGCATTTTCGTCTGAATTTCAGGTATTTTTGTTATCGTTTTAACAAATGATAACGAAAGTGCAGAATCTGAAAAACGAAAGATCCGACATAAACAAATGCTTTATTTTTATTTTCGTTGTGACAACAGTTTGATATAGATAGGAGATTCGACATGACGCTGACAATAACAATCTGTGTCTATGGAACCTGTGGTCGAATGTGCCTAACCTTAGCTCTATTAGTCCAAGATTATTCTACATAGAGAGAAAAGATTCGACAGAGAGAAAAGATTCGACATAGAGAGAAAAGATTCGACATAGAGAGAAAAGATTCAACATAGAGAGAAAAGATTTGACAAAGAGAGAAAAGATCGCTGCTGGAATTGGGTGGGGGAAGTAAAATAAAAATAATCACGATGATGAATGTTATTGGCTGATTGTAACCAAAGAGGAGGAGCAGTAAAATAGCTAGAACTAAGTGCACACGTACATCCAACTTACTTTCACTTACGATTGCTAGCAAAGAGAGACATACACACTGAATCGTTTCAGAAGACAGTCAATCTTAGCTGGTCCGTTTGTCAGAGAACCTGAATTATTTAGCAATTAAGCATAAGCACAGCAGCAGAACAATAGTGAAGCAAGCTACAGTTCAACTTAACTTTTTCATAATAATCTGCTGCTATTGTGTTAGTGTTGTGATTGAACTTAATAGTAATACTAGTGTTGCTAGTGTTGTGATAGCCTCAGAGGCTGCCCGTGTTGTGGGGGGGGGGAGTTTATTATTATAGATTCTATATTATAGATTAAGATTCTATATACCCTATCTTGTTACCTGTCTGATCAGTGATCACTATCACCAGTCCATTTTCTGTTTGAACTATATGCATTCAACATGAATGACAAAGATTCGACAAAGCAGCGAAAAACATACAAACGTCAAATCTTTGGCTTATGGTGTCTGTCGGAAGTTCTAAGAAGATTCGATGGAGCAGCTAAACTATATGGCGTCGTACAGTTTAGCTGCTCCGTCGAATCTTCTTAGAACATTCGACAGACACCATAAGCCTTCAATGACAGATTCGACCTCAATTAATTTGGATTTTCGGACGAATGCAATTTTTAAAGAAAAAAAATAAAAAATAAATGAAAACTAATTTCGGGAGTAACTAAATAAATGTATTTTTCAGATGAAAACTAAATTGCGAAACAAAATATTTCAGTGCACATGTCTACCAGGTACTCCCTAGGCCTTGCAGCCCTATTTGGACAGGAGAATCCTCAACACTAAATAAGAGAAAGCAAGAAGAGCACACCAGCTTAACGTATTACCAGTGGCATAATTTATTATAATAAAAGTGGTAAATAATTATATTCACAAACACAGATGACCATACCTCCCAATGATTTGAGACGGGAAAGAGAGACAATTATTAGCAAAAGTATGTAGGTATAAGATACACACCCCTGCCACGCCGCCTTAAAAGAGAATTATACAAAAAAAAATTATTAGTTAAACCCACAAGTGCTTTTTTTACCACTACTATTCCGTTATACTGGCTTTTGAAATTTACAAATGCAGCAATTTGGAAATTGGATGAAAGGTTTGGCACCGTGAAACACTATTTGAAAGATAAATAATGCATTTTATATACAACTATATAGATCAGACCAAAATGAGGGGGAAAGAGGGATAGCCCCTAAAAATCAGGGAGATCACCAAACACTCCTCAAACAGTTGGGAGCTATGCAGTTGAGTGTAAGGCTCATAACATAAAACAGAAGAAAACCTCAACCATAACCTCAGCCTGTGGCTCTGAATAGGCACAGATGAAACATCCAAATATATAGCAGATTCTGATGCATTTCAATGGTAAAACCTGAGGAAGGTGGTTTACCACTTTTATTATAATAAATGGTGCCATTGGTAATGCACTAGAGTGGTGCATCCTTCTTGCTTTCTGTTAAGTAGTATAGTAGATGAATGTGCACAATTTAAAATTGAAATAGACAATTTGGGCTTGGGTATTTGAATAACTATCTATCTGCTAACAAGCTTCTCATAGGGGCTTGTGGCTGTAGACTCAAACTATCATCTCACAAGCCCTCAAAAATCTGGTGACTGAAGAATGATGCCCTGGTGTTCGTAATCTATACAACCTATGGCCACTTTAAGAGGAAAGAAATGTCTTCATATCAAGTGAACACCCCCAAAGGTAATTAAACAAAGGAGATAAGTCTGTCCAAGATCTTTACACTATATATTGAATTCTATGAAAAATGTATATTGTAATTCATCTGGGAGTGTGTTCAAAACACAGAGCTTATAGATTTTTTTAGTGCACGCCCCACCAACAGGCCCAGACAGCAAGGATAACCTGCCACAAATTTGTGGCAGGGTTAAATTGTAAGTCTGTTAACTTGCTGCACATTTCCACTGGTGAGTTGTACACTTGCAGAGCACTTGAAACACAAGTTCTAGTTGACACTTTTCCAAATTGTAACAAATTTGCGTGGCAAGTCTCTAGCAAGAGCAACGTTGTCAGTCTACAGCAAGAGCTCTGCAAGTCTACAGCATGAAAATTCCTCCACAGTGACCCCTGTGGTGGGATGACTATTGCAAAACATAACTGAACCAGAACTTGCATCAGACTTGCAGAATGTTTGCAAAGAAAGTTGATCTGGAGTCATGCGATTCAGACTTTCTGCAATTGTGCAACAAACTTGTGAAGCCTGGCAAGTCTAGCAATAGCTTAGCAAGTCATTTTCAAACCTGCAGCACAATTGCTTGCTATCTGGGGGATAAACAATACTGCCAAAACTGTAAAGTTTATTTGATTTTTCTTATCCGTTTTTATTTCATAGCAACAAGCCCAATTTCTGTATGCTATTCTCCTTCCTATCTTTTATCATTTTTACATTTATACATATTTCTATGCACTGTCCTTCTAGGGGTATTAAATATGCAAAATTAAAAAGTGTCCTTTTGTATACTAAGCAAAGAATTTGTATACTAAGCAAAGAATACTCAGAGAGATTTTGTATTATATTACCAGTGCCTGTGGGCTTAGTTATAAGTTTGCTGTTAGTCTGTATGATATTGCACTGTGTGGATGCTGACTGCATGCAGAGTAGTGTGAATGTGCATGATTGCCGAGCAGATCAGTGAGCTGACAAACTGGAAGAAAGGAAGGTGGGGCAAGCTAACCCTAAATAATATGTCACGTGTGTGGAGAGGGGCAGTGTGAAATGTCCCAAGGATTGCAGCTTGCAGTGAAGCTTGGGAAACTTAGAAGTGTGTGGGAATCCCTTGGTTGCTCTACAACCTTTATGCCTCGTACACGCGATCGCACATTCCGACAACAAAATCCATGGATTTTTTTCGACGGATGTTGGCTCAAACTTGTCTTGCATACACACAGTCACACAATTCTTTTCGGAAATTCCGTACGCCAAGAACGCGGTGACGTACAACACGTATGACGAGCCGAGAAAATTGAAGTTCAATAGCCAGTACGGCTCTTCTGCTTGATTCGGAGCATGCGTGGAATTTTGTGCTTCAGAATTGTGTACACTCGATCGGAATTTACGATAACGGATTTTGTTGTTGGAAAATTTGAGATCCAGATCTCAAATTTTGTTTGTCAGAAATTCAGACGGAAAATATCTGATGGAGTCTACACACGGTCGGAATTTCCGACAACAAGCTCCCATCGAACGTTTCCCGTCGGAAAATCTGACCATGTGTACACGGCATTAGAGTGAGCCAGGCTGTGTGCAAAATGTGTTTCTGCCTGTGTCAGTACCACAGCCCTGGTTTACCTCCCCAAGGCAAACCTCTCTCCTCATTCATCCTTCTCTCCAAACAAGGATTCCGCTTTGGTTAGCAAGTTGCCATGGCCATAACTACTTGATATCATTGGGCAGTTGTGTTATAATTGCTAAGTACATTAGTCCATGGTTTAATCCCTTAACCTAAGTACTAAATAGTGTAAGCTGGCTAGAAGTGATTTGCTTACAGAAGTCCACACAGTGCAAATTTTTGTTTTGTAACAGATATACTTGAGAATTTGCTCTCCTCTTTTTGGTTTTCTTATTTATTTATTTTTTTGTCAAAATTAGGTGAGTGACAGACTAAGTGAAGCAAAGTCAAGCTGAACTGCCTAATATGGGTAATGTCAGAGGCATTCAGACATTCAGGGGCCAGATGAAGAAGCAGCTGATCTGTGCCCAGGATGAGCTTAATCAGGAAGCATAAGCCCTTGCTTTGGCATCACAGGATGCAGTTCATGACCAGAAGGAGAGAAGTCTTCATCGCCAAAGGATGTGGATGGATGTGGACAGGTGCGATGTCCAGGTAGACGAACCTAACACCCAAATGCTGTCTTTGGAGGCTGTTCTAGCACTGCTGGGCTCCACTATACTAAAACTATGCCTTCAGTTCATTCTCAACTACAAACATGCAGAGCGCCAACACCAAATGCAGCTCCATTAGGTGGAGTGCCAACACCAGCTGGACAAGCTAAATTCTAGCTGCAGCACAACAGATTTGCTGCTTCTATGGACTTCAGTGGAGAAAAGGTCTAAAATTTCCACACCAGGGTTTGTAAGTCTATCCAGAGGGCCAAGGAGGGGACTATGCAAGATGTACTGCAAGTGCTTCAGGACATTGCAGCAAATTTGTAGATAGCTACATGAACCTTGCTTGCAGTTCGCCTGCTGTTTTTTAGCAGTGGCTGAAGGGACAGTCTATAACCACCTTGCAAGAACTGAAGATTAAGGATCAGAGCCTCGACATCTGCCTAGTTTAGGGATTCACTAAATGTACCTGGGTTCTGTTTGAGGAGTGTTCAGTGAACTTTACTGAAAAATTAAAAATGCAAATTTCCTTTTATTAATAACAGGCCTGGGGGATGCCCTCAATCTGCCCGTGAATTTATGCATCTGTAATATATACAACCTACTGCAGCAAAACTGACATTTAAAAGAAAACAAAATGCTGTTTAAATTGCCAATGTATAACAGTTCTAAGCTACTTAATTATTACTTATATCGCCCATAAATGCAGATCCATGTCAATCATGATGAATGATACCCTTAGGAAGAAAAAAATTGATGATTACTAATTGGTAGTGGAATGTCTGACACCTGGAGGACTACTGCACCAGCTGGAATGGAGGTAAAGCAGCTTGATAATTTTCTCCCAACAGCCAGAGGACCATAGGTCCAAGACATCCTAGATTCGAATTTGCAGCTATAGACACCCAGTGATGATTTGTTTGCAACAAGGTGGTTCAACTTAGTGTCTCCTGTCCCGAGAAGAAGGAGGCTGTCCCATCCAACCCATCCAGCACTGACCCTGCTGTTTTGTGTGCTTCCAGGAATACAGGGGGGCTTCTTAGATATTCTGCAATCTATTACTGTGGATGACAGTACACTGGAGCAGAAATTACATTGGTGTGTCCTAAGCTGATAAGTCCTAAAGTTTTTATTTCCTGGCAAGACCACGGCTGTCAAAGGAATTGGGGGCATAAACCGGGTAGTACTGATAGCCTGGATTTTTATAGACTGGAGGGCCAGGACAAAATCAGGGAAGTGGTGGTAATAGATGCCATCTCCACTAATGTGTTATTGGGAAATGACCTTGGGTGATTGTTAGACAAATATGAGCCAAGTTCAACCCCCCTGAAACCTAAATCTCCATCTGAGGCACATGATTCACTTGGGGTACTGTTTAATGACTCAGTGCACACGCGCATAACAGCACTAATAAAAATAAGGGCCATCTTGCTTGCAACTTTTACTGGCCAAACATGAAACCAACATTACTAATTATTGCTGGTCCAGTGTTAGATGCCAGCAAGCCAGCAAGGACCCTAATGAAGCCTTTGCCCATTATTGAATAGACCTTCCAGAGGGTAGCAGTCAACATTACTGGGCCCTTAGCTATACCCAGCAGTTCAGGAAAATAGATACTTATATACACAAAGGATAGCTTGTACTACTTTAGAAATACCTGATTGCTACAGTATATGTACCGTCTTTGAATATATATAAAAAACATTTCCTCTTGAAAAACAAGAGGAATGCATGTACAGGACGGGAAATTAAATGTACCCTATTGACACATAAAGGTTAAAAACGTATGTTATTTTATTTTAAAAATCATTAAAATCATAAGAGGCTTCCAAATTGATATAATTATTGCTTTGTGCTTAGGATCAAAGCATTTCACAATATGCCCTCTTCTTCAGGATCCTCCCTCCTTATCATTAAAACAAGTTTATTAATAAAAATATCGGCTCACATTTCAGTATGATAAAAACCGCATGTAAAAACCGCATGTAGATGAAGGGACTTCCGGTCTCGGCGAAAACCGGAAGTAAACAAAGGCACCTGACTTGACTCAGATGCCTTTGTTTACTTCCGGTTTTCGGCCGAGACCGGATGTCCCTTCATCTACATGTGGTTTTTATCATACTGAAATGTGAGTGGATATTTTTATTAATAAACTTGTTTTAATGATAATACACATTGGAGCCCCTCTGTCCTTTCACCCTTATATGATACCTATGTGCTGGGAGTGTTTTTACCCTGATTGGAGCGCAGTCAGATGTGGTGATCAGAGCGCTGTTTGGGAGAGCCCATAGGAGCCCATAGGAAAGCAGTGTACCTACAAGTGAGCGGCCAACCAGGAGTACCTTCTAAGGTTTTCTGCCCAACTAGGCATTTTTTCTGTGATTCAATTGGTTTATAATGTTTCACATATATTTATAATTTTGAAGCATTTTTTCACGGTTATTTTAGCACAATCAACATTACGTATTTAGGTGCTCTGACACCTGGAATTCGTTGCACATTATGGTGATTTATCTCACTTGGCATTATTTGCACGTTGCACTGTGAAATTTATTATCCTTCTTTGGTTTATTTATTTTTAGAAGGAAAGTTTTTATCTTATTGTCAATTTTTATTGAAGATTTATTTTTATCACAGTTTGAAGATTTATGTTTATCACAGTTTTAATTCACTTGAATGCACTTGGATTTTACGCACAATTATTTAGATTTTTATTATTATTTTTTTAAATAATAGTGTTTTATATTGCTGTACAGATTAAGAAGCTATTTCATTTTATTAGCTGATTTTATCCACTTGAAGGTTACCCATCTTTTGGAAACACGCTATATTATAGACCACCCATTCAGTGGTTAGCGCCACATACCCCCATTTAACACGGTCACGCAAATGTTGTCGGAAATTCCGATCACCAAGAACGCGCTGACGTACAACACGTACGACAAGCCGAGCATAATTAAGTTCAATAGCCAGTGTGTGAATTTCCGACAGCAAGGTCACATCAAACATTTGTTGTCCGAAATTCCGATCGTGTGTACGCGGCATTACTTTACAGCATTTCTTCACACCTGAGTAAAACTTTTGCGCAGTACTGTATGTATGTGTTCTTGTTTGTGTGTAAGCTAGTTTAGAGTTATTCCTAGTACACATGATCAGAAAATCGGACGAAAAATATAGTTTTCGAAGCAATTGTGCAATAATTTGGATCGTTAGTACATAGCTTCCGAGAACCGATCATGACAGTTCACCGAAAACTATCTGAAGGGAGAAACACAAAAATGTTTCTGGTACGATAAGAGATCGTACGATTTTCATTTAATCAGTACAATTTCAGTCTGAAAATACAATACAAATACATGGCTTTCAAATTATATTCCGTTGTACAAGAATTTTTGTAATTTTTGTAACCTCTTCATTTTCGATATGGAGACTAGCATGCAAAAAAAAAACAGACAATCTTTCGTTCATAAATCTTATTGTGTGTACCAGACTTTAGAGGCTGCGGCCTCCAGAGGTGCTTTGACACAACAGTTTGGCTTTAACCTATGTGCAAAAATGGTTTAGTTAGATCTTTTTGCTGGCTAGTTAGACTGAGTACTGAGAATTTTTTTGTGTTGTTCAATAGAACAATAAAAACTTGATATGGGGTCTAAAAATTCTGTACACTATACACAGCTAAAAAGACAAGCTTAGACTTGAGCTGCACTTGAAATTTCCAGCTTATATATAAGATTATTCTTAGCCTAAGGATTTCTCTTTGCAGTGCACACATCATCATCACTGGCGTGATGACGAAGGGTCATCCACTGATTCATTCCTCACATTCCTCTCACTCTTCTCTTTGTATAATCAATTTTCTGCTTTTTTCCCTGCTAATACCCACTGAAAGCCATGCAGGCTACACTGAAGGAAGCTCTATACTTGCTGTTTTCACCTTTAAAATATGTCTGATTGATTGATTTGTGCCCAAAGATCCTACAAGAATCTAATCTACTCTTTCTTCATGCCTTGTCATGAATAGAGCGAACCATGCACTCTCTCTCTCTCTCTCTCCCTCTTTTTTCAGTGAGAGGACAAATACACTCAGGTAGAGACAAAAACTTGCAAAACATTGCGGCCCTGTACCTATTTGAATTTTTTGAGAAAAAAAATGTGGGACTTTAAATGAGACGCAGGTGCATAGGGTAGAGCCAGACAAAACCATATACATATGTAAAAAATTACACATTGGCATATAAAATACAAAGTATCAACATACATAATGAGGATAGTCACCAACATGACACAGAAAGTAAATATTATACATCACAGTCCCCCAAATGGAGTAGACATAACATTATATCAGGGCGGTAGAGCAATAAAAACCATCTAGAATCATAAATATGAGATGGATGCATCAAAATAAGCTCAGCAACGTTTCGTGGACTTCTATCCACTCATCAGGAGCAAGTGCATCCATATACTAAAAAGGGGATAAAAAAAATATATCACCATTATAGTTTGATATAACCACAGACTGGAGGGGTAGAGGGATTAAGGATGATGATGAACAGATAAACGGTCATAACTGAAAGTACTCACATAAGAGCTGATACTAGGCCATGCGATACCACCTGCCGGAGGTCAGCAAGATAAATATGTCCAGCACGGGAGCTGAGGAAAGGACCCAAGCATGAACCAGGAGCACACACGCAGTCCCCCAAAAAAGTGTGTAAAATGGAAAAATCTTGTGACTGTGGATTGGGTTTCTGTATTGTATACAATAAAGTAATTGGTTTGTTACCATATTGGTATAAATAAAAAGAAATGTCATATAGAGTAGACCCATCACCACAGTATAGAAGTATATTGTGGAACATATCAACAAGGTGAACAGAAGAGGAGATGAAATTCCTGAAATCAGGAGAAATTAATGAAAACTAGAGTAAAGAAATATTAGTAATGCTTGTTATAGAGGAATTTAAGAATAAATCAAGAGCTTACTATGTATTTACCCATGCAGGTCCTAATGGGATGATATGAACCAAAAATGGAGTTCAGTGCGGGACTGCTGAGAGGAACTGCAGGGTGAGCCCAGCATCCAGGGTCCCATCCAGTGTCACACTGGCTTGACTGCAAGAGAGAGACAGCACGGCAGAAGCCGGACCTACTCACCATGTGTCAGCCAAGCTGAAATAGCACACGCCTGCCTGAAGGGACGCCCATTGGGCGTTGCACGCATGGAGTGGTAGGTGTGGCGCTGATGCACGGTGAAATTGCCCGCCCAATCCCCCATCCCCATAATGTGTGGGAAGGAGGAGAGAGGGAAGGCATGCAGCGTGCATCGCAGCTCCCGTGCAAACAAAACACTGGCCAACCTGTTGGCTGCAGAACACACTGAACCAATTCAGCTCAAGGGAGTAGAGACGATTACAGCAGCAGTGTGTCCATCAAAATCAGCTGTGTTCAATGTGGTGTATGGTAACTTGACCACTAGGGGTCAGATACAAGGAAGGCTCTTGAACCACACACACCTTCACCCCTAATCAGTATCAGAGAAAAAAGGGAATATTTGGGACTTTAAATGAGACACAACAGGAAATATTACGCCTGATATGAAAACTAGAGAAATATTAGTGTAGCGCCATAACCCCTGCAGGGCGGCTATGTATTTTCTGGGCTTACCAATTACCTCCTCCTTGTAGATCGTCGTTTGTTGTCTAGGGGTTCCCAGGGTTAGTACCCAGTAATTTCAGAAGCTGACACTCAAATGTCCTTTTTATTTGCATAAAGTAACGTTCAAATATAACACAGTCTCTTAGTTGGGAGTAGATGGCACGGGTGATAAAGCTCAGGCACTTCATAACCACCGACATCAAATTAATGTCTCTTTAGGTAGCCCAGAGAGTAGCCACTTGCAACTGGGTGCTTCACTGTTGGATAAACCCCTGTCTGTAGATTTAGCAGCCAACAAGTGATTCAAAGATTTCCAAAGTTTCTGCCACAGACTAGGTTGTAACTGAAGGGTGAGTTAGGAACTTTTCCTACGGTACCTGAATCTTCCAGCCATTTTGGCGATACCGTAAGAAATGCGGATTCACTAATGTCCATTCAAACTCAGCTCCAATGCTCTTACCGAGCAGCCAGCCTCTTGGCCCTCCTCAGTAGAGTCCTCCCCTGGTCGCTTGTACAGGTTGTTGTGTCTCTTCAATCCTGAGAGAACACCGGGACACCTCAGAATCCTCCTTCAGTTACTGGGCCTCAAACTAGTCAGTTCCGAGGCTCGGGAACGGACGGATCCCCACCCCAAACCATGAGGGCCTCTGGGGCTGGTCAGGGTGACCAGGCTTACGGGGGCAGCAGACACTCCTCATGGGGTTGGTCCGGACCGGAACCAGGAATCAAAGAGCAGGCCGAACCCTGAACATGTGACTCCAGCATCTTAAATACCCTTTCCCACAATACACAGTGGGGCCAGACGCGCCCACTGATTGGCTCCGAGAAATATTGGTACTTAACACGTCCAACCAGACTGCGTTCTCAGCCTGTCACAGGTGCTTCACTGCACCTATGACCAGGCAGAACTCCAGTACAGCCCAGTCAAGCTGATGCCAAAGTAAATGACCTAAACAATTAACTCCCAGAACTCAATTAGAGTTCTGGAAAAACAAAATTTACACTATAGCGCACACTTTAAAAAAGTGTCGGCGCTACATTAGTAATGCTTTTTATAGAGGAATTTAAGAATAAATCAAGAACTACTATGTATTTACCCATGTAGGTCCTAATGGGATGATATGAACCAAAAATGGAGTGCAGTGTGGGACTGCTGAGAAAAGGTCACTGAAGGGAAACTGCAGGGTGAGCCCAGCATCCAGGGTCCCATCCAGCGTCACACTGGCTTGACATTCAGTTCACCTTGTTGATATGTTCCACAATATACTTCTATACTGTGGTGATGGGTCTACTCTATATGACATTTTTATTTATTTATACCAATATGGTAACAAACCACTTACTTTATTGTATACAATACAGAAACCCCATCGACAGTTACATCAAGATTTTTCCATACACACTTGTTTGGGGTACTGCGTGTGTGCTCCTGGTTCATGCTTGGGTCCTTTCCTCAGCTCCCGTGCTGGACATATTTATCTGGTTGACCTCCGGCAGGTGGTATCGCATGGCCTAGTATCAGCTCTTATGTGAGTACTTTCAGTTATGGCCGTTTATCTGTTCATCATCATCCTTAATCACTCTACCCCTCCAGTCTGTGGTTATATCAAACTATAATGGTGATATTTTTTTTTTTTATCCTCTTTTTAGTATATGGATGCACTTGCTCCTGATGAGTGGATAGAAGTCCATAAAACGTTGTTGAGCTTATTTTGATGCATCCATCTCATATTTATGATTCTAGATGGTTTTTATTGGTCTACCACCCTGATATAATGTTATGCCTACTCCATTTGGGGGACTGTGATGTATAATATTTACTTTCTGTGTCATGTTGGTGACTATCCTTATTATGTATGTTGATACTTTGTATTTTATATGCCAATGTGCTATTATGCGTTTATATAGGTTGATCCATGCCCTATCTTTGGTCTAATAAAGAATATAATTTTTTACATATGTATATGGTTTTGTCTGGCTCTACCCCACGCACCTCATCTAAAGTCCCACCCTCCCCCCTTTTATATGAATTTTTAAGTCAAATGTCACTATATACAATTTTTATAATGATGTTTGAATGCTAGGCAAATTATTAATAATTAAGTATTAAATAATAAATAATTATATAAAAAAATGTTTTATATAATAATAATGTGTGTGTGTGTAAAAATACAATGGATGTAGTTATATACAATAAAAAATATTCTTATAAACTTAAGTAAATATCTGAATTCAGATATTTAGTGACAGTTATTTTGTCTTTTTTCCATTTGAGACTATTCGCACCAACTGTTGTCACCCTCTCACCAAGCTGCTTGGTAATGGTCTTGTCAAACTTGTCCCTGACATCCTTAGACAGCTCTTTGGTCTTGGCCATGGTGGAGATATTGAAATCTGATTGATTGCTTCTGTGAACAGGTGTCTTTTATACAGGTAACCAGCTGAGATTAGGAGCACTCCCTTTAAAAGAGTGCTCCAAATCTCAGCTCATTACCTGTATAGAAGACACCTGGGAGCTAGAAATCTCACTGATTGATAGGGGATCAAATATTTATTTCACCCATTAGAATGCAAATCAATTTATAATTTTTTTGAAATGTGTTTTTCTGGATATTTTTGTTATTATTCTGTCTCTCACTGTTAAAGTAAACCTACCATTAAAATTATAGACTGATCATTTCTTTGTCAGTGGGCAAATGTACAAAATCAGCAGGGTATCAAATACTTCCCTCATTGTACTCTATGGGCATTCCTTTCTGTAATTTTTCTGTCATTCCATTGAAAACAGCTATAATCCCAAATTATTTCAATCTTGCAAACTGCTACTCTACTTGAGGAACATCTGTGGAAAAGGATAAATTGCTACATCTCACAAATTAGTTTATATTTTGCTTTACATTATACTCTATGGGCATTCCCTTCTGTCATTTACCCTTGTCATTCCGTAGAAAACAATAATAATCCAACTTCATCTCAATTTTAAACATCGCCACTGAAGGTGTGGAGTATGTCTGCTAAGGATTAATTCGGTATGTTGAATAGTTCTGACTCCAAGTCATATATTGTTTCCCATTATACTCTATGGGCATTACCTTCTTTCATTCACCCTTGTCATTCCATAGAAAACAATGCTAATCCCAGTTCATCTCAATATTAAACATCACCACTGAACATGGAGAGTGTGTCTGCTAAGGATTAATCTGATATGTCTAATGGTTTTGACTCCAGGTCACATCTTTCTTCCCATTATACTCTATGGGAATTGCTTTCTATAATGTTTCTGTCATTCCATAGAAAACTATAAAATAGCTATATAACTAACAGCTATAATCCCAAATTATTAAAATTTTACAATCTGCTACTCTACTTGGGGAAAGGATACATTGCTACGTAATGCAGATTTACCTGTAGATGAGTTTATATTTTGCTTCTCATTATACTCTAAAGGCATTCCCTTTTCTCGTTCACCCTTATCATTCCATAAAAAACAATAATAATCCCACCTAATCTGAATATTAAACATCCATGGTTGCAGACAGCCTTCACGTTAAGAGAGCCTTGGATTTACATTCATCTAAGGCTTCATTCATTTTGAAACCACCAAAAAATTTCTTAAGTGGTTTTATCCACCCCCCAAGTACTGTCCTTTTTAACCGTTTAAGGGACGGAAGATTTTCCCACTTAATGACCAGGCCATTTTTTGCTATACGCAACGGCCTCGCTTTAACTGACAATTGCGACGCTGTACCCAAAAACACAATTGACGTACTTTTTTCCCCACAAATATAGCTTTCTTTTGGTGGTATTTGATCACCTCTGCAGTTTTTATTTATTGCGCCATAAACAAATAAGGCGGACAATTTTGAAAAAAAGATTTTTATCCAAAAAGAAAATTTATAGCAAATCTTCAGTTTGCTATAAAAATTAACTGATTATTGTATAAATGACACTGACAGGGAAGGGGGTTAACAATAGTGGTGACCAAGGGGTTAAATGTGTTCCCTGGGAGGTGTTTCTAACTGTGACTGCATGAATTTATCTGTAACTGCATGAATCTATCTATTAGTCATAGAAGGTGTGGCTGGAGAGAGGGGGCGGTGCACCCTTAATGGACACACCGCCACCGTTTGGGACGTATATGATGCCTTCAGCTGCCACTGTGCTCCTGCTGGGAATGGGCTCCCTCCAGGCATATCTGCCCTTAATATAGCAGTCCTATCTGTACTGCTATATATGCTCCAACTTGGAGACTCTCAAATATAGAGTTAGGACCGTACTTAAACTGAATACCCTTGGCAAGGGGGTATAGCTTCCACATATACAGTATTTGCAAAAGTGTGCAACTAAACCTTCAGCTTTTAATGTGAATTGTTAGGCCCCTTTCACACTGGGGCGTTTTTTCAGGCGGTACAGCGCTAAAAATAGCGCCTGTATACCGCCTGAAAAAATCCGGCCCCATTCACTTCAGTGTGAAAGCCGGCGGGCTTTCACACTGGAGCTGTGCGCTCAGGACGGTCAAAAAAGTCCTGCTAGCAGCATCTTTGAAGCGGTATAGGAGCAGTGTATTCACCGCTCCTATACCGCTCCTTCCCATTTATTTGAATGGGACACCGCGGTAATACCGCGGCAATACCGCCGCAAAGCGTCGCTACGGCGGTGCTCTGCGGGGGGTCTTTAACCCTTTTTCGGCCACTCGCGGGGGGTAAAACCGCAAGCGCCCGAATACCGCGGCTAAAACAACGGTAAAGCAGCGCTAAATATAGCACTGCTTTACCGTCACCGCGGCTCCCGCCCCAGTGTGAAAGGGGCCTTAGACAGGGTCAATTAGTTTTTTTGCAGGCTAACTGGTAGGTATGCTGGGAAATCTTTTGTTGTTTGGATTTAATACTACTTTAACCTATGTCTATCCCAATAGTTCACCTCCTTCCCTCCATCTCCCCAACTATCCCTTTTGCCTTCTTGGACAATGCTTTTTTTCTTGTTGTCTATCTAAGGTGCTTTTTTAGTTGTATGGTACGTCCAATATCATTCTTTTGTAAAACTTAACTGTCAGCACCTATACTTATGCATAGCTCCTTGCAAATTTTCAAAACATAATAAAAATCTTTGTGAAAGAAGGTAATACCAACATAACGCACAAAGGCTTGTAATGAGACATTCTGGGGTGAGCAAAAGTTTGCACATTGGGGATACCCATCTACGACTTTACACGTAACATCATTGTTTTACAACTATTCCTCCACCTTTGTTTAGTAGATTTTAGGATGTGGCTTGGTTGGTAGTATGGGAATATTCCTGATCAATTTTGTAAATTTATTTTTCATTATTTAAAAAATAATCAGTATGAGGCGCACTGAGAAACAGTGTTGATGAGAAGAACTGAGAAATAGTGTTGCAGGCCATGATCTTTCATGAACTTATCCAATAATTTGCATGTCAAAGTTAATACCTTTGCCATATACTGATGTGATAATGAGAAAACTGACAGAGGTGGTGATGAAATCAGAGAGGTCCAGATGGTTCTCTTCTTTCAAACTATGTTCATTGTAGTTACCTTTTCTTGGTCATCCCCAGAGTGTAGTACCCATTGGCATTGCCTAGGGCCTTGTCTGACAACATTATCCTTACTTTTCTTTAAATGTTTTATACATGAAAAGACATATGCTAGCAGTTCTAAGTCAACAAACAGGACATATGTTATATACCTGGGGACCATGCAGAAACACATGTGCAAAGTAACTAAAAAGAGTTGTGTCCTAAATTCTTCATTGGGGCATTCACATTCATTTTCAAAGGGGGCTTTGATGAGAGAAGAAAAAACACAGAATACAGTGATAATTTTGAAGAACAAAACATAATGGTGAAATAAGTTTAAACATGACACTTTTAATGCACAAACTTGATGTTTTTATTGGGTATTTTATAGTATTTTTTTTTAGTCAATACAAGTCTGACAGCTCCTTACATTTTAATCAATCTAATCAATTGAACTATTGTCTTTGTAAGCTAATCATCTCTTAAAGCGGTTCTGCACACATTTCATTTAGTAAATCTCTTTGCCTTCCAAATCAGGCAAAGAGTACTAAATGAAATGTGTTTTTTTTTTTTTTTTTGTCACTTACCTTGTAATCGATGACTTCCTGTCCTCTGTCTCTGCGGGGGTGGGCGGGGTCTGTGCGGGGATCCTCGTCACGCCGCACTGTCTCCTGGGATCTGGTGTCATTGATCCCAGGAGTCTGTGCGGGCATCTTCCGAAATCTCGCGAGATTTCGGTCACATCTTCCGAAATCTCGCGAGATTTCGGTCACATCTTCCGAAATCTCGCGAGATGTCGGCATTGTGGGCCAGCAACCCGGAAGAAAGGGGCCTGTGTGGTTTCAGGTGCCCACACGGAAGATGGAAGCCGTCATGAACCGGTTTTAAAACTTCACATTGCGGACGAAAAACGGCAGCAGTAACACCCAGAACTAAAACAAGTGAGTGATAAATATGCAAAGCACATTACTGCACAATTGACGAAAAAAAAAAACAACTTCTAACACAGTGTTGAACCGCTTTAAATAACTTTTATACAAGTTCTTTTTCTCTGCTTAGGCACTTTTAAATACAAGTAGTACACTTTTGCCTATATGCAAAAGACAATGTTCAGCATTAAAATGGTCATATGTGTGCGGTGCTACCTGCTTGGCGAATAACATTGAACAAATATACGGTAAGTGCTCAATATGCATGAAATAAATATACAAAAAATCAAAAAAAAAAGCAATAAAGTGTTCCATGCTGCAAATTCATTAAACAGTCCTCCAAAATGTTCCGTGTTGCAATCAATATATAATCCGTATTCAATGCAAGTTAATAGACTGTGATATAAAAGTGCTCAGTGCCTTTGTATACGTTAACCCAGTGCTCCAGGTGTCACACTCTGCTCCCCTCCTATGTGTCCTCACTCACTGGAACAATGATAAATCTGCGCCTTGTGAGATATAAGAGCTTAGGTCAGCCTCTTATTTAATCCTCCTCTCCACTCCATGTATATGTTAAGAAAGTAAAGATCGGACATCCATATGTAAATCCATTTTATTAAAATAAAAACAAATGACAAGTAGCTACTAACATTTAAAACTACTCGTTCCCGGGTTACAAGCGCTTCAATTTAAACAATATGCGTTTCATGATACGGAACCACTGGGGCGCAAGTGACATCAGCAATCCTCACCCAAGGTGTTTTGTCACTCTGACATCATCAGGAGCGGTGTCATGTTGACCACAGTATGTAGTAATCACCACGCGGCGACTCTCTCCTTGTTTCCTGGATAATGACCACTTTAAATATTCAGCATTAGTTTGTACTTTTCTTCTTCTATTCTTTGTGCTATATTTAGGTTTTACTACATGCGAGATAAAAAAAACTGTTCCTAGTTCAGACTCATGAGCGGCATAGCACCTGACAGAGGGAAGCCTTCTTCTCATGACTTCCTTGTGGCAGCTGATATGTCATATGACCAGAAGTAGAGGGAACTGTAAATGTATAGTTGGGGTCGAAAGATTTCTCTGTACTTGGCACAGTTTGAACTCAAAAATATAGAACCAACTTCAGCTTTCACAGGTAATGCACAGATCAAGAGATCTATGAGATGCAGACAGTGGGACAGATTTTAAAACTGATGGACTGCATAGCCTTGTCCTCATGGTTATCAAAGGGCTTCATCTCTGTGAGAGATTTATATTCTGATGGGCTGCTCAAGCCCTTCTCCACACTTCAAACACAATTCAGACTTCCAAACTTGGATTACTACAATAATGCTCAAATTAATACAATAATAATAAAATAAATACATAAGATAGCCTGGAATTTCTTAACTGTAACTAATCCATCAGTGAAAAGCATTTACCTATTTTACAACTGTTACAAGACAAGGCCTCTTTTTCCCCTTCCTGAAATGGGAAGCAGACTTTGGTTCCTCTTTTACGTACTCCCAGTGGTTGGCTGCCCTGGGAGCAACAATTAGGGTCACCAACTCCGCTAATGTTTGGGAGCTTTCCCAAAAAATTTGACCCCTCCGTTTATCCTGTCAGCTGGAGGAACTGCAGGGTTACTGGTACCCTATTTCACACCCTGTGGGCGTGTGCTGAAAGCTCACGCTTCTGGACAATAATCTTTCAAATAGCCTCTAATGTCACTAAAACCCACATCATGCCCACACCAGAACTAGTCTTGCTAAATATTGCCATAAAACAGTTATGGCTTCCTGTGAGATGCCTTATTAGTAATATACTATTAGCTGCGAAATTAGCTATAGTCTGCCACTGGAACTATCCTGACCCTCTGTCTAGATTGGAAGTCATATCCCAAGTTCAAACTCATGGTTTATACGAGTGTATGCTTGCTTCCAGCAAAGGTTGTTTACACTCGATATCACACAACTGGCATGACTGTATTAACTGGTATAAGAAACTTAGTAATTCTTTTTGATGTGCTTAGCTAGTTTTGGTATGGTTACTACCTTCTGTTAATCTCCCCTAATATTGAGCAAGCATATTAGGGATGGGCGAACGGTTAGGTCCGAATTTATTCGGGCTGAACTTTAGCTGTTCAAAAATTCGACGAACAACCGAACAAACGACCGTTTGTTCTGCCCTCCGAACAGACCACAATGCATTGCGGTGCTGAACAGTGCATTGCAAGCCCTGATTGGCTGAAGCAGTGAAAGCTTCAGCCAATCAGGGCACAGAGCACTGTCAGAGTCATGATTGGACACTGTCATCATGACTTTATCCAATCATGGCTCATTCCTGCCCCACAGTATAAAAGTATTCTTTCAATGGCAGCCATTTTCAGTGTGATTTCAGTGTGGAGAGAGATAAAACAGGGCTCTGTACAGTGCTATCAGTTAGTGTGCTATACTGTGCTATTTTGCTTCATTTGCAGTGTAGAATATTAGTTTTGTGTCAGTCTAGGGATAGTGTGAGTTTAGTGAGGAGGATCATCATTCAGCTTTGCATAGTGTCCAGCTAGAGTAGGGACAGCTCAGATAGCTTCACTGTAGTATAGTAAGACCGTGTCATTTATACATACATTAGTGTGGAGTGGGGACAGCTCATATAGTTTCAGTGTAGTGTAGTGAGACCGTGTCAGTAATCTTGACATTAGTGTAAAGCTAGAATAGGGACAGTACAGATAGCGTCAGTGTAGTTGAACACGTCTATTTGATTGTGTTACTGCCATTTACTTCTGTGTGCGTTAATGCCAGTTTAACGTCATTTACTTCTGTGTGCATTGCTGTCAGTTTAACGCCATATCGTTTTGCGTGCGTTACTGCTAGTTTAACACCATATAGGTTTGTGCGTTACTTCCACTTTAACGCCATATATTTCTGTGTGCATTACTGCCAGTTTAACACCATAACATTTTGTACGTTACTGCCAATTTAACACCATTTACTTCTGTGTGCGTTATTGCCAGTTTAACGCCATATAGTTTTGCCTGCGTTACTGCCAGTTTAACGCCATATCGTTTTGTGTGCTTTACTGGCAGTTTAACACCATATAGTTTTGTGCGTTACTGCCAGTTTAACGCCATTTACTTCTGTGTGCGTTACTGCCAGTTTAGATCCATATAGTGCTGCGTGCGTTACTGCCAGTTTAACGGCATATAGTTTTGTGTGCGTTACTGCCAGTTTAACGCCTTATCGGTTTGTGTGCGTTGCTGCCAGTTTAACGCCATTTACTTCTGTGTGCGTTACTGCCAGTTTAACGCCATATAGTTTTGTGCATTACTTCCAGTTTAACGCCATATAGTTCTGTGTGCGTTACTGCCAGTTTAACGCCATATAGTTCTGTGTGCGTTACTGACGGTTTAACTCCATATAGTTTTGGGTGTGTTACTGCCGGTTTAACGCCATATAGTTCTGTGTGCGTTACTGCCAGTTTAACGCCATATAGTTTTGTGTGCATTACTGCCAGTTTTCAGCACATCTGCAGCATATCGTACTGTTTCTATCTGCAAACAGTGTCTCAGTCACATCAAACGTGGCAAAAACACCAACCATTTGGGTACCACATGCCTAACAAGGCATTTAACGTCTAACCACTCAGCCCATTGGCAAGAGCACCTAAAAGCCACACAAAAGGGGCACTCCTCTTCCTCCTCCTTCCTCCTCCTCCTTACCCACTTTAGTCTGCCCCTGCTATACCGAGTCAAATTTCTCTGCCCCATCTGCTGCAGCGAAAAAAAAATACAGTCCCTACCACCCGCATGCCCAGCATCTAAATGCAAGCTTGTCAAAGCTGTCGGCTCTCCTACTTCTGCCTTTCAGCCTGGTGGATTCTGCTCCCTTGCGTGAATTTGCACAATGTGCTGTACCACAATGGCATTTTCCTAGTCACTACTACTTTTCACGCAAGGCCGTTCCATCTCTCTACCATCGCATGGAAGGGAATGTTCTGAAATTCAGCGGGAATTCCACCTACCCATAAACCGCCTGATTTGTGACATGCCCACCAGGTGAAACTTGACGTTGGCAATGCTGCAGCAGCTATACATGCAGCAGAGGGCCGTCAACGAGTACCTGTGCCAGTATGGCACGGCGATGGGCTCAGGCCACCTCTGCTTTTTTTTCCCCACACTAATGGCTGATCATTAAGGATGCATCAGTGACACATTCCCTGTTGTATTCCTGCTGGAGTAGACTTTGCAAATTTGAGGCGCATGGGCAACCTCATGCTTCAAAGCCTGCAAGCATATTAGGGATGGGCGAACGGTTCGGCCCAAGCATAAGTTCGGGCCAAACTTTAGCTGTTCAGACATTCGACAAACAACCGAACAAACGACCGTTTGTTCGGCCCTCCGAACCGACCACAATGCATTGCGGTGCTGAACAGTGCATTGCAAGCCCTGATTGGCTGAAGCAGTGAAAGCTTCAGCCAATCAGGGCACAGAGCACTGTCAGAGTCATGATTGGACACTGTCATCATGACTTTATCCAATCATGGCTCATTCCCACCCCACAGTATAAAAGTATTCTTTCAATGGCAGCCATTTTCAGTGTGATTTCAGCGTGGAGAGAGATGGAACAGGGCTCTGTACAGTGCTATCAGTTAGTGTGCTATACTGTGCTATTTTGCTTCATTTGCAGTGTAGAATATTAGTTTTGTGTCAGTCTAGGGATAGTGTGAGTTTAGTGAGGAGGATCATCATTCAGCTTTGCATAGTGTCCAGCTAGAGTAGGGACAGCTCAGATAGTTTCACTGTAGTATAGTAAGACCATGTCATTCATACATACATTAGTGTGGAGTGGGGACAGCTCATATAGTTTCAGTGTAGTGTAGTGAGACCGTGTCAGTAATCTTGACATTAGTGTAAAGCTAGAATAGGGACAGTACAGATAGCGTCAGTGTAGTTGAACACGTATATTTGATTGCGTCACTGCCATTTACTGTGTGCGTTAATGCCAGTTTACCGTCATTTACTTCTGTGTGCATTGCTGTTAGTTTACCGCTATATCGTTTTGTGTGAGTTACTGACAGTTTAATGCCATATCGTTTTGCGTGCATTACTGCCAGTTTAATGGCATATAGTTTTGTGCGGTACTGCCAGTTTAACGCCATTTACTTCTGTGTGCATTACTGCCAGTTTAATGCCTTATCGTTTTGCGTGCGTTACTGCTAGTTTAACACCATATAGTTTTGTGCGTTACTTCCACTTTAACGCCATATAGTTCTGTGTGCATTACTGCCAGTTTAACGCCATAACATTTTGTACGTTACTGCCAATTTAACGCCATTTACTTCTGTGTGCGTTACTGCCAGTTTAACGCCATATAGTTTTGCCTGCGTTACTGCCAGTTTAACGCCATATCGTTTTGTGTGCTTTACTGGCAGTTTAACGCCATATAGTTTTGTGCGTTACTGCCAGTTTAACACCATTTACTTCTGTGTGCATTACTGCCAGTTTAGATCCATATAGTGCTGCGTGCGTTACTGCCAGTTTAACGCCATATAGTTTTGTGTGCGTTACTGCCAGTTTAACGCCTTATCGTTTTGCATGCGTTACTGCCAGTTTAACGTCATTTACTTCTGTGTGCGTTACTGCCAGTTTAACGCCATATAGTTTTGTGCATTACTTCCAGTTTAACGCCATATAGTTCTGTGTGCGTTACTGCCAGTTTAACGCCATATAGTTCTGTGTGCGTTACTGCCGGTTTAACTCCATATAGTTCTGTGTGCGTTACTGCCAGTTTAACGCCATATAGTTTTGTGTGCATTACTGCCAGTTTAACGCCATATAGTTTTGCGTGCCTTACTGCTAGTTTAACGCCATATAGTTCTGTGCATCACTGTACGTTTGGCGCAATACATTGCAGTATATTATAGTGTATCCATGGAGTGTGCGTGTAGCTTGAGTACTCAAATTAAAGTGCACCAAACACCTCTTTACATTGATTAAAGTGCATATAGGTACAGATTTCAACTTCTTCTTTACATTTGCTTATAAGCCTTGCCCCCTCCATCCTAATAATGTGTGGGAGGACAACAAGAAGAGGCAGACGTTCCCTTGGCACTGTAAGGGGGTCAGCAACAAATGAGTCCACAGGCAGAGGTGGACTTGGTGGTCACTCCTCAGGCAGGGCAACATTTTCTCTGTTTAGTAAGTTTGCCCATGCTATCCAGCCACAGCATGCAGAGAAGGTGGTGGACTGGCTTACTAAACCTTCCCATTCCCCATTCTCTGTCACACAAGCAGAGACAGGTGTGCAGTCCCCTGCAGTTGCCAGAGTGGATAAACCTGCCTTCTTGTCCACATCTAGTCCTGCCATAGCCCCAAAATCAGCCATTGAGGAGTCAGCTGAGTTATTTGACCACAGCATCAGCTACTTGCTCCTTGATGATGCCCAGGCATTACTGGATTCAGATGTTGGTTCTGAGGTTCAGAATGACAGGAAAATGAGCCTAGAGAGAGGGAGGAACACTGGTAGACAAATTGGCATTCATGTTCCCCAAGCCGCAGTGTATTGCCAAGTTGTCTCCAGTGGTAATGATGAAGATGGAGATGATGATGATGATGATGAGGTCACTAATGTGGCTTAGGTGCCAGATAGAGCAGAGGAGGAAACTGAAGGATTAGGCGGCACGACCCCAAGGAGGCCGACGTCAAAAAAGAGTAGAGAGCAGCCACCCTATTCCATCACATTCTGCAGTTGTTATCTCCCGGACCATTCCCCAAAGCTCAGCAGTCTGGGTCTTTTTCAGCACATCTGCAGCATATCGTACTGTTTCTATCTGCAAACTGTGTCTCAGTCACATCAAACGTGGCAAAAACACCAACCATTTGGGTACCACATGCCTAACAAGGCATTTAACGTCCAACTACTCAGCCCATTGGCAAGAGCACCTAAAAGCCACACAAAAGGGGCACTCCTCTTCCTCCTCCTTCCTCCTCCTCCTTACCCACTTCAGTCTGCCCCTGCTATACCGAGTCAAATTTCTCTGCCCCATCTGCTGCAGCGGAAAAAAAATACAGTCCCTACCACCCGCATGCCCAGCATCTAAATGCAAGCTTGTCAATGCTGTCGGCTCTCCTACTTCTGCTTTTCAGCCTGGTGGATTCTGCTCCCTTGCGTGAATTTGCACAATGTGCTTTACCACAATGGCATGTTCCTAGTTACTACTACTTTTCACGCAAGGCCGTTCCATCTCTCTACCATCACATGGAAGTTAATGTTCTGAAATTCAGCGGGAATTCCACCTTCCCATAAACCGCCTGATTTGTGACATGCCCACCAGGTGAAACTTGACTTTGGCAATGCTGCAGCAGCTATACATGCAGCAGAGGGCTGTCAACGAGTACCTGTGCCAGTATGGCACGGCGACAGGCTCAGGCTGCCTCTGCTTTTTTTTCCCCACGCCAATGGCTGATCATTAAGGATGCATCAGTGACACATTCCCTGTTGTATTCCTGCTGGAGTAGACTTTGCAAATTTGAGGCAACTTCATGCTTCAAAGCCTACAAAAGGACCCAAGAACACGTGGCATAAAGTAGGATGATTACTGGTTGGCAACCCTCCTTGACCACCGTTATAAGGGGAAGGTCTCAGAACTCATCCCAGTGTAGAAGATAAAATCTCTCAAGGACACGTTAAAGAGGATTTTATTGAACGATTTTCCTGACTCCAGTAGGTTACAGTGTGGTGGAAAACGTTGTTTTGAGTCTTCTGTTGGTCAAGAGAGGAGCGTTGGAGAAGGCGTCCGCCTAAGTGAGGCATTTCAGATTTTTTTTAGTCCTCGCCGCCCAGGGCTGTCAGCTTCCACATCCCATCGGCAGGATCTGCATCACATGGTGGACGATTACCTCAGGCCAAAACAGAGATGGAGAGCTTTCCAGCTGACGATCCACTGACTTACTGGGTCATGAGAATAGACCACTGGCCAGAATAAAGGCAGCTAGCAGGGAAAATTAAACATTTTGGGCTTTATAAATGCAATTATTCAATGATTCAAAACATGGTACAGATCTGCCACTTTACAGGTAGACTAAGGGAACCCCCCAGGCACTATATTGGAAGGAATTTTTTATTTTTATGCTTTCAATTGAAAAATCTAAAAATCACTTTTTTTTTATTGATACATGTCCCCCAGGGCAGGATCGGGACCCCTATAACCGCTGCATGCCCAATTACTTACATATAAGCCTTCAAAAAGGGCGCTTTTGATTTTTGACGTTCGGGTCCCATTGACTTTAATGGGGTTCGTTATTCAGGTCTGAACTTTCGCGGTGTTCGGGAATTTTGGTGGGAACCGAACAAGGATCTCTTTGGGCCCATCCCTAGAGCATATTGGATATTCTTAATTGTCAATTTAGTTGCCATATATATTTACATGTGGAATGTCCATTGTTACTGCATATTTTCCTGTTTTCTTTCTTGATTTTGTATAACCACAAACATAGATGTAGCAATATGGACTGTCAGCAGAAAGCACCGTACCTTTCAGTGTTTCTAGACATTGCTTGTGCCTTTGGTAATCAGTGCAATCAGTGACCACATATCTGTGCGCCCAACAAAGTGAATTATGGGACGTATAGTTCTCCTTCAGACTATTATTTTGCAACCATGTACTCTAATGCCGCGTACACACGAACGGACTTTCCCGCGGGATTGTCCGCTGGACTCGAGTACGCCGGACAATCCCCCCGTATGTGGGCGCCGGCTGACTTTTTGGCGCCAAAAGTCCGGCGGACTAGGTTTTAAGTTTTGTTTTAAAATTATCCGCTGGACTTGGCAGTCCGGCGGACAATCCCGCCGTTAGTATGCTAGTCCGCTGGACTTTTGGAAATGAACGGACTTGCCGCTCATCAGAAAGTCCGTTTATTTAGCACGTGACTTCAGGTAGACAGAGCTAGCGAAGGCAGTGAATGCCGCCGCGCTAGCCCCGTCACCTGGCATGGATTTGAAGGGAATCCCCACACCGAAAAAACAGCGTGGGGGTCCCCCCCAAATCCATCTCAGACCCTTATCCGAGCACGCAGCCCGGCAGGCCAGGAAAGGGGTGGGGACGAGCGAGCGTGATTGGTGGCACTGATAGGAAGCACTTATATGCACTAGTAGGTGGCACTGATGGGCACTGCATAACAGCAGTGGCCTTCCCTCTTCGTGATTGGAACGGATGTCCCTCTGACAGAAGCTGCTAATCTGCTTCTTTTTTTTTTTTTCCTCACACTGTCAGCATGAGGGGAAAAAAAGCTGATTACGATCTTCTGTTTATATCACATGATGAGCTGTCATTGGTCTGACAGCTGATCACATGGTAAGGGGCCAGGATCAGCCCCTTACTCTGATCTGTGATCAACTGAGTCTCGTTGACTCGCTGATCACAGAGCGCCCCATAGGGGGCACACATGCGGCACATTCTCGGGAGGACATACATGGAAACCCTCCCGGCAATCATAATATATCTTGTTAAGTCTGACCCTACGTGACCTGATATTTCATTGTTATACATATCCAGCACTCAACTCTAGTCATATTTCTTAATGGTCACTGTAATGGAGATAAATTCATAACATCTGACTACATTAATGTATAAGAAGCTAACATTCAGTTTAAGACCAAATGCCCCTATGCTGCGATGTAGAGCTACCATTAAAGAGCCACTTGGAAAATTGGGTTCTCTGTTCTGTGCCTCAACTCCAAGAACACTCTCAGCCCATCTGACACACTTGATTGAATGAGGTGAAGTCAGTCCAAGCACTTAAAAGGACATGAGTGGTTTGGTACGGGTAGATTAAATGGTGGTTTGAACAGAAATGAACACACAGAAGGCAGGTTCAGACAAATTTCTTTTTAAAAACAGACGTTTTTTTCGGGAGCAGTGATTTTAATAATGCTTAAAGTGAAACAATAAAAGTGAAATATTTAAATTCCGTACCTAGAGGGTGTGTATAGTATGCCTGTAAAGTAGCGCTTTTAGCGTTTCCCGTGCTTAGAACTGTCCATGCACAAAGTGTCATTTCTGAAGGAAAAAAAGTAATTTAAAAGAACTCGCATCATTGAAAGTCATTGATAAAAAAAAAATGCGTTTGGGTCCCCCCAAATTCAATTACCAGGCTCTTCAGGTGTGGTATGGATATTAAGGGGAACCCTGTGTCAAATAAAAAAAAATGCTGTGGGGCTCCCCCCAAATATCCATACCAGACCCTTCAGGTCTGGTATGGATTTTAAGGGGAACTCCACGCTAAATTTAAAAAAGAAATGGTGTGGTCTGTGACCCCTCAAAGCACCATGTCCTTATGTTGATGGGGACAAGGGCCTCATCCCCACAACCCTTGCCCGGTGGTTGTGGGGGTCTGCGGGCGGGGGGCTTATCGGAATCTGGAAGCCCCCTTTAACAAGGGGATCTAGATTAAAGAGTGCTCTAGATTCCACTCAGGCTGCCATTATGGAGCAGTGGTGGTGCACACTGGACAGCAATGCTCATGGCAAGAGGAAGCTGTGTCCTGTACACCCTGAGAAATGCAGCAATTCCCCTTCCTCCTGGCAATCTCCCTCTAGGAAATGTAGTTTAAAAGCTCTTAAATACAGTCTTTCTCCTCTGGACTACAGTTCCCACAATGCAGTTATGCCTGACTCAGTCTGCTGAACTCTTTTTGCTCAGCAGCTCCCTCCTCTTGCTGATATAGCTGTTAACTAGTTCAGCACTGCAGGGCAGTAGCTACAGAGATCAGTGGCAGCCCATGTTTCTCTCACTCTATAGTCTTAGTGAAGCACCTGGCTACAACAAGGTGGAGAACGCTATTGCTAAGACACATTACTCCTTCTGAGGAAGCCATACATAAAATCAATTAAAAAAGAGAAGTTTTCCCCCCCAAAAGAGGGAAGTGGGGTTTTTAGGCAGCACAGTAGATAAAGTGAGATAATTGATACGACATGGGTCAAAGATAAAAGAAAAATTGTTTTATTTTATTGGCACCACTGTGACAATAGATTTAAAAGACATGAGCCTCATTTCAAGAATGCCATACAACAATCATATAATAAAACGTACAGTATTGCATGGACAAACAATGCTTTTCACAGTATCATATTTCCTAAGAGCAGAAACAAGGGAAACAAAAAGTAAAACCTGACGCGTTTCAACTATTATCTGTGTAAGTCTTCTTCAGAGGATTACTTTTTTAGAAAAGACGTCTTTATCTGCTGGAATATAAAGCATAATGGTATAACATGCTTGTAAGCATGGAATAAGTACAGTCATCTCTTAGTAACTATACATGGTAAATACTGACATCGACCATTATAATGAAGCTTTATATATTTACCCACGTCTGTGTGATTGGTATTATGGGCTTCTTTACTTGAGGGTCTTTCTAAAATGATTTTCCTTCTCCATGCGGCTCCAGGGCGCTTCCCCACCGATCGAGGCGAGCCAGGCAACAGATTTCCGGGTGCAGGGCTTACAGGGGGTCACACGGGTTTTGACCAGCGGCAGCCGATTGAGCTGGGTGGGGTTCGGGACGGGGGGGGGGGGGAGGAGGGGGATAGAATCCAATTCCTGCATCAATATTCCAAAAGAGGGAAAGGGTTAAAGGAGTGTTGTTCTAATTCTAATGTATAAGTTATTTATCTTTTTTTGAGGCATCATATGTACGTTATATTCGGATGCCTTATCCGAGGGCTTGTCCCTCTTGCGGATAATATATAGCCTGTTGATATATGACCTATTATGGCATACATAATATGGCCTACCTATCCCATGTGCACCACTTTTTCTTCACGTGTGTATACCTTCCCTTTCCTCTTTCATTATAAATTCTATGTATTGGATGTTATTGTAAACAGACCCATGTGAGAAGTGGGGCGTTCGTGTGAGGGAAGGATAGAAGGGGGAAAGGAAAGGGGACTGGGGGGGAAGGGGAAGGGGGGGGGGGGGGGGGGGGGGGACGGGGAGGGATGGGAAAAAGAAAAGAAAAGAATAAGAAAACGGAGCATGACTGTATGGCGCGCACATACAACCAGGGGGGCAGGGAATGGGAAAAGCAGGGGGGGGTGGGGGGGGTGGGGAGGTGTGTGGGAGGTTGGGTTAGGGGGGGAAAGACGGGAGGAAGAGACAAGGGGGAGGGAGAGAAATGGGGGAGAGAGGGGGGAAAAGAGAAGGAAGAAAAGAGACCGGAGGGAGTGATGGGACGGGGATTGAGGGCGGGGTCGGGGAATGGGGAAAGGGGGAAAGAAGGAAGGGGAAAATGGTGAAGAATTGGTGAGGTACTTGTTGGTGTCGTGATTGGGAAGTGTATAGATGTGGAGTGGGAACCTAGAGTGATGAACTCTGTGCATGGCGAAATGATGTGCAAGTGGGAGTTAACTGTGAAATCAGGTGGTTTAAAACTGCAGACACACATCTAACGCTGCAGACATATACCCCTTTTCTTCCTGCACGGTCCCCCAAGAGGGCACTGTGGCTCCCCTCATTGTGGGGATTAGGTTTTGTGCAATAGCAACACTACTAAGGGGGGCGCCTCTGGCATTCGACCCAACAAGGTAATTATTGATACTAACTATGTCTTTTTTCATACGTATCCAAATACATACCATGTGTCTGGTTAAGTACTTGCATTATGTGTTTAGTGAAACATACCCAAGACACACCATCATAATTTTATCTTTTGCACCATGCCACTTTATTTTCCCCTTCCCATTTCCCATTTTCCTTCCTTTTTCCCCCTCCCCTCCCCCTCCCCCGTCACTCGCTTCCTCCTGGCACTTTCAGCATGTAGTCCCATCCACAGTCTCTTCACATTGACCATTCACTCCGACCTATGTCCATTTGGCACTGTACAGTTTACACTATTTTTTCACAGTTAACTCCCACTTGCACATCATTTCGCCATGCACAGAGTTCATCACTCTAGGTTCCCACTCCACATCTATACACTTCCCAATCACGACACCAACAAGTACCTCACCAATTCTTCACCATTTTCCCCTTCCTTCTTTCCCCCTTTCCCCATTCCCCGACCCCGCCCTCAATCCCCGTCCCATCACTCCCTCCGGTCTCTTTTCTTCCTTCTCTTTTCCCCCCTCTCTCCCCCATTTCTCTCCCTCCCCCTTGTCTCTTCCTCCCGTCTTTCCCCCCCTAACCCAACCTCCCACACACCTCCCCACCCCCCCACCCCCCCCTGCTTTTCCCATTCCCTGCCCCCCTGGTTGTATGTGCGCGCCATACAGTCATGCTCCGTTTTCTTATTCTTTTCTTTTCTTTTTCCCATCCCTCCCCGTCCCCGTCCCCCCCCCCCTCCCCCCCCTTCCCCTTCCCCCCCCCCCAGTCCCCTTTCCTTTCCCCCTTCTATCCTTCCCTCACACGAACGCCCCACTTCTCACATGGGTCTGTTTACAATAACATCCAATACATAGAATTTATAATGAAAGAGGAAAGGGAAGGTATACACACGTGAAGAAAAAGTGGTGCACATGGGATAGGTAGGCCATATTATGTATGCCATAATAGGTCATATATCAACAGGCTATATATTATCCGCAAGAGGGACAAGCCCTCGGATAAGGCATCCGAATATAACGTACATATGATGCCTCAAAAAAAGATAAATAACTTATACATTAGAATTAGAACAACACTCCTTTAACCCTTTCCCTCTTTTGGAATATTGATGCAGGAATTGGATTCTATCCCCCTCCTCCCCCCCCCCCCGTCCCGAACCCCACCCAGCTCAATCGGCTGCCGCTGGTCAAAACCCGTGTGACCCCCTGTAAGCCCTGCACCCGGAAATCTGTTGCCTGGCTCGCCTCGATCGGTGGGGAAGCGCCCTGGAGCCGCATGGAGAAGGAAAATCATTTTAGAAAGACCCTCAAGTAAAGAAGCCCATAATACCAATCACACAGACGTGGGTAAATATATAAAGCTTCATTATAATGGTCGATGTCAGTATTTACCATGTATAGTTACTAAGAGATGACTGTACTTATTCCATGCTTACAAGCATGTTATACCATTATGCTTTATATTCCAGCAGATAAAGACGTCTTTTCTAAAAAAGTAATCCTCTGAAGAAGACTTACACAGATAATAGTTGAAACGCGTCAGGTTTTACTTTTTGTTTCCCTTGTTTCTGCTCTTAGGAAATATGATACTGTGAAAAGCATTGTTTGTCCATGCAATACTGTACGTTTTATTATATGATTGTTGTATGGCATTCTTGAAATGAGGCTCATGTCTTTTAAATCTATTGTCACAGTGGTGCCAATAAAATAAAACAATTTTTCTTTTATCTTTGACCCATGTCGTATCAATTATCTCACTTTATCTACTGTGCTGCCTAAAATCAATAACATGTTGGATAGCTATCAAATCGAGATTTTGTTCTATGTGATTATATGCTGGCTGTCAAACTATAATTCAGGGTCAACTGGAAATATGGATTTAACTAGAAAGTGACATTAAAGGAAGTGATCAAACACTCTCCTACCCCACACCCTTCAGCCATTTCTGAGCATCCACAAAAGGCTGCTTCAATCGGCAGCTGTGAGCTCCCAATCTTCTATGGAGACAATGCCAGATTGCTAAGAAAACATTCTGGGGACCAGTGACTCTGTCAGAATTGGACTTGCTCTGAACAAAGAGAAGTTACCTTTTTTTCATATTTTTCCTTACTTCCTCTAAAAGTCTTGCAAAACCTTATATGCACACACAGCTGTGCTGTCAGTGTTGGGGAGATAGTGGATTGCTGACATCCCAAGACCATCAGTCTAGGAAGCTTCAGTTCAGGATGATGGTTTGATTTGAGATCAAAGATTTGAGTAGCAAAGTGCCCATTTTTACTCACCACTTTCAGATGCAGTCAAAGACCTCTTTAATTCCATTCCCCACATCTCTGTCAGTTCCTGGACGCACCTAGGGAACATACATTTCTTTGGTTCCCTTCCTCACCTGATGATCCCGAGGTAGCTGAGCAAGTGATCCACAGCCAAGTGAGAGGCCCTCCACTGCAAAACCTTTATACAGACAGCTGGGCTGGAGTCTAATAGTAAGCATACCTCCTAACAGTCCCGGATTGCCCGCTCTGTCTTGGATCCCGGGCACCTTTATTCCGGGACAATACAGGGTCCCGGAAATGCCTCCTGGCCCAGGACCGATCTTATGCCCCCTAAAATAGCCCTTGCATCACCACTGTCGCTCACTGTGATGGGCCCCTGGCTGGCAGAGACAACTTTTACGTTATTCACCGGCCCCTGGCTAGCAACCAGTGAAGTCACGTGGAGGAGAGAGGCAGAGGCCCAGCATTCTCAGCAGGGGAGGATTTAACTTCCTCCTCCTCCTCCACGCCTACTGCTTAGCTCCACCCAGCTCTACCTTGCATCTTCTCGAGCCCAGGCATGAAGAAGAAACATCTAAGGCACTGACTGCTGCAGTGTACAAAGGGAGAGATACATTTAGGTAGAAAGGCAAGTAAATCCAAAGCACTCACCAACATGAGAGATCAGGGTTAACATCATCAGCCAGGTCTCCCCCATCAGCCAGCATTCTGTGCTGAACTACCAGCACTTCACAGCAGCTCAGAGTGTGTGTCAGCCTGGAGCTAGCAGGCCTATCAGTGCACTGTGCAGTGTGCTGAGAGGACAGTCGGCAGATAAGGGTAGGAAGATAAGTATGCTAGCAGAAGAGAGGACACTGACAGATGAGATTACACCCTCGAAGGGATGGAAAGAGGACACATCCTAAGATCTCAGGGCAGGGTTCATGCCGGGACTTATAGTCCTTCACTTTTGGAGGATGTAACCCCCAAAAGTGAAGGACTACCGGGTCCCAGCATGAACCCCTCAGAGCTGAAGATGTGATGCCCCCTCCCCCATTAGTAAAGAACTACAGGTCCTAGCATGAACCCCTCATCTGAAGATGTGATGCCCCCCCTCCCCAATTAGTGAAGAACTATAGGTCCCAGCCTGACCCCATTAAATCTCAGGGGTTCATACTGGGACTTGTAGTCCTTCAATTTTCTGTGGGGGGTCACATCCTTAGATATCAGGGGTTCACACTGGTACTTGTAGTCCTTAAATTTTAGGGGGGGTCACATCCTTAGATATCAGGGGTTCATGCTAAGGCGTGTAGTTCTTCACTTTGGTGGGACTACAGGTCCCAGCATGAACCTCTCAGAGCTGAAGATGGGACACCCCCACCCCCGGTCACATTAGCAGCCAGCTGCAGGAAGGGCATTCACTTTCCCGGGGCTCTGGTGTGTCGGAGTGGTGGCAGGCTATGGGTGGCAAGTGGCACTGCATCTGGTGGCAGGCTATGGGTGGAAAGTGGCACACTGCCTCTAATGGCAGGCTGGGGGTGAAAAGTGGCACACTGCATCTGGTGGCAGGTTATGGGCAGCAAGGGACACTGCATCTAGTGGCAGGCTATGGGTGGAAAGTGGCACACTGCCTCTAATGGCAGGCTGGGGGTGAAAAGTGGCACACTGCATCTGGTGGCAGGCTATAGGTGACAAGGGACACTGCATCTGGTGGCAGGCTATAGGTGGAAAGTTGCACACTGCATCTGATGGTAGGCTGTGGGTGAAAAGTGTCACACTACATCTGGTGGCAGGCTATGGTTGTAATGTGGCACACTGCATCTGGTGGCAGACTATGGGTGGAAGTGGCACACTGCATCTGGTGGCAGGCTACAGGTGAAAAGTGGCACTCTGCCTCTGGTGGCAGGCTACAGATGGCAAGGGACACGCTGCATCTGGTGGCAGGCACCGGTGGCAAGCGACACGCTGCATCTGGAGTCAGGCAACAGTGGCAAGTATCAAGCTGCATCTGGTGGCAGGTGATGGTGGCAAGTGACAAGCTCAGGGTTCCCACTGATTCTGCATTATGGTGAGTTGAACTATTTAATTATATATTACAATGTAGTACAACACCACCCGACAAATTACCCCTGCAGCCGAATTCCCCATGAACCCAGAGACTACATTCCTCCAACCCCCCTCATCTTTTTTTGGGGAAGGGTGTCCCTGAATGGGTGGCCCGGAATGTCAGTTTGGAAATAAGGTCACCCTAGGCAGGACATTCCCGCATCTTCACCTTTGTCCCGCATCATTGTTTGCAGCCTGAGTTAGCTGTGTGCTCACAGCTTAGCGCTTTCACTTTAAAATACAGGAGCCCGGTTTCTGTGTTAGAAAGTAAAATTAAAACAGTGGCTCCAACAGCAGCCTGCCTGCTCTGCACAGGGGACAAGTTCTGCTCTGGCAGAGTGCAGCGTGTTCAAGGACAGGAGGGGGGGAGAGAAGCTCCTGATGAGCTGCAGCGTGATCCACATTCTCCTACCTGGTCGGGAAAGCTCTGGAGCCGACAATAATGCCCCGTACACATGGTCGGAAATTCCGACCACAAAATCCGTCGGATTTTTTCCAACGGATTTTGTCCAACACTGGTGTTGCATACACACGGTCGGATAAAGTTGTTGGAAAATCCATTCATTCTGAACGTGGTGACGTTCATTGCGTACAACGGAACTACGTAGAGGCTAGTAGCCAATAGGTTTTGTCTCCTAGATCCTCCTCCTTTGATCTGAGCATGCGTGGCACTTTGTCCGTCGGAATTCTCTACACACGATCGAAAAAAATCAGATCGGATTTTGTTGTCGGAAAATTTGAGAGCAGGATCTCAAATTTTTCCAGTCGGAAACTCGGACTGAAAAAGTCAGATGGAGCCCACACACGGTCGGATTTTTCGACAACATGGTCCGATCGGACATTTTCCATCGGAATTTCCGACCGCGTGTGTACGGGGCATTAGTGTGCACTGAAAGGGACGATTTTGCTGAAGTGGATCTAAGAGCCAGAAACATAACAATGGGGATGTTGGTGGAGCTTTGGGGAGGGTGGGGGGGCTAAAGATTAGGACAGAGGAGAGGAGTTGTGTTATTGCTGAGGAGGGGTGTAGTAATAAGATGTGGATGGATGGACTCTGTACCTGGCATACTCTGCATACTCTCATCCCAGAATTCTGCACCCTGTATATAGCTCATCCCAGAACCCTTCACCCTGTATAAAGCTCATCGCAGAACCCTGCACCCTGTATATAGCTCACCCCAGAACCCTGTACCCTGTATATGGCTCATCCCAGAACCCTGCACCCTGTATATAGCTCATCTCAGAACCCTTCACTCTGTATGTAGCTCATCCCAGAACCATGTACTATGTAAATAGCTCATCCCAGAACCCTGTACTCTGTACGTAATGCACTCCAAAGCCCTGCATTCTTCTATCCTTTTTTTAAAAATGAATGTGCTGAGGTTTGTATGTATCCATGAGACTCTTGCTTGTGGAACAATAATAAAAGCATATTTTATAGGTACAAGAAAGCCTGAGTTTTGTTTAACCACTTGCTTACTGGGCACTTAAACCCCCCTCCTTTCAAGACCAATTTTCAGCTTTCAGCGCTGTCGCATTTTGAATGACAATTGCGCGGTCATACAACACTGTACCCAAATGAAAATGTTATAATTTTTTCCCCCCAAATAGAGCTTTCTTGGTGGTATTTGATCACCTCTGTGATTTTTATTTTTTGTTAAAAAAATTTAAAAAGACCTAATTAAAAAAACAATATATATATATTTTTTTAATTTTGTTATAAAAATATAAAAAAAAAATATAAAAAAAAAAAATATATATAAAATGGGTAATTTTTGTCCGTCATTGATGTACGCTGATGAGGCGGCAGTGACGGGCACCGATAGGTGGCAGTGATGGGCACGGATGGGTGGCACTGATAGGCACTGATGGGTTACACTGATAGGCAGCACGTTTAGGTGGCACTGATTGGCAGCACTGGTGGGCATTGATAGGTGGCACTGGTGGGCATAGACAGGTGGCACTGGTGGGCATTGACAGGTGGCACTTATGTACATTGACAGGTGGCACTTATGGGGATGGCAAGGTGGCACTTGTGGGGATGGCAAGGTGGGACTGATGTCCCTTTAAGATAAGCCGTTGATCGGCTTTTTTTTTCTCCTCAGCTGTCAGCGGGAGGAGAAAAAAAAACGATCACGAGCTTTTGTTTTTATTATGTGATCAGCTGTCATTGGCTGACAGCTGATCACATGGTAAGGGGCCGGGACCTGCCCCTTACTCGTATCGCTGATCCCCCGAGTCTCAGTGACTCGGTGATCACAGGGCGCACGCGGGGAGCGTGCAGAGGGGAGGCCGTCAGGAATTGAGATCCGCGCTGTGGCCGTCATTCCGCCATAGCGCGGATGGCAAGTGGTTAATGATGCCCCTTAAGCCTCCCCTACTGCCACAAGTTTGACCACGCCCACATTTGCTGCAGCGTGCTATGCAAGGTTACTTCCTTCCTCAAGTGTCCCTCATTCTGAAGTTCAAAAATTGGGAGGTATGAGTAAGCACTTTCTCCAGGAGACCGCGCTACTGTGGGGAGCCCATACTCAATTGATACCAGAGTACTCCAGTTCCAGTGGAGTTGCCCTATGCTTTTTGGATCCCTTCAGCTGTTCATTTGTGTTGCCAAAGTTAGCCGAGAGGACACCAAATGCAATGCTGTTTATAAAGCTCATCGCATGTATCAGTTTGTGTTTTGAACTGTTTTACTAATTTAGAAATTCTCACCTAAACTCTGTGTTGTTATGAAGTCTCACAGGGACTATGCTAGAAAATATGTTACATATTTTTATTACCTTTTTAAAGGAAGAACTTGTGGGTGCTGCATTAAGAATAATCAGACGGGAGTGACGTCATCGTGGCTCCGTCGAATGACAGCCCTGGAGCAGGGAGACCCACCAAGAAGATGGAGGCTCCGTACACAAGGGGACAGCGTTGACTTTGCTGGCTCCTGTGTCAGGTAAGTGACACATAATGGATTACTATGCGATGCATAGTAGTACATTATGCTTTACCTTTGCAGGAAAACAAAGAGGAAGTAAACCCATCAGGGTTTACTTCCTCTTTAATAAAAGTCCTTTGTGCATTTATTTATTTTATCATAAAGTAGGTATTAGGCCCGGACATTTTAGACCGCAGGCTACCTGTCGACCGCCGACAGATGACAGGTAGGCCGCGAAGATGTCCCGCTGTTGCCGACCTTGATGTTGCTCTGGAGCTATGGAAGCGCGCGCTCACCCAATCACAGGCTGCAGAGGCAGTCCCTGCCCCTTGCATACGTGCGGCTGCGAGGCAGGGAAAGCCTCTGGGCGGGTTCGAGCTTTTCTCTAAACACGCCCGAGCGCTTCATGGACATTGCGTATCCCTCCCCACCAGCCCTCCTCCCCAATCCAAGGTTACCATGTGATGTGGGAAGGTAAGAGAGGATTGCCAGCAGAGATCTGTGCCACTTGCACCTTCCCTGCACCACTCCAGCCCTCCTGATCCCCCCAATACCATACCCTTCTGACACCCCAGCCCTCATGATCTCCCTCAATATCTTACCCTCCTGAAACCCTAGCCCTCCTGACACTCCAGCCCTCCTGATCCCCCCAATACCATACCCTCCTGAAACCCCAGCCCTCCTGATTCCCCCCAAATCCATACCCTCCTGACAGCCTAGACCTCCTGATCACCCCCAATACCATACCCTCCTGACACCTCAGCCCTCCTGATCCCCCTTAATACCCTACCCTCCTGACATCCCAGCCCTCCTGATCCCCTCATACCATATCCTCCTGACAACCCAACCCTCTTTATCCCCCCAATACCATACCTCCTGACACCCCAGCTTTCCTGATCCCCCCAATACCCTACCCTATTGACACCCCAGCTCTCCTGACCCCCCAATACCTTACCCTCCTGACAGCCCAGCCCTCCTGATCCCCCAATACCATACCCTCCTGACACCCCAGCCCTCCTGATCCCCCCAAAACCATACCCTCCTGTCCCCCCAGTGCCATGCCCTCTTGAGACCCCAGGCCTCCTGATCCCCCTGTACTGTGCCCTCCATATCTCCCAGTACCATACTCTCCTGACCCCCCCAGTGCTGAGTCCCCCTGACCTCCCTGTACCATGCCCTCCCAACTCCTACCATATATACTACTGACCTCTGTACGCCGCCCTACATGCTACCGACCTCTGTACGCCACCCTACATCCTACTGACGTCTGTACACCACCCTACATGCTACCAACCTCTGTACGCCACCCTACATCCTACTAACCTCTGTACACTGCCCTACATGTTTCTCACCTCCGTATGCCGTCCTACATCCTACTGACCTCTGTACGCCACCCTACATCCTACCAACTTCTGTACGCTGCCCTACATCCTATCGATCTCTACGCCGCCCTACATCCTACCGACTTCTGTACGTTGCCCTACATCCTACCGACTTCTGTATGCTGCCCTACAAACTACCGATTTCTGTACGCCACCCTACATCCTACCGACCTCTGTACGCTGCCCTACACCCTAACAACCTCTGTACACCACCCCACCTACTATCTACCTCTGTGCACTGCCCTACATACTACCGACCTCTGTACACTGCCCTACATACTACCGACCTCTGTACACTGCCCTACATACTACCGATCTCTGTACACTGCCCTTCCTACTACTGACCCCTGTACACTGCCGTACATACTACTGACCTCTGTACACTGCCCTACCTTCTACTGACCTCTGTACACTGCCCTACCTACAGTACTACTGATCTCTGTACACTGCCCTACATACCACTGACCTCTGTGCACTGCCCTACATACTACTGACCCCTTTACACTGCCCTACATACTACTGACCTCTGTACACTGCCCTACATACTACTGACCTCTGTACACTGCCCTACATACTACCGACCTCTGTAGACTGTCATACATATTACTGACCTCTGTACACTGCCCTATATACTACTGATCTCTTTACACTGCCCTACTTACTACTGACCCCTGTACACTGCCCTACATACTACTAACCTCTGTACACTGCCCTACATACTACTAACCTCTGTACACTGCCCTACATATTACTGACCTCTGTACACTGCCCTACATATTACTGACCTCTGTACACTGCCCTACATATTACTGACCTCTGTACACTGCCCTACCTACTACTGACCTCTGTACACTGCCCTACCTACTACTGACCTCTGTACACTGCCCTACCTACTACTGACCTCTGTACATTGCCCTACCTACAGTACTACTGACCTCTTTACACTGGCCTACATACTACTGACCTCTGTACACTGCCCTACATACTACTGACCTCTGTACACTGCCCTACCTACTACTGACCCCTGTACATCGTCCTACATACTACTGACCCTTGTACACTGCCCTACCTACTACTGACTTCTGTACACTGCCCTACCTACTTCTGACCTCTGTGCACTGCTCTACCTACTACTGACCTCTGTACACTGCCCTACATCCTACTGACCTCTGTACACTGCCCTACCTACAATCGACCTCTGTGCACTGCCCTACATACTACCGACCTCTGTACACTGCCCTACATACTACTGGGCCCTGTACACTGCCCTACATACTACTGACCTCTGTGCACTGCTCTACATACAACTGACATCTGTACACTGCCCTACATCCTACTGACCTCTGTACACTGCCCTACCTACTATCGACCTCTGTGCACTGCCCTACATACTACCAACCTCTGTACACTGCCCTATAAATTTCTAAGCACTGTGCACTGCCCTACTTACTACTGACCTTAGCACACTGCCCTACCTACTACTGACCGCTGTACACTGCCATACCTACTACTGACCGATGTACACTGCCCTACCTACTACTGACCTCTGTACACTGCCCTACCTACTACTGACCTCTGTGCACTGCCCTACATATTACTGACATCTGTACACTGCCCTACCTACTATCGATCTCTATGCACTACCCTACTTACTACTGACCTCTGTACACTGCCCTACATACTACTGACCTCTGTGCACTGCCCTACATACTACTTACCCCTGTACTCTGCCCTACCTACTACTGACCCCTGTACACTGTCCTACATACTACTGACCTCTGTACACTGCCCTACATACTACTGACCTCTGTACACTGCCCTACATACTACTGACCTCTGTACACTGCCCTACCTACTATCAACCTCTGTACACTGCCCTACAGACTACTGACCTTTGTACACTGCCCTACATCCTACTGACCTCTGTATACTGCCCTGCATACTACTGACCTCTATACATTGCTGTACATACTACTACTGACCCCTGTGCACCACGCTACATCCTACTGACCTCTGTACACTGCCCTACATCCTACTGACCTCTGTACACTGCACTACATCCTACTAACTGTACACTGCCCTACCTACTACTGACATCTGTACACTGCCCTACATAATACTGAGCCCTGGACAACGCCCTACATACTACCTACACTGGCCAGAAATCAGAGAAGAGCCAGGCCTGAAATTAGTCAAGATAATCAGCCTGCAGTACAAGTTCTGCTTTCATGATGAACTCTGACATCAGTCTTGTGGGGGTGACCAATTACTCGCCAGACATGAAAAAAATTGTGAATGAAAGTGAATGCCAAGTTTCTCACTGAAGCTAACTTTATATTTTACCGTGACATTAGTTTTAGTAGATTTTTCTAGGTTTTTAATGCTATCTTTACTTTTTATTGGGGGCTTGCTAGTTAATTTCTTTAAAAAAAGGGGGAGGGCGCTGCACCCCGGTGATCTTTGATCTCTTCAATGATGTCCAGGTAGATCCCCATCTCTCAAAGGTTGCCTATCCCTGTTTTAGGCTTGGTTCACATCTAAGCCGCATTCAGCTCGCAGCAGGGGTTGCATCTCTGTTCTCCTTTTCAGGGACAAATCAGGGACGAATCAGGGACAAATCTTTGCTTGAATTCAGCCCTGAAACGACTTTCCATAGAGAGTCGGTCACTATCTCCTGTCAAGCAAATTGGATGCCGGAAAACCGGCATACAATTCGCACTAGTGTGAACCCAGCCTTAGACTGAGCAGCTCATTGGTATCTTTTTTACCATCAGACATTTCTAACATACTTATGGCGAGAATTGTGCTCTTCTGTCCTGTAATGAGACAGATCTTCTGCAATCACATAAGTATGTGACAATAAAGACATAACTAATCTCTTAAGACTGTGCATGAAACCAATTAAAGTTATGAAATATTTATGCAAACACATGAAAATAATTTATTGGAATTCTCTGAAGACTGAACTAAACGTCTGGTTTTATTTTTAACTAGTACAAAGACAGAAAACAAATGTTTGAAACCATTTTTTTATTTCTAATTATTACTATTTACCACCTGTCATGGATCATTGGATGATTCTCTAGTATTTTAATGAACTGAAACTGATACATATTAGAAAAGAGACACGTCATGTTTTTTTCCAGCGAAGCATGGTTTGTGCTTGTGTACATTTTTTTATTGGTGGTTATTGCATAGCTGAGATATACTAGTCTATCATCCTTTGTGCTGGTCATTTACTACAACAAATCATTTTAAATACATTTTTATTGCCACATTATATTGAATTAAAGTATATCTAGAACCAAGCTTCTTTTTGTTTTGTTTTTTATATTGGCTAGAGTAGGGGATGGTTTAAACGTAATTGACGTATAACAAATTTGGACTTTCCCGTATTTTCTGACCTGATGATGCTATTCACCAGTACAAAAAAAAAAAAAACGAAATCTCCCTAGCAGGAATAGCAGCTAAAAAAAAAATCTGACAGGGTTTTGAACCTCTCACTACTCTATACAAAACAAAAAAAGCCTTTAATTGTATTATTGCTTGATTCACTGTACAATTGATTTCTTAAAAAGTCAGTCCACTCAAAAGTTATATTTCAGTTAGAGACAAGAGTTGAACCAACCCCAACTTCTTATATGTTCTGGTTACTCCAATTGTAAGATCGTGTCCACCTTGGAACACTGTTTGTTTCCACCCATGTCTGTGTGTTCAAGAACCTACTGATGCATTATTTTTTTTCTTTTTAAAGATTATATTTTTATTGAGAGCATTCTTTAAAAAAAAAAAAATACAATACAGAAAAAGACAACACAATGTAATTTGTTTATATCGACACAAGGAGTGTATGTAAAGAGGAAAGGATCACTGCTACTCCCGACCAGCCCAGGTGAATAAACGATAAAGAGCAATAAAGAGCGGCCTCAGCTTACATGTCTCCACCAAACCACATACCCTATTGCATTTCGTCCTGGCCATCGGGGCTTAATCATATGATTAAGCCCCAGTAGGAGGGATGAAATGCATCAGTGTGTGTGGTTTGGTGGATAAATGTAGGCTGATGCCGCTCTTTATGATGCTTTATCATTCTTTATCATTTATTCACCTAGGCTGGTGAGGAGTAGCCGCGTTCATTTCCTTTTTACGTTTGCTTGCCCCCTGGATTGGTATCAGGACAAGCCTGCCCCCCAATCTGGGAATCTTGGATATGCGTTTACCTCTACTTTGAGCCAAAAGCAATAAAACATGTCACAGGGAGCATATGTGTTGCATCTTACTCCAACATGTACTAGGGAATACAACCTATAACAAGAACAGATCACAGTAATAATGTGGTACAGCATTCTCTGAGAAGGCAGTTAGTTCAAAGTAGCCAATACAAAATCTAATAAGAATAGTTGAGCAATATACTGTTATAAAGATCATCGTGACTTGTAGGTGGGCTAAAAACAACACGTGTTGTTTGCGTATAGGCAGCGTTTTTTCAACAGAAAGTAGAAGTTAAAGGAGTAAGGAAGAAAGAGCAAAGGAGGAAGAGAGCAAAACAGGTATATAGTAAGGAGAGGAATGTTAGGGAAAGGGGGGTGGAAAAAGGAAACGCTATCACGATAGGGGTGGGGATGTAGCTAAAGCAAAATAAAAAGGCGGCATTAAGCATCCGTGTTAAACAGTATTTTCTGACATTTTGGTGTGGAGCGGAAGTGAATCCAAGAGCTCCACATGTCCTGCAATCTAGTATATCTATCATTCAAGTGCTGCATTTCTTCTACCCATTCCCTGGGGGAGAAACATGTGATTTCCAGTGTTTGGATATAGTAGACCTAGAGGCCATAAGAAAAAGGATCTTTTAGCTGTATGTACACTGCCTGGCATCATACATAATAGGGCAATTTGAGGTGAGTGGGGTATGGACACACTTGCCACATAGTCTTAAGCACTAAAGATGGTGGACCAAAAGGTAATAAAACATGGGCATTTCCACCATATGTGGAGTAGTCTCCACCTGCTGCAGTGGCATCTCCAGTAAATGTCTGAGATATTTTGAAGGATGGCATGCAGTCTGACAGGGAGTCTATACCACCTACTCAAAAGTTTGTAGTTCCCGTCCTGGATTCAACTCGCTATATTCATCTTGTGTGTCAAATAGTAAGCTTTTGTTATATCTCCAACAAAATATGGCCACCTTGGAGAGGCATATGATAGCAGCAAAGAATACAATGTTCAGATAGGGCGATCGGGCGATAAGGCAATTCATGCTACAATCTTTGCATCTGTAAAATAATAGCAAGAGACAATGATATTAAATAGTTCTGTGAGTAGAGTAGAGTATCTCCCTTACTGTCTGTATTGAAGAATATGACCTGACCAGTAGGGGTCACTAATAAATAGGGATATAATATTAGTGGTCACTAATAAATAAAAATGCAATATATATATAATAAAGTGCGAGAGTGTTAAATAAATAACTAATAGCACCTAGATAAAATGATATATAAAAAAACATAGACAGGTACACAGATAAAATTTCAGCTAGGCATATAAAATATTATAAGTGAACATATGGTTAAAATAATAAATATAAAATCCAAAGTGCATAAGAAATAGTGAAAAAAATTATTTCAATAATAAATAATAGTAGTATCCGTGGTGTGCTGGTGCAAATGTGCACAGATGATCAAGTGAAATGCTAAATGATTGTCGTAATCACATACCAAGGTAAATGAAAAAAAGGTATGTGCAAAGATAATGCACTAAAGTGAACGGTAAAACCAGAGGTCTAAAGTGCAAGATATATGGACATAAACGGTGGTGCAAATATTGCAGAGCAGGATGAGGCTAGTCTGCGTGACTAGAAAAAAATACGTAGTAAATTTTGGCAGAATAGAAAGCTACCAATCGCAAAGTGCAGGTAAACAATAAATCGCAGAGTGCAAACGCAAAGTGCACAGAAAAATCCAGTATTAAATAACTCAAAAAATATACTTAAAATTGTGACAAAATAAATGAATAGTCATAACAGACTATGTTGCATGCATATAAGTCCGTGGTTTATAGAAATTCTCAACAGTTTATGATTGTGATTTTTATTCCTGGTGTGAGAGTGGGAATTATATATGGATAATGGTGATATCCGTGCTGTGAGGTGTCCTAAATGGTGGGGGTCTCTCCTCTTTGTGTGGGGTACACTATAGTGAGCAATGGACCCTAACCTTGCGGTAAAGGGTTAACCGTATATAATATGATGAAGTGGGGTCTGCTTTCTTCTCCCTTCTCCCTCTGTCTCGGTGGTCTGCCTGGGTGGGTGCGTTTTGCTTATCCCTGGTTCCAGGTGTCAGATGTATCTAGCCTTATACCTCACGGCCGATGCCGGAGTGGTAGGTGAAAAATGAGGGGGGGGCCGTATAGTGTAGTAGTAGCTCCCCTTCTTCCGGATCTTATTGGTCTGGAACAGGTGGGCTTCGTCCCAGGAAGAGAGGCAAAAGACAACGTTACCAAAGCCCTGCTTCTCATTCATGCGACGCCGGACAGGGACATCAAAGGCTTTCTCCTCTCCATGGATGTGGTGAAGGCCTTCGATAGGGTGGCATGGGATTTCATGATGGCAGTATGTAGTCATTTGGGTTTAGGCCCTCACATGCTATCGTGGATCTCTGCGTTATACCCCAAATTCCACGGGAAAAAAATGAAAATTAACGGCTTGCTATCTAAAAAGGTCCACATAAAGAATGGTACTAGGAAAGGATGCCCCCTGTCCCCATTGCTGTTCATTTTGTCTCTTGAACCTTTCATTATGATAAAACTGAATGAAGGGATTAGAGGATTCACAGTACATGGCAGGGAGTTCAAGCTGGCAGCGTACGCAGATGACCTCCTATTTTTCTTAACAAACCCAACAATTAGCATCCCCAACTTACTAAAATAATTCACTCACTACGGCTATATCTCGAATTTGAAAATAAATTACACAAAGTTGGAAGCATTAAACATATCAATTCCAGACAACTTGCTAACATTGACCAAATCCAACTCAAACTTTAGATGGGAAAATAGAGCTATTATATATCTGGGCATTTGGTTGACCCCACAAATTCAGAGCATTTATGAACACAACACCCCTCTTAAAAAGTTGTACAGAAGACATCACAGAATGGCAACCGGGATTCTTTTCGTGGTTTGGGCAGGCAGCAGTAGTCGAAATGGTAATCTAACCCAAATTCCTTTACTTAATGAGAACCTTACCCATTAAAATACTGCCACATTTCTTTAGAGCACTCAACTCTATTCTATTCAAGTTCCTTTGGAACCAGCACAAACCCAGAATAAAACTGGACTGGTTGACCAACCCTAAAGAGGCAGGTGGGATAGGGTTACCGCACTTCAAACACTATTACTACGCCTCACATTTAGCAAGAATAATTGATTGGCATTGCCATGGTCAAGCGAAAGACTGGATAGCATTGGAGGAATCCCTATGCACAGCCCCGCTGAGATTCTCCCCATGGATCCCGAGGCCCAACAATCCTGTTAATATTCATACCCCATTACAGGCAACACATTAGAGATCCTACATTCCATCGCCAACTGCAAAACCATTACTTCTCCCCTTAGCCCCTTGACCACACTAAAGGACAATCCCGCTTTCCCCCCAGGCATAAACAATGCAATATTTCAACCTGCCCAACACAACACCCCACTGCTACACAGGAGGCAAATTTAAAGAATTATCCGCATTAAAACTTGAAAACAACCTGCCACAATTAGGCTGGTGGTCATACTTTCAACTAAGAAGCTATCTAACTTTTCTTGTGAAAAAAAAAAGAAGCTATCTAACTAAACAGAAACACATACAAGACTTCCACAGACCCCTAACTGACCTGGAGTCGGTGTGCCATGATGGCTCGCCACTTGCCAAATCCACATCGATAACATACTTATGGCTACAATTCGCCAAGAGCACGGGAATGGATGGGCACAGGAGGAGATGGTTGGAGGAGTTACAGGAGGAGATCACAGACAAGCCATGGAGGTATGCCTGCATTTTAACGCATAAAAGTTTCATAAGCTCGAAAATACAGGAAACAGGCTACAAGCTGCTAACACATTGGTATAACACCCCTGACAAACTCCACAGATGGGACCCCCAAAAATCAGCACTATGCTGGAGATGCCGAACACAAAGAGGCACACTATTCCACATATGGTGGCAATGCCCCCTGATTACTCCCTACTGGAACAATATCAGAAAACTGATTAAAAAAATAACGGAGACCACATTGGAATTAAATGCAGCTTGTTGCCTGTTACATATCACTCACTTTACTCTCAAAAAATACAAAAACTCATTATCCAAGCACCTCCTTAATGCGGCCAAATCATTGATCCCACTATACTGGAGATCTGCCAGGGTTCCCTTTATCTTGGAATGGCTAAATAAAGTCAGAGACATATGTGAAATGGAGGACACTCTGGCACAAGATACTGGCAGAACAGAAAGCTTCCAAAAAACCTAGCAACCTTGGTTTGCATTTCGCTATTCCCAGGACCATGAAGATGACAAATCCATACTTTTACAATTTCTTAGTAATTATCAAAGCATACTATGTCCCTACATCACCTACTTTTCCCCACCTTTCCCCTCACCCCACCTACCCCTTTTATTTTTTTCAAACAATACCAATTGCTGTATATGATGAAGAACTATGCTAGTTTATGGTCAAAAACTTATGAATATAATTTTAGTACTTTTTTCTTTTTGGTTCCTGACCGATGCCAGAGGCGAAACCACAGTCCCAGGACATATCCCTAGAAAAATCAAACATTTACTGATTAGTTCTAGCCTATATGCAGATTACCATATACATATAAGCTTCTTAAAGTTATCTCTAATCATATAAGTTTGTTGTAATGTTGTTCTGTATACATTATGCAGTTGTATCTGTGACTTGCGTATTGTGCACTTTATCTTCTTCCTTTTCAATAAAACCAAATGTTTAAAAAAAAAAAATAGAAAAGAATATCATTCTGAGTCCAGCATTTTTCATTCTTGTCCCAAACATTTTTGGCCCCTACTGTCTATTGATATGTCAAACACGTTTTGTTAAATCATTCATTTGTTAGCAATAATAACATCTAGTTAACAACAATAATTTTCTCACAAAAAATATGTTTAAAAATACTATACCTAGCTCCATCTGGTCTCCTCAATTTTTTCCTGGATGGAAGGCCCAGGTTGGTCCACGGACGCCTCAGCTGGGGTTGAGGGAAGGGTGGATGAAGGGTGGATGGAAGGGGGGCCGGAAGAGTGGAAAGCGCACCTTGTTGAAGCACCACAGACTGGGTACACGTCTTCTGCTGCTGCTCCTGACCTCAGGGACTTCTGGACCTTCTGATACTCCTTCCTATATGTGCTTCTCAAGCTACCAATTTTATTTTCAACAAAGGTGATGTCTGCGTTGGGGACCTGCGTCTTCACGAATTCGAGCAGTTTCTCCAGTGATGCCTTCCTTGCTTGTTTATTTCTATATAAGGGGTTTTTCACCTCCCATAAATTCCTCATATTTCTGTATCTGTCTATGACTTGTCCCATAACATCAGGATCTTTAAATTGTTTCATTTTTTCTGAAAGACCAAACACAAAACAAAAACACTAAATATCAGGCTAAACTCTCCTAATCTTATCCCAATATAGGCCTCAATCTAGAACCAGTATAGGCCACTCATGTCCCAAGTTAAAATGTTTTACCTTCGTTATTACGTTCCTCGCTTCCGTTCTGCCTTCCTCCGCACACAGAACGTAGGTACGACAGACGCGTGTTAGCTTTATATACACTGCGCATGCGTGAAACTCCGCCCGCATTGCCCGCCCCTGACATTCTTTCTAGAATATTCCCCGCCCCGTCTTTTTAATCGCAGTGGGAGATGAACATGGCGGAGACACAGCAGGTGCATAATAGCAGTAACGACGAGGAGGAAAGCCCGGAGCCAGAAACGTCCCGATCCAGGAGGAGATTTAAGGCCTCAAATATATCCTTTGTAGAGATGTTGGAGATGGTCGACATCTTGAGGAGGAACGACTATGATGGTGATTATGGACCATACCCAAACCCAAATATGAAAAAGGCCAAGATCATGACTAAAGTTGTGAAGACTCTGCACAGGAATTTTGGGGTACGACGATCCAAGGATTAATTGAGGAAACACTGGTCAGACCTCAAATTAAGGGAGCAGGATCAGTACAGAAGGATCAAGAAAGTTCTTCGAAAAAGTAAGTAGTTGTCGTGTGTTCCTATTATTATTATTACTTGCATGCTTCTCCATGTGCTTTTCTTTACTGTTGGACATTTTAAAATGGCTACTTTCATGTTCGTGGGCACAGTAATCGGTCGTAGTAAACATCGTTCGTTTGCCAACTACGATACGATGATTTTGCCAGATATGGGGTTAACTACTGTAGCGCTGGCATTTTTTCAATGTAATGTTAAATAATGGACAATGCTATAAATTGGTATTTAGCTCCCTCCAGTGGTATACTTGTGAATAGACTTGTTTAATTTTTCATATAACACATGTTTTAACAGCTATACAGGAAGTGATTTAATGATTTTACTTTGTGAAAGGACTCACCTACCCACAATGCTCACTCACCTACCCATGAACACTGAGTGACTGGACTGCATGCTGGGTAGATAGTAAAAGGCCCAGCGTGGCCATTTTCTCTCTCTTTGGGAACGCGTGGTCTGCCTGCAAGGATCTGTGAGGAGGTGTTCCAGAGAGCGTGGCCTGCATTTTGCAGAGCAGAGCAAGCCAAGGACTCTGCCTTACCCCAGTGTGCTGGAAAAACAGTGTAATCAGATCGGGAAGGATCCAGAGACATTTGAGGGTCCCAGTCATCTTGCGGAGCAGCGCGACGAAGCTGACCGGCAGCAGGACTGAGACAAGCAGAGCAGAGACTTCCAACTTTCCAGGCCTGGTGTGGTGAAAGGGCGGATGCCCAGAAGTTATTTAACGCACTTAACACACTTAGACTCATACTACAGTGTTGCTGAGACCTGCAGTTCCGCAGAGGGATCTCATTCAAATAGATTGAGTCCAAGCAGGCCTCAAGCCTATACTTCACTAAGAACTGACACTGTGGCAGTTCCGAGATAACTATACCAGAGGCAGTTGTAAGTGCGTGCACCGCAGGAACTGTTCTAAATCATCAGCTTATGTTACTTCTTTGCTTGTTAAACCCTTGGATTACAAACACTGCAGTATAATAGCTAGCAGAAGACTGAAGACCAGAGACTACAACTTTCACTGAGAGGCCTTGTGTTCAGTTACAGTAACAAAGGACCGCATCATACCTTAGGGGGAGCTCTTGAGCGAACTGTACTGTGTTGTGTTTGCTAACCTTGCATTAGTGTTCTTAGTCCAGCATGCTGGAAGTGGGAAGGTGCCCAGTGTCAAGGCATTGTCACTCTGAGCACTAGTCCCACTTGGAGACGTGCCTGTAAGGCCGCGTACACACGAAGGGACAATCCCGCGGGATTATCCTCTGGACTGAAGTCCAGAGGATAATCCCCTCGTGTGTGGGCGCCGGCGGACTTTTTGGCGCCAAAGTACGGCGGACTAAAGTTTCAGGTTTTGTTCTCAAATTATCCGCTGGACTTGGAAGTCCAGCGGACAATCCCGCCGTTAGTGGGCAAGTCCGCGGGACTTTTGAAATGAACGGACTTGCCGCTCATCGGCAAGTCCGTTCATTTAGCACGTGACTTCAGGTTACGTAGCTAGCGTAGGCAGTTACTGCCGCCGCGCCAGCTCCGTGACCTGGCATGGATTTAAAGGGAATCCCCACGCCGAAAAAACGGCGTGAGGGTTCCCCCCAAATCCATGTCAGACCCTCATCCGAGCACGCAGCCTGGCAGGCCAGGAAAGGGGTGGGGACGAACGAGCGCCCCCCCCCCTCCTGAGCCGTACCAGGCCGCGTGCCCTCAACATGGGGGGTGCCCTGGGGAAAGGGGGGCCGTGCGGCCCCCCCACCCCAAAGCACCTTGTCCCCATGTTGATGAGGACAAGGGCCTCTTCCCGACAACCCTGGCCGTTGGTTGTCGGGGTCTGCGGGCGGGGGCTTATCGGAATCTGGGAACCCCCTTTAATAAGGGGGCCCCCAGATCCCGGCCCCCCACCCTATGTGAATGAGTATGGGGTACGATGTACCCCTACCCATTCACCTAAGGTGTAAAATGTAAAGTAAAAAAAAACACCCACACTTTTGAAAAAATAGTTTATTGCACTGCTCCGGGGGTCTTCTTCCGTCTTGGGGTCTTCTCGCCGGACTCCCCCGCCATTTACCAAGCTCTTTTACCGAGCGAGGGGAGTCCGGCTACCTTCTTCGTCGTCGCCGCCGTCTGGGGGTCTCGATCCGCCTTCGGGGGTCTTCTTCCGTCTTGGGGGTCTTCTCGCCGGACTCCTCCCCTCTCTTCTGCTCTTTTACCTAGCTCTTTCACGAGGGGAGGTGTCCGGCTACCTTCTTCGTCGTCGCCGCCGTCGTCGTCTGGGGGTCTCGATCCGCCTTCGGGGGTCTTCCGGGGGTCTCTTCTGTTCTTGCGGCGGTCGTCGTCTTCCGCGCCGCCGGCGCCGCCTTCTTCTTCTTCTTGTCCTTCTTGTTCTTCTTCTTCTTCCGATGTTGACCCGACGCTCTCTCTGCCCGGAATGCCTGTGCCGCTCTGAGCTCGGACTTATATAGGGACATGGGCGACAGGGTCACATGCACATGTCACATGGTGACCCCGCCCCCTTGTGTTGTCACAGTCCCGGAGGATGCTGGGACTGTGACATCGCAAGGGGGCGGGGTCACCATGTGACATGAACATGTGACCCTGTCGCCCATGTCCCTATATAAGTCCGAGCTCAGAGCGGCACAGGCATTCCGGGCAGAGAGAGCGTCGGGTCAACATCGGAAGAAGAAGAAGAACAAGAACAAGAAGGACAAGAAGAAGAAGAAGGCGGCGCCGGCGGCGCGGAAGACGACGACCGCCGCAAGAACAGAAGAGACCCCCGGAAGACCCCCGAAGGCGGATCGAGACCCCCAGACGACGACGGCGGCGACGACGAAGAAGGTAGCCGGACACCTCCCCTCGTGAAAGAGCTAGGTAAAAGAGCAGAAGAGAGGGGAGGAGTCCGGCGAGAAGACCCCCAAGACGGAAGAAGACCCCCGAAGGCGGATCGAGACCCCCAGACGGCGGCGACGACGAAGAAGGTAGCCGGACTCCCCTCGCTCGGTAAAAGAGCTTGGTAAATGGCGGGGGAGTCCGGCGAGAAGACCCCCAAGACGGAAGAAGACCCCCGGAGCAGTGCAATAAACTATTTTTTCAAAAGTGTGGGTGTTTTTTTTTACTTTACATTTTACACCTTAGGTGAATGGGTAGGGGTACATCGTACCCCATACTCATTCACATAGGGTGGGGGGCCGGGATCTGGGGGCCCCCTTATTAAAGGGGGTTCCCAGATTCCGATAAGCCCCCGCCCGCAGACCCCGACAACCAACGGCCAGGGTTGTCGGGAAGAGGCCCTTGTCCTCATCAACATGGGGACAAGGTGCTTTGGGGTGGGGGGGCCGCACGGCCCCCCTTTCCCCAGGGCACCCCCCATGTTGAGGGCACGCGGCCTGGTACGGCTCAGGAGGGGGGGGGCGCTCGTTCGTCCCCACCCCTTTCCTGGCCTGCCAGGCTGCGTGCTCGGATGAGGGTCTGACATGGATTTGGGGGGAACCCCCACGCCGTTTTTTCGGCGTGGGGATTCCCTTTAAATCCATGCCAGCTTGCGGAGCTAGCGCGGCGGCATTTACTGCCTACGCTAGCTACGTAACCTGAAGTTACGTTCAAAATGAACGGACTGCTCCGTGTGTGGGCAAGTCCGTTCATTTTCAAAAGTCCCGCGGACTTTTGGCCGGCGGATTATCCGCTGGACAAGTCCGTGCGTGTGTGGGCAAGTCCACACCCTCGGAAAGTCCAGCGGACCTAGCCGGAAAGTCCGGCGGATTGTCCGCTGGACTTAGGTCCGCCGGCAAAAGTCCGTACGTGTGTACGAGGCATAAGGGTCATCCAAGAAATCTTTACATATTAATAATTTGTGAATACTTATCGCATTGTCATATTACGTTTGTGTGGCAGTGCAGTTATTGTGACTACTGTTTACACCAGTCTCAGTAAAACTACATTGTGGTTAATTACAATTAGTGTGAAGTGTTGTTCATTCTCCTACAGGTGGAACAACGGATACCCAGGTAATGGTAAAGGTACGATATTGGTATATTGTTATTGTGGGATTGTCCTTTGTTGTTAGGCTTCACACCAACACTTTTCCACAGCTGTGTCAAGTGGGTTTTATTTTTTAAGCACAAATTTTTGACACATTTTAAAAGCCAAATTTTGAAGATGCACAGTGTGTCAACATATCTGCCATCAGGGGATATCAATGTATGCGTTTTGTGGCTGCAACCCTTTCCTCGAAACTCAAGTAGGTGAGAAGACCCCCAAAACATGTCCATTTATCCCCCATGATGGGAGATAGCACATGTTGACATTAGGCATGAGATCAGGAGGGAAATACCCAGTTTGACTCCCAATTTGTGTGCAACTTAAAAATTTGGCTTTTACAGGGGTAACTTCACCACATCTGATGAAGGCAATATCAAGACATTTTGGACACTATAATGTCTGATATTGCCTTCAGTGTTTTAATGTTCTAGAGTTGTGTATGTTATGTTTTGAAACATGCCTGTTTATGTACCCTAAAATGTATAAAATAAAAGATATGAAACCAAGAATTTGGGTTTTTACCAAAAATAGGTTTTCCAATGCACATGCACATGTGCACAGAATAAAAAGTTTTATACTCAACAATGTGTGGCTTCTTCTTTCAATGATCAATACCAGTTTTTGTATTAAGTTGATGTTTACAGTGACAATGGATGTTATTTAATAATGGGAAAACCACTTGGCACTACAAGTGTACTATGAGAACCTAGGAGACAGCAAAAAGAAACACAAGCAGTAAATGAAAATCCAGATTTTATCTGATAAAAAAGAAAATTTATTCCAAATTTGGTGGCAAAGCAATGGCCCCCCTACCCGTAAAATATTGTACATACTTTTCTCTCACTTCACGGGCACTTTGGGGGGCAAGCCAGGAGGGCACGCTTCCAGGGCCGTCATTGGAACTTCTGTAAGTCTGGCCTCAGGTCCAACAGAGACAACATAACTTGCATTATGTTTTTTAAAAAAATTGTGCAGGATGCAGCAACTCAAAATGATATGGTTCAGTTTGTACTACGCCATATTTATGGCTGTTTGATATACAGGCATACCCCTCCCCCTTTTTTACCTTCTCTATCCCTGCGATAAAGAGAATACCCTTGAATGGTCGCCAGCCAATCATGAGAGCTGTTAAACCAAGTCTCTGAAAATCCCACAAAATCTAAATCCTCCTCATACAACAGTATCTTTAGTTCTCCCATCTTGTCCGCCAGGCTCCTGGCATTGGTGAACATGCCACGTAGTTTAGACAGGTCGCATACTGTCCTCTTATTGGGTGTTCCGAGATTGCAAATAGGACTTGTTACTATACATACCTTGGGTTTATGTGCTTTAGTCAACCTACCATTAATGCTCCCAATACTACCCTCTGGAATATGTTCCAAGCTGACTATCTCTACCTCTGGACCCTCCCCCCACTCTAAACTGTTGTTTATATTTTATTAGCAGAATGACAGTAGACACTTGCACCAGCATTGATTATTATGCATGTGTATAATCTGGGCTAGTCTAATTTAAAGTCGCTTAACAAGCATGATGGAACAAGGGCACTGCCACATACAGTACTGTGCAAAGGTTTTAGCCAGTTGTGAAAAAATGCTGTAAGTTAAAATTGCTTTCAGAAATAGAAGTGGTAATAGTTTAGATCAGGATCAATGGTGTCCTCAATGCTGAGAAATACAGGCAGATATTTATGCATCATGCCATACCATCAGGGAGGCATGTGACTTCCCCAAATGTTTTCTCCAGCAGGACAATTACCCAAAACATACAGCCAATGTCATTAAGACATATCTTTAGTGTAAGGAAAAACAAGGAGTCCTTGAAGTGATGGTTTGGCCCTGATCTCAACATCATCAAGCCTGTTTTGGATTACTTGAAGAGACAGAAGGATTTGGAACAACCTACCTGCCGAGTTCCTTCAAAAACTGTGTGCAAGTGTACCTAGTAGAATTGATGAGTGTTTGAAGCCAAGGGGCTGTCACACCAAATATTGATTTGATTTAGATTTTTGTTCTGTTTGCTATATATATATTTAAAAGCATTCTTACTTCACAGAATTTCTTCACTCTTGCCTTAAACTTTTGCACAGTACTGTGGGTCTTGCTAGATTCGAGTTATTGATATCAGCATTTGTAGCTCCAATTCTGCAATACAGAGACCAGTGGAAACAACTCGGGACTAACTGATTTGGAGATTTTTTTTCTTTCTAATGGATTAATAAAATGTACTGATTTTAAAGAGATTAACCAAAGTATGACATACTTTTTGCACACCATAAAACTACTGTTTTGTTTTCCATGGTGGATAGATAAAAGTAATGTGAGGTGATGGTGAAGGATTTATTCAGTTGAATCCTGATTCAGAACAAAATTCCAGCTAAACGATTAAGTTTGTATTCAGAAGAAGATTTCCAGCTGTGAGCTAACGAGAATGCTGGGTATGGAGACTTTAAGTAGAGAATGGGATGCCTGTTGTTTTAAGGTCATAGAGAGCAAGCTAAATTGCAGACTACTGATTATAATTTAAGTGAATAGAATAAACCTGAACTGACATTAGTTGTGACACAATTGGACAAACTGATATTTACTCATTGAGTCTGCGAAGGCCTCCATACTCAGTTTATCTACCATGGAGAGTTTTCGCTACTATTAATTGGGTGAAATGTATTGAAAAGTGCTTGGTGGAACAGTGAAGGGATTCTGTAATTGTTGTATTATTGTGTCCTTATCCCTCCTGTTGTGTGGCATAGCAAATACATTTTCGCGATTTTCACAACGTTCCTCCCTGCCAATCAGCCGGCAGGTCAGTGAGACCCTATTGGATGCCTGACGCTTTGGCAGAAAAGGAGACGAGCCGACACAGGAGTCGCAGCTTCCCGCCGAGGAGGAGAGCCACCGAGGAAAAGACGAGAGCCACAGAGGAGAAGAGCTGCCGAGGAGAAGAGCCGCCTGCTCCCGCGGAGTAGGAGAGCCCTGTCACTCCAGCAGAGGAGCGGTAAGTGCCGCCGGACAAAAATCCTACAAAAGGGTGGTTGTTTCATCTTCCCTATATAAAATACTCCACAGCAGCACTTCGTTATGTATACAGCTCCTATTGATTGGCAAGTGGTCCTATAACTTTTGGCTTTCAAAATAAAAGGACAAAAATTTAATTTCCCACACGGGTATGTGCCAGGTGTCTTGGTATTGCATCCATCCCTAGTTTTATAATGACTGGTCACTAAGGTGTCTCTTAGAGATTTCGATCTCTTGTATGTTATTTCGGGGGGGGATTTAATGAATTTCATAATTTTCTTTCGGCAGTTAATAAATACCAAAATTTACTATAGATATCGCGTACCTTATTATGCTGTCTGTTGTACTTAGTAATAATTTGTGTAGATGTTGTTTGTGTATTGTCTCAGGACTTATAAGAGACAAGCAAGTGTCTATTCTGTATTTTAACCCTATTGAAGGCCTTTCTAAGGTATGTTTTTACTGTAGCGCCTTATCAAGAGACATTCTCGCAGTAGATCAGCTTCCCTCTGGAAGTCCTCATACTGGGTGCAGTTTCTTTTGATTCTAAGGAACTGACTGTAAGGGATTCTCTTAATCAATTGTTCCGGATGTGAGCTGCTTGCATGCAACATGCTATTTCCAGCTGACGATTTCCTATATAATGTGGAACATAAAACCCCCATCTCGTTGGTAAAAATTTCCACATCTAGGAATGTATTCCTTTCCTGATCGAATGTGAAGGTAAACTTAAGATTATATAGATTCTGTTGCAAGCTGTTCAAAAATTGAATCAGGTCATCTTTTGACTCTGCCCATAACATAAAGACATCATCGATATAGCAATGCCAGGACAAAATTTGGCCTATTTCCAAGGTTCTTGATGCATCCGCAAATAGATCCCGTTCCTACCCCCCAGGTACAGGTTGGCATATGAGGGGGCACACTTGGCCCCCATAGCAACCCCCTGTACCTGGAGGTAGTGGAAACCCTTGAAGACAAAGATGTTGTGTGTAAGAATGAAACTCAGCATTTCCACAATAAAGTAATTTTATTTCCATGAATCTAAGTCTCGCTCATCTATAAATTCCCATATCACTTGGATCCCTCATGTGTGTGGGATCAAATTATATAAGCCTCGATGTCTATAGCAACCAACCAAACCCCCTGTGTTAGAAGTTCAATGGTGTCTTTCACATGAGAAAAAAGACCCTTGCATGTGGATAGAGATACTCATCTATGAGTTGACTCGCTCTTTCCATAAGTGACCCACAGCCCGATATAATTGGTCGACCAGGGGGATTAAGAAGACTTTTATGCACTTTCGGTAATGCATGAAATGTGGGGTTGGTAGGATTTTTACTGTCCAAAAACCGAGTGTTGGTATCAATGAGGCCTTTATGGTATGCTCTAACTAGAATGTCCTTATATTGTTTGATGTAATAATCAATATGGGACATTGGCACTGGTCTATGCCATTGTGTATTACGGATGATGTCAAGGCACATACTCTCATAGCCCTCCACATCCATAATAACAGGGTTGCTGTCCTTATCTGAAGGTTTGATTATAATACTTTTATTAGAGCTAAGGGATTTCAAGGCCTGTTTTAGATGATTTGGTAAATTGGGATGGGGTCCTGTTCTCCAATTGGTGGTTTATATTTCCTTAGTGACCTGAATAACAATTGCCCTACAGAATGGGGAAAGATGTTGACTTAGGTTTGTATATCTTGGGTGCACTAAATGTTGTAGGAGGGAGGGAGTGAGGGGGAACACAAGACTATGCATTGTTCACCCCAGATGAAGTAAAAGTCCACCCCTCCTCCTCTGGATTACTTTCATCCCAGAGCTCCATCAGGTCCCGTAGGGCCCTTAGATCTTCAAAGGTAACACTTTCCAAGAGATGGAATATCTAATTGGTCTTTGTCATAAAGAACCTTATACATCAATCGCCTAGTGAAAAGGTGTACGTCCTTAATTAATTAAAATGTATCTGCCTCCTCGTCCGGTAACAAGGTCAGACCGAGTCGCAATACTTCGGACTCATCCCCTGATAACGGATTTGAGGACAGATTAATAATATCATAAGTTTCCTGATTCTCAACCAATGTGGAATCGGGACAAGCTACTTTAGGGGCTGACTTGGTATACGCATAGGTGTGGGTGCCAATAGTGGTGCCCTTTTGGAGTTAATGGAGGTATTGGAAATAAAGATAGGTGCTGTGCGTATGTCCACAGGGGGACCTTGTGTATGTGTGTGTTGTTCACCCATCTCTTTTGGACATTGGTCCCGCAGGTAGTGAAACTGAGTTAATGCTAACCGTAGGTGAAGTAAGTGACCTCAAAGAGTGATTAAGCACATTACCTGACATTGGTGTGCTAGGTGTTGTGTGATTTTGTGAAAGTTGTGAACAGGATCTTTTATCTTTATTTGAACCATGTGCTGTTTTAGGGTGCCTATGTGATCAGATTCCTCCTTAATTTTTCCTTTACTTTAAAGCATTTCCTATGCCATCAAAGCATGTACTTATTGGAATGTATGATGCTAAAGATAAGGATGAAGTATCTGATTCTATTAGATCATGATTAGTCGCTAGGGGGCCCTGATTGTAATGGCCCCTACAGAAAGACTGTGTCCCTTGTTGGGTCCATTTATATGCTTGTTCAAAATCATAGGCTTTATTCTCTTTTTAATAAGGTTAGTAGCATATTTAGTCAAATGTTCCTTTAATTTTTTATCCTTATCTAAGAAACTTGCATGGGAAGCCATGTTACCATGGTCTTCCTGCCATTTTAAGATTCCTTTATCCAATTATTTGATATCTTCATATGTACAAAGATATAATTCTTTGATATCTTTGTATATATAAGCTGGTCAGTGCAGCATACACTCAGCAAAAAACTGATTGTTAAGGTGCAAAGCAGATAATGGAGATCACCCAACCTCCAATGTATAGAAAAACAAAAACGTCCAATCTGCAGCACCTTGTAGATTTATTAAGAGAGTTACAAACTCATAAAATTACAACAGTTTTGGATCTGTCAGGATCCTTCATCAGGTACACAAGGGCTTGTTATACCTGATGAAAACTATTGTAATTTTATGAGTTTGTAACTCTCTTAATAAGTCTATAAGGTGATGTAGATTGGACGTTTTTATTTTTTCATATATATAAAGTGCCTTAAAATGGTATTCATACCCCTTGAAATTTCCCACATTTAGTCATGTTACAACCGGAAACATAAATGGATTTTATTGGGATTTTATGTGATAGACCAACACAAAGCGGCTAATAATTATGAAGTAGAAGGAAAAAGATAAACGGTTTTCAATTTTTTTACAAATAAATATGTGAAAAGTGTGGCGTGCATTTGTATTTAGGCCTCTTTACTCTGATACCCCTAACTTAAATCTAGTAGAACCAATTGCATCCAGAAGTCACCTAATTGGAAAATAGTCCACCTGTGTGTAATTTAATCTCAGTATAAATACAGCTGTTCTGTGAAGCCCTCAGAGGTTTGTTAGAGAACCTTAGTGAACAAACAGCATTGTGAAGGCCAAGGGACACACCAGACAGGTCAAGGATAAAGTTGTGGAGAAGTTTAAAGCAGGATTAGGTTAAAAAAGCTTTGAAGCTTTGAACCTCTCACAGAGCACTGTTCAATCCATCATCCGAAAATGGAAAGAGTATGGCACAACTGCAAGCCTACCAAGACATGGCTGTCCACCTAAACTGACAGACCGGGCAAGGAGAGCATTAATCAGAGAAGCAGCCAAGAGGTCCATGGTAACTCTAGAGGAGCTGCAGAGATCCACAGCTCAGGTGGGAGAATCTGTCCACAGGACAACTATTGTACACTCCACAAATCCTTTATGGAAGAGTGGCAAGAAGAAAGCCATTGTTGAAAGAAAGCCATAAGAAGTCCCATTTGCAGTTTGCGAGAAGCCATGTGGGGGACACAGCAAACATGTGAAAGAAGGTTCTCTGGATAGATGAGACCAAAATTGAACTTTTTGACCTAAAAGCAAAATGACATGTGTGGTGGAAAACTAACACTGAACATCACCCTGAACACACCATCCCCACTGTGAAACATGGTGGTGGCATCATCATGTTGTGGGGATGCTTTTCATCAATGGGGACAGGGAAGCTGGTCAGAGTTAATGGGAAGATGGATGGAGCCAAATACAGGGCAATCTTAGAAGAAAACCTGTTAGAGTCTGCAAAACGACCCTAAACATACAACCAGAGCTACAATGGAATGGTTTAGATCAAAGAATTTTCATGTGTTATGCCGCATACACACGAGCGGATTTTCCATCTGAAAAATCTTGAATGGTTTTTCCGACGGAATTCCCCTCAAGCTTGGATGGAAACACACGGTCACACAAAAGTTCACTAAACTTTCGACCGACAAGAACACGGTGACGTACAACACAGCATGTGTCGAATTGTTTCCGAGCATACATAGGAATTTTGCACGTGGGAATTGGTACAGACAATCGGAATTTCCGATCAAAACTTTTTAAGACCGAAAAATTGAGAACCTGCTCTGAATCTTTTGCTGGCTGGAATTCCGCAGCAAAAGTCCAATGGAGCATACACACGGTCGCATTTTCCGATCAAAAGCTCTCATCTGACTTTTGCTGGCAGAATTTTCGATCGTGTGTACGTGGCATTAGAATGGCCCAGTCAAAGTCCAGACCTAAATCCAATTGAGAATCTGTGGTAAGACTTGACAATTGCTGTTCACAGATGCTCTCCATCTAATCTGACAGAGCTTGAGCTATTTTGCAAAGAAGAATGGTCAAAAATGTCACTCTCTAGATGTGCAAAGCTGGTACAGACATCCCCATAAAGACTTGCAGCTGTAATTGCAGCTAAAGGTGGTTCTACAAAGTATTGATTCAGGGTGGCTGAATACAAATGCACGCCACATTTTTTATATGTTTATTTGTAAAGAATGTTGAAAACTATTTATAACTTTACATCCACTTCACAATTATGTGCCACTTTGTGTTGGTCTATCACATAAAATCCCAATAAAATACATTTACGTTTTTGGTTGTAAAATGACAAAATGTGGAAAATTGCAAGGGGTATGAATACCTTTTCAAGGCACTGTACCAGGAAGTTGCAGGTGTGTGTGGAGGAGTGTAGAGGAGATGATGGGGGGTTTGTGTTTGGTTTGATGTGCAGCAACCAACGTGGACAGAAGCGTTCTGCCTGGAAGCCTCCTGCAGGTGAAGTCACCTGAAACCACCCCAAGGACTGTTTGATTGCGATAGCAGGGACTTTGAATGTCGGTGAGACTGAAACCTTTTTCTTTTGTTTTTTGCTGCTGTCAAGCTGTTTTAAGTTTAATAAACCTCCTTTTGGGTTAAAAGCCTGTGTCCTGCGGTCTGGCTGGTCCCCCGAACTTTACAAGTGGTGCTCGAATGCGGGCAGGACAGAGTAACAGGCGTTTTTTTTGCTGTTTTTGCATTTGAATTTAAACTGACATTTAAAGGGACAGTACAGTGGGTTTATGTCTTGGGTTAAAGCTGCCCAAGCCCTGAAAGCTGAAGCAATGGAGGAACTAATTAAACAACTATCCCTGGCTAATATGCAAGCGCAGACCCGCCATGAAGAAAATACTCGCCTGTTGGTGGCTCAGTTGGCAGCACAGCAAGCAACCCAGCAAGGGGTTATGCAGGCTCAGGTGACTGCCTTAAAAGAAGTAGTGCAGCAGTTTTCTCAGGGTCGTGAGCAAGCGGCTGTTGCCCCTGGCAACCAGGTGACCGTGAGGGCAAGCCATTTTTTGCAGAAATTGTCCCTGAGTGATGATGTAGAGGCTTTTCTTGCTACATTTGAGAGGACGGCAGAGAGAGAAGGGTGGCCCCAGGACCAGTGGGCCGGCCTAATTGCACCTTTTCTCACCGGAGATCCTCAAAAAGCCTACTTCGACCTGCCACCAGAGGACGCTAAAGACTATCAAAAACTAAAGGCAGAAATACTGGCTCGTTTGGGGGTGACTACGGCCGTTCGGGCCCAACGAGTGCACCAATGGAAGTATTGTCCAGATCGTCCACCACGGTCTCAAATGCATGACCTGGTGCAACTGGTAAAAAAATGGCTGCAGCCCGAAGTGTTGTCGGGCCCCCAAATCGTGGAGCGGGTCGTGCTGGACCGATACCTACGGTCACTGCCAGACGACCTTCAACGGTGGGTCAGCCATGGAGACCCCAAAACAGTGAACCTCCTTGTCGAGATGGTAGAGCGATATACAGTGGTGGAGGATCTGCTTGGCCCTACCAAGCGCCAAGGGCCCAGTCTGCCACGGCCTATTCGATCGACTGCCACCCTTCGAAAGGGTCCCCCGGAGCCCTGGAATCAACACCCCGGAAGGTCAAGAGTCACTCCCAGTACCTCCTCAGCGATCTGTTCCTGTTCGGAGAGGATGTACCACACACCTTGACCGTGGAGAATTTTGAGTGTGTAGTCCAAGTGAACCACCTCCCTGCCTGGGCTTTGCTGGATTCCGGAAGCATGGTAACCCTGGTTCATCCTAGAGTAATTGGGAAGATCGGTCCGGTAAGCAAAACTTTACGGGTTGTGTGCATTCACGGGGACACTAGAGAGTACCCTCTCATCTCGGTGTCCATCTCCACAGCATATGGCACTGGTACTCAAGAGGTGGGGGTGGTAAAGAACTTGATACATGATGTTATCATAGGACGAGACTGTCCATTTTTGAAAAACTGTGGGGACAAGGAGAACTACCTGAACGATCCCAAGACTGGGGAGAAACTAGTTCCTCTGTTCCTACGGTTGAGGGTAATAACCCTAAGATGCCAAATGTTCCTAATGTGGTTCCAGTTGATACAAATGCTAATGATTGGATTAATGGTGATGAAAGTAGTGCTGATACTGTTAAGGGTGTCAAAATGTGTGGTTCGCAGACCTACCTGAACACTGAGGAGGGGGAACCTTCCCCACTTCAGGTAATGCTGGGTGAAGAGGATGAGGAAGTGGCCTCTACCCCTACCCTGCCGGATTTGGGTGTTCCCCAGGGGACATTTGGTACTGCCCAGATGCAGGACCCCACTTTGACCCGTGCACGGGAACAAGTTATAGTATTAAATGGGGTACCCCAAGAGCCAGGTGCGAATGAGCGGTGGCCCCACTTTGCAATATGTAATGAATTGCTTTATCGGGTTACCAAAGTGAGAGAAAATGTGGTAGAACAATTATTGGTACCCCAACAGTATAGACGCAAGGTCCTGGACCTGGCCCATGATGACGTTTTAGGGGGACACCTGGGAGTTGAAAAGACGGAGGCACGGATCACCGACCGGTTTTACTGGCCAGGTCTGAAAGCAGAGGTAAGAAGATACTGTGCCTCTTGTCCCACCTGTCAGTTGACCGCGCCGGTGACCCACTTCCGGAGCCCTTTGGTCCCTCTGCCCATAATTGAGGTCCCATTCGAGAGGATTGCCATGGATATAGTGGGTCCTTTGGTAAAGTCAGCTCGAGGTCACTCCTACATACTGGTGATCCTTGACTATGCCACCCGATATCCTGAAGCGCTACCTCTGCGGAATACCTCCTCTAAGGCTATTGCTCGGGAATTATTCCAGTTGTTTACACGGACTGGTTTTCCCAAGGAAATACTCACGGACCAGGGCACCCCGTTTATGTCGAGGGTTATGGCTGATGTGTGCAAGCTGTTCCGGATTAAACAGCTGCGCACATCGGTCTACCATCCACAAACGGATGGGTTGGTAGAGCGCTTTAATAAGACCCTTAAGTCTATGCTCAAGCGGGTTGTACAAAGGGATGGGAAAGACTGGGACTGACAGGGAACCGGTGACCTCCCTGGCTGGTGCAATATGAGCCTCGGGTTGGGGTGGAGAGTGTCCAAGTATAGAGTCCACCAACCAGGTAAGAGGAAACCCTATCAGATATATCATGGAGTTCTTGCAGAGAAATAAAGAGAAATTTTCAGACTTGCCAGGGCTCACTAGTGTCATAGAGCATGATATTGTCACAGAACCAGGAATCAAAGTTTTTGTCCGGCCTTACCGCATTCCAGAGGCCCAAAGGAAGGCTGTTGCAGAGGAAGTGAAGAAGATGTTGGACCTGGAGATTATTGAGGAATCACAGAGTGAGTGGTCAAGCCCGATTGTGTTGGTACCGAAGCCCAACGGGACTCTGCGATTCTGCAATGATTTCCGGAAACTAAATGAAGTTTCACGGTTTGATGCCTACCCCATGCCCCGGGTAGATGAGCTTATTGAGAGACTAGGTCCAGCCAGGTATATCACTACATTAGACCTTACCAAGGGGTATTGGCAAATCCCGTTGACTAAGGCTGCTAGAGAGAAAACTGCTTTTTCTACCCCAGAGGTACAAGAGAATGCCTTTTGGATTGCAAACTGCTCCAGCCACATTTCAGAGGGCAATGGATAGGATTTTACGTCCTCACCGGGAGTATGCCTCAGTATACTTGGATGACATAGTCATTTTTAGCAGAGACTGGGAATCACACTTGCCCAAAGTCCAGGCAGTACTGGACTCCCTTTGGAAGGAGGGGTTTACAATAAACCCGGAAAAATGTGCTTTGGGAATGGAGGAGGTGAAATACCTGGGCTACGTTGTGGGTAGAGGGGTAGTAAAACCTCAGGTCAACAAGGTAGAGGCTGTACAGAATTGGCCCCGCCCCCTCACAAAAAAACAGGTACGTGCATTCCTGGGTATGGTGGGATACTACAGGAGGTTTGTACCCAACTTTGCCACGTTGGCAGCTCCATTGACCGATCTGACTAAGGGTCGGAAATCGGTCATGGTGGAGTGGAATGCAGACGCTGAGAAGGCTTTTTGGAGCTCAAGTCGGCACTGTGCCAACACCCTGTCCTAGTAGCACCCAATTTTTCAAAAGAGTTTGTTGTACAGACTGATGCTTCCGATGTAGGATTGGGAGCCGTGTTGTCACAGGTTGTTCATGGCGAGGAGCACCCAGTAGTCTTCCTCAGTAGGAAGTTAACACCAGCGGAGAAAAACTACGCTATAATTGAACGAGAGTATCTGGCCATTAAGTGGGCTCTGGAATCCCTCAGATATTACCTTTTGGGGAGGAAGTTTAGGCTGATTTCTGACCATGCCCCTTTAACATGGCTGAGACAAGGTAAAGGGACTAATGCCAGGGTTACTCGGTGGTTCCTGGCACTCCAGGAATTTAAATTTGTAGTGGAGCATAGGCCCGGGAGACTGCATCAAAATGCAGATGCCCTCTCCCGAGTCCATTGTTTGAGCTCCACTGGTGCCTCCACCTCCTTGGCGTTGGGGCACAGGGGGGGGATATGTACAGGACGCCGTGGCTGGGTCCTGGAAGGACGCTATGTTTCCCCTCTGTTTGGACTGTGGTTCCTTTAAGGGAACAAAAAGGGTTAACTCACCTGTCAGAGGAAGTGGGTTTAAAAACGAGACAGGAAGTTGCAGGTGTGTGTGGAGGAGTGTAGAGGAGATGATGGGGGTTTGTGTTTGGTTTGATGTGCAGCAACCAACGTGGACAGAAGCGTTCTGCCTGGAAGCCTCCTAGCAGGTGAAGTCACCTGAAACCACCCCAAGGACTGTTTGATTGCGATAGCAATGCTGGACTTTGAATGTCGGTGAGACTGAAACCTTTTTCTTTTGTTTTTGCTGCTGTCAAGCTGTTTTAAGTTTAATAAACCTCCTTTTGGGTTAAAAGCCTGTGTCCTGCGGTCTGGCTGGTCCCCCGAACTTTACAATATATATAATATATATATACATATATGACACTGGGCACAATGGGTGCTTTAAGAACTTCTGTTAAAACAGATAAGTTATAAACACTTACAAATCACAAATTTTCTTACCCATATCATACCCATACAAATTAAATATAATTGTATTTTGGAATTCAATTTTATACTGCAGTTTTATATAGTCCAATCCTATAGTTTTCTTTGCCACAGTATAACTTTGCATGAGTTAACAACTCATACCTCAGTATATGACATTGGTGCTTAGGAGCCTAAGTCTATCCATTGAATTCAGCAGACTGAAAGGTAAGAACACACTTGACTGTTCACAAACACCCGCAAGGTATTTGCGGGGGCTTGTTAATTAGTAAATAATTCACATCCACTAAAAATAAACATTTTTCTGTGATATTTCATTTTGCCATGTGTTTATCTAAGCAAGGACGAAAGAAAAACTCCAACTTGCTGTGGTTAATGTAGTGGATTACTATTTGCAAGTAGGAAACCTCTTTTCTCTACAAATTGGTTTTAGCGTCAACCAAATTGCCAGTTCACAAACATCCCGGGAAAAAATATGAAGTGACTAAAAAGTATTCTGTTACAATGAATAGAGCCCTTAAAGGCCAAAATTCACTTAATGGAGCGAAGTTTAGAAGCTGCAGGATCATTATTCCTATAACTTAATTGAAATACAAGAAGTAATTCACATGTACTGGCTTTATTTCTCACATAAATAATTAATACTGCATTTAAGACATATAAAGTTTGTATTTTTAATCAGCTTATTTGACTGTGGAACAAAGATGCCTTTCTTTATTTTGCCTTCACTCTAACTAAAGTCACTTGTTTAAAAGTTCACTCAGAGTTTGGCTCCAGTTTACCTCTCTGAAGCCAATTAGTTTGCGAAGTCCAGATTCTAAAAAATACCTCTCAAATGTTAAATTGCACATCACACAGCTCTCCACATGCATTACAGAACCCAGAGTCAAACATTTAAGGTTGGATAAGGTCAGCATTAACAAAAACTACTAAGTAAAAATCATTGTGTACAGGAAGGCAGATTTAAAGCCTACAAAAGATTGTCTTTGGGAGAACGTCTTTTGCTAAATATGGCTTGTTAGTAAATTATACACATGTCTCTATCTTGGATTACTGCTGTGCTCATATGATTAGTGGGAGCCTGTTGCAGTCTATTAAAAGCAATTATGCTTATGTCTTTCTTTTATCAAAACTAAGGTGACTGTGTTTATTTGTTGTAATGTAGGATAGCTGGGGAAATGTTGGATTCCAAGATTTAAAGTGTTAGTTTAAGAACCTTTGTCTTATTAAAAGTTATCATTCTGAGTTTTCATGCTTTGTTTACTTGAATTTTAACTCATATTGGACAGCAGAATAGGAAGATAAAACAAATATTGTATGTAATAATTGTATTACTTTCCAGAGATTTTGTAATTTTGATCAGCCAGATTTGTGATTCGAACATTCCTGCCAGAATGCACAAGGGAGACCCATTTGCTATTATTTACAGCTTCCTGGGACGCCCCCTTGATTTTTCTTGTTCATTCTTTTCATTGGTTTTCAATAATAAGAGAGTTCCAGGTATGTGAGTGATGAACAATTAGAAGCGGAAAAGAATAACACATCACGGGCAATATGACCACAGTAACATTCACACAAAGTACAGATGTCGAATACATAAAACATACATATACTTTGATATTATTGAAGTAAAGTTCATATATTGATCATAACAACAGTACTAACTGGGCAACCAGGATTGAGAAAAACGTGTGGGGTGAGAAGGGACATGAGTGGATAAGGAAAGCAAATGAGGGATTTTCGTGGATAGATCCATGGGTTTTATCGTGAGAGTAACAGATCTTGATCAAATCCCAGGGACAGGTGCTGGGAAATCCATGGCCTCCAGATGGCCTGAATGGGCTTAACTTTATCTAGGCTCTTTGCCTGAAGTTTTTCATGTAAAAGAATGGTGCTGACTCTGGACTTGGTGTCACCTATAGATAAAGTAGGTGCTTGCCATACCCTGCCAATCGTTTGCTTTGCAGCAGTAAGGATATACAGTTTATAATGTTGATTTATTGTCCAACGGGCAAGATGATGGAGTGCAGATAGCACCGGAAGCCTTAAAATTGAACCTGGAAATAGATCTTTGGTGTGAGACAAATTAACGACTAGATGGGGTCATTTACTCAAGAGGCGAACTGATGCAGGACAATTTTATCATTCTTGACTTTAAAAAAAAATTAGAGGGTAAGGATGAATGGGTGTTAACATTTTGTTGATAAAAGTGATTCTTTTTTTATCATGTGACTAACATACCTATAAGCCTCAAAGGTGACTGTTACAAGCTACCATAAGCATAATATCCAGTCACCACATAATCCATCAATATAGAAGACAAATCCCAAGGCACAATCCCTGAAAGTTCAAAGGTAAGTATAGGCTAGGCACAGGGTTATTATGCAGCCTTATAAGAGTTGCTGGATCAGTGTTATCATGTATGGAATGATATTATTTTACTCTGTTACTAAACTGAAGTCTTCATGCATAACCCTAAAAGTCCATAGCAACTCCAAAAGCTTGAAGTTTCACCATACATTTTGGCTGCATTGAAGAGTTGAAAAGCTGACAGAGAGTAGGAATTGCTTTGCAGGCATCTCTTGCACTTAGTTATGTGACATCGCAGGGCACAAATTATTTCATTAACACAGAACAAATATGGGAAATTATTCCTGCATACTGCACTGTGCAGTAAAGAGATGTGTAGCAGTCTCCCCATTTATTCGCAATACTAAGATGCAGGCCGGTTTAAGCCAATTTCCCAAACCCTCTTGGGATTCTTGACATACCCAGGGAGGAGAAACTCTTTAGTTTCTATCCCTTAGAAATGCCATACCTGATGAGGAAGAGATAACTATGCAAATAATCTGCAGCCAGGTGAGTGACCTTCCACTGTCAGAATTGGAATGTGGGCAGCTGGTCAGAAGCCTAATAGCACACGGTGTCTGTGGAAGACCTAGCTACTTTGAGGAGTCCCTTGCCAGTTACTACCAAAGTACTTCAGGTTCAGTAAGGTGGCCTTTTGTCCATGGGCCATGGATCCCTCTAGATGTTTTCCTGTGTTACCAGGACTACACTGGACCTTACAGGGAGGGACGCTGTCTGAGGATAATCAGTAGCTGTTTGTGTTCTTCACTGTTTTACTGAAGCAGTGATTGTCAGCTAGACTATCTGTTATAGAGTCTTATAGAGACTATTTTATGCAGCCACGTGCTACCATGATTGAGCCAGAGAGACATTGTTGTGAGTCCATGTCTGTGTGGCCATTTTGTATTATTCTTCAACTTATCCATGCTCTTTTGCCATCCTGAATCTGTTTTACATTATTGCTTACAAGAGTTGGGCCGAACACCCCTGGTTCGCATCAGAACTCTCAAACATTGCAAAATTTCAGACCTGAACCGCAAACCCTATTGAAGTCTATGGGACCCGAACTTGAAAAATCAAAAGTGCCCATTCTGAAGGCTTATATGCAAGTTATTAGCCATAAAAGGGTACTGCCCTGGGGGAAATGTACCAATGCAAAAATCTTTTTTTAAAAAGATTGTTTAATGATGCTTAAAGCAGTGATTTTAATGATGCTTAAAGCAGTGATTTTAATGATGCTTAAAGTGAAACAATAAAATTGAAAAAATCTTTTAAATATAGTCTGCCTGCAAAGTGGCGCATCTGTACCATGTATAGAACCTGCTGCAGCAAAACTGACATTTAGAAAGGAAAAAAAATGACATTTAAATAGATTTTTCCTGCAAGCTGTTTTTATTTTGTAAACAATGGCTTTGGGAGCCAGTCTGTATGATGAGGCCACAATTTAGTGCACTCGGAACAAGATTAGATATTTTTTGGATAAATTCTGGTGTCTCTTTGGCAGGCTTTGGATGGAAATAACAACGTTTTGCACCACAGTGGGCAAGTCCTACATGAAGAAGCCAAATTATAGTACACTCAGGCCAAGATTAAAAAAATTTTTTATATAAAGAATAAAGTATAAAGAATAGAAGTAACAGGTGTGGAAAAATTGGTCTTTGGGTGTTGGTGGTGCCTTTTCACCGTAACCCTATAGAGGTACTCTTGATGAAAGCAAGAATCAGCCTTGCTGTAAAAATTTTAATATGATGCCCTTTTCAAACAGTTGTGGAAAAAATTTGTCTTTCAGTGTTGGTGTTGCTAAGCAACCTACACAGTCTTTCAGAGATTTCAGATCCCAAAAACACTCAGCGACATCGGGATCTGGGGCTTGATAGCTGCTGCTAATCCAGGACTGATTCATTTTGACAAATGTCAGCCCTTCAACAGAGTCTGTGGACAGACACGCTCTTTTGTTTGCAATATATTTTTATTCAAAAGTTTAACAAATTTCTTAGGATACAAATAGTATCATACAGATATAGAAAGACCCATGCACCCTCAAAGGTAACCAAGTGTCAGATTGACTAAGTTTGCCCTCTCTAGCTTTAGTAAATAAACCCCTTTGCCATGCAGCCACATGTTACCCTGATTGAGCCACAGAGACATTGCTTTGAAGATTCCATGTTTGTGCAGCTTTCATAATCTGTTTTGTATTTTTCTGCAGTGTATGTATGCTTTTTGCCATGCCCCTGCCTGAACCTGTTTTTCATTATTGCTTCTAACTTTGCACCTGCTTAAACTGCAAGACATGGTGGTTCCCTGTCTAATCATTCGGCTGATTACCTATTCTGTTAAAGGAAGACAGCCAGTGAGCAAAACAACAGGGTGTGCAAAAGGGGGAATTCAAACTTTCCACTTCACTCACATGCATGGAGATAAACCACTGTGAGTCATGGAAATATGAATTTGGACACCAGGCATAGTAATGATGTGTCTATAGCGTCAGTCAATAAATGACACTTAATCACTCACATGTTCTGGGAAAGTTTTGAGCCTTACTCCAAACTTGGACTGGTAGTGTCACTACCCAGATCTGAACCCAGGACCTCTGCTGTGTCTAACAGTATCTCTACTTGCTGAGACACCATAAATGCTGGACAAGGACTTGCCAGATTCTTTGGACAACCTTACTTTCTATCTTGTTTCTTATGAACCTTGAACTCCTTGCTCCTCCCATAAACGTCCTACTTAAGCCATGCGTTTGCACTTCCTCTTTGCCAGACTATTGTGCTCCTCTCCAGTAATTATCTTGCTCCTTTCACTCTTGCAGCCACCCTTATCTTCACTACCACTTGTTACTGATCTTTGGCTTGTTACTTGAATAAGCTTCCACTTGATCCTGTCAGGAGAACAGACCTTCCAGACGATCTGGCCGTGTTTCTGCATGCATGCGCGGCAGAACGGCGCTTCGGCGCATGCGCATTCGTGGTCCGGCGGTGCGGCGCGCGCACATGCGCACTGGTGCACGCCTGTGCGCACTGGCGCACTTCTAGCGTCCCCTTGGCGCCTATAAAAGCTGCTCTGGCGCACAAGCGCCTTGCTGGTTTGTCTTCAGCTCCTGTTACCTTGATCCTGTTCCTTGCATCTGCTTGACCTGTTGTGACCCGGATTGTTCTTTGACACTGCTGCCTTGACCCCCTGGCTTGTTACACGGTCTCCGCTTCTCTCCAGTACTTGACCCTCTGCCTGTGACCCGGACCTGTCTCCTGTCTCCTTGCCTGACCCATTGCCTGTGACCCGGACCTGCCTTGTGTCTCTCAAAGACACTTCACCTCAGCCTGTGCTAGCATAAGTGACTGCCTATGTTTGACCCTCAGCCTGGTTGTTAGGTACCTGAGTGGAGAGCCTGACTTTGCTGGGAGGAGGCCTCTCTTACGGCTCTGGTTCAGGGCCCACTGGAGTGGAGACAGTGGTCCCGTGAGCACAGCGGGGTAAGAGTGCCTGGACTGGATACTGTCTCAGATGTAGCTGGTAGGTAGCAATCTTCTGATGGCTGAAGCAGCAGGGACTGTCAGGCAGAGGACCAGGGCCTGGATACAGGGTGACCCCAAGATGACGTCAGCGACTCTGGAGATGTGCAGCATGTATGGAGACAGGCAGAGGGGATCGTCAGGCAGGCCGGGTCTGGATACACTTGGCAGGCAGGTAAGTGGGCACAGGCGGTAGAGAGGTCAAGCAGGCAGGGGTCAGCGTTCAATATCAGTCCAAAGCAGAGTCAAACAAGCCGGAGGTCAGGAATGGAGAAGGTAGCAGAGTCAAATGGAAGCCGGGTCAGGTTTACAGGAATATACAGGCAGAGACAGGTTTCATTAGGATCACACTGTAGACGAACAGCACCGATCAGGTGCAACTGTCACTTCTTTTAAAAGGCCACTGGCGCCAAACAGCGCTAGCGCGTCACATGTGCGCCCGCGATGCGCGCGCGCGCGCCTGAGGGGCACGCCGGCGCGCACACCCGTGCCGCTGCCTGGACGAATCAGCGGCGCGTGTGCGCATGCGCGCGCGCCGATTCGTCCGCACATCGCGAGTGGGGTCCTGACATTGCCCCCCTACAAGGGGCAACCTCCGGGTGCCCAATTGATCGTCCTTCTCGGGGTGCGAGATGAAAAAAGCACGAATTAGTCTTTTAGCAGAGTTACAAGAGTTACTCTCCGGGCCGTAGCCCTTCCATTTAATTAGAAACTGTCTTTGCCCTTGTCGCCTTCTACAATCTAGCACAACCTCTACCTCGTACTCCTCGTTCCCATCCACTAGGACAGGTTCAGGAGGCCCGGACTCCCTATTAGGAAAGGGGTCGGGTACCGAGGGTTTCAACAGAGAAACATGAAAAACGGGATGTACCTTCATGGTGTCAGGCAGGGATAGTTCATAGGACACTTCATTAATTCTCCTTTTTACAGGGAAAGGGCCCAGGAACTTGGGTGCCAACTTCTTAGACGGACAGGCTAACTTTAAATTAGAAGAGGAAAGCCATACCTGGTCCCCGATTTGCAGGTTTAATTCTCCCCTCCTCTTTTGATCAAAGGCTTTCTTACTGTCCGCCTGGGCCTTGGTTATGGCTTCCTGAAGGACTTGATTGTTGCGGCTGAGGAAGGTCACTGTGTCCTGGACTGCTGGAACGGAGGATTCTGCAAGAAAATCTGGGAGAAATGTAAAGTGGAACCCATAATTAGCAAAAAATGGGGACTGCCCCGTGGTCGAGTGACTGGCATTGTTGTATGCGAATTCCGCTAAGGGCAGCAGAGACACCCAATCATCTTGCACGAAGGAAGTGAAACACCTAATATATTGTTCGAGAGTCTGCTTTGTGCGCTCAGTCTGCCCGTTGGTTTGGGGGTGATAGGCCGAGGATAGGGCCAGTTCGATCTTCAAACTCTCACACAGTGCTCTCCAGAACCGGGAGGTGAACTGGACTCCCCTGTCCGAAACTATGTTGTTGGGTACCCCGTGTAACCTAATGATCTCCCTGATAAATACACGGGCTGTCTCTGCTGCAGATGGGGTTCCCCTTAGGGATAAGAAGTGGGCCATCTTTGAAAGTCGATCAACGACTACAAAAATGGGCGTGTGGCTTTCAGAGGGTGGCAGCTCGACTATAAAGTCCATTGTAATCATACGCCAGGGTCGGTCGGGTGCAGGAAGAGGCTTAAGTAAGCCCCAGGCTCGGCCCCTAGTGGTCTTGCTTCGGGAGCACACTGGACAGGAACCAACGTATTTTGAGCAGAACTCCTTTAGACCAGGCCACCAGAAGGTGCGCTGCACCAGATCGAGGGTTTTGCGGGCCCCGAAGTGCCCTGCTAGTGGGTGATCGTGAAGAAGGGACAAACACCTGACTATCCTTCCATAGTAGTCCTTCTCTAGAGGTTAATGAAATTCCTGGAGGAAGGAGCAGGTTCAGGGATGCTTCCCTTATCTGGGACAGTAAATCCGGCTGTAACAAGAGAAAACTGCTTGCAGGAAGAATGGTATCTGGAGGCGTGGGGTCTTTAGGACAGTCATACATGTGTGAGAGCGCATCTGGCTTCACATTTTTAGATCCAGGCTGGTAAGTAATGTGGAAGCTGAAACGTGAAAAGAACAGGGCCCAGCGGGCTTGTCGTGGTTTTAAGCGTTTCGCCGTCCTCAAGTATTCGAGATTCTTGTGGTCCGTGTATATTAACACGGGGTGGACTGCTCCCTCCAGCAAGTACCTCCATTCTTCCAATGCTGACTTAATGGCTAGCAGTTCTCGGTCACCAACGTCATAGTTCCTTTCCGCGGGGGAAAGTTTCCGGGAGAAGAAGCCCACTGGATGCATCAGGTCATTATTGCCCTGGTGTTGGGAGACCACAGCTCCCACCGCTACCTCAGAGGCATCCACTTCCAGGATGTACGGGAGAGACGGGTCAGGGTGACTGAGGGTGGGGGCGGATGTGAATCGCCCCTTGAGCTTCACAAATGCTTCCTGGGCATCTGGACCCCAACGAAACCGTACATTCTGCCTTGTTAGCTGCGTGATTGGTGCGATGATAGCAGAGAACCCCTTGATGAACTTCCTGTAAAAGTTCGCAAAACCAAACGCTGCACACCCTTCTTGTCAGAGGGTGCCGGCCAGTCCAGTACAACAGTTACTTTCTGTGGGTCCATCTCAATGCCTGCTGGGGAGATCTCAAGTCCCAAGAATTGGATGCTCTGCCGTTCGAAGGTGCACTTCTCCGCTTTGGCGTATAATCCGTGTTGGCGGAGACGGAGTAAAACTCGGCCCACATGCCCCCGGTGCTGCTCAAGCGTCCTGGAAAAGATCAGGATGTCATCCAAGTATACAATGACAAAAATATCCAAAAAGTCTCTGAAGACCTCATTTATGAGGTGCTGAAAGGTGGCCGGAGCATTACAGAGGCCAAAGGGCATGACCAAGGATTCGTAATGCCCCGAAGCGAGTACGAAATGCAGCCTTTCACTCATCACCTGGTCGATGCGGACCAGATTGTAAGCCCCCCTTAAGTCCAGTTTAGAGAATATGGTGGCCGCTCTTAGCTTTTGGAACAGTTCTGGTATTAAGGGTAGGGGGTAACGGTTTTTAACCACCTGATTACTTTGCACTTAAACCCCCCTCGTGACCAGACCAATTTTCAGCTTTTGGCGCTGACGCACTTGGAATGACAATTGCGCGGTCATACAACACTGTACCCAAATGAAATTTTTATCATTTTTTTCCCACAAATAGAGCTTTCTTTTGGTGGTATTTAATCACAGCTGGGGTTTTTATTTTTTGCTAAACAAACAAAAAAAGATGGAAAATAAAAAAAAAAAAAAAAAATCATGTTTAATAGTTTGTTATAAAATTTTGCAAACAGGTAATTTTTCTGCTTCATTGATATGCGCTGATGAGGCAGCACAGTTGGGCACTGATAGGCTGCACTGGTGGGCACTGATAGGCTGCACTGGTGGGGACAGATAAGTCGGTACTGATGGGGACAGCAAAGATGGCACTGATGGGCACTGATGGGCACTGATGGGCACGGATGGGTGGCACGGATGGGTGGCAAGGATGGGTGGCACGGATGGGTGGCACGGATGGGTAGCACGGATGGGTGGCACCGATGGGCACTGATGGATGACACTGATGGGTGGCACTGATGGGTGGCACTGATGGGCACTGATAGGTGGCACTGATGGGCACTGGTAGGTGACACAGATAAGCACTGGTAGGTGACACAGATGAGCACTGGCAGGTGACACTGATGTGCAGCACTGGCACTGTGGGCACTGAGAGATGGCACTGTGGGCACTGGTAGGGGCACTTTAATGGGGCAAAGGTGGGCACAATATATAGGGCACATCGCTGGGCACATTGCAGTGAGAGGGACTGATGTCCCTCTCACTGCCGCCGGTGATCGGCTTTCTTTGTTTTTTCTCCTCGCGCTGTCAGCGTGAGGAGGAAAAAAGACGATTACCGGCTCTGTTAGTATCACATGATCAGCTGTCATTGGCTGACAGCTGATCACGTGGTAAGGGGTCGGGATCGACCCCGTACTCGGATCTGTGATCCAGCGAGTCTCACAGACTCGCTGATCACAGAGCGCGCCGCGCGCGCCCTTCAGGGGGCGCGCAGGCAGCTCGTGCCCGGGACGACGTCAATAGACGTCGTCCCGGCACAATAGATCCGCGCTGTAGCCGTCATTTGGCTATAGCGCGGGTCTATAGTGGTTAACCATAATTTTATTCAATTCCCGGTAATCCACACAGGGTCGGAGTGACTGGTCTTTCTTGGTCACAAAGAATATGCCGGCACCCGCTGGTGAGTTAGAGTGACGTATGAACCCCTTCTTTAGGTTTTCCGAAATGTAGGCCTTCAGGGCCTCTTGTTCTTTCTCAGAAAGGTGGAAGATATGCCCGAATGGAATCTCGGCCCCTGGCAAAAGTTCTATAGGGCAATCGTAGGTGCGGTGTGGAGGTAGAGAATCCACCCCCCGTTTGCTAAAAACGTCCAGGAATTCATGGTAAGGTTCCGGCACCACTTGGTCAAGGTTCACATCAGAGTCCAGACAGAGAAGCATAGCGGGTTGTGCAGGAACTTCATGTAAGCAGTGTTCCAAGCAGTAGGGAGACTGGAACTTGACCTCCCCGTGGACCAATTGATGGTCGGGTCATGGGCCTGCAACCAGGGGATGCCCAGGATCACCGGGAACAGGGGGGAAGAGATTACATCCAAAGTTAATAGTTCCTTGTGGTGGAGAGAAGAGACAGTGAATAAGGGTTGGGTTTCTTGAACAACTTGGCCCGATCTGATGCGAGAACCGTCAGCCAGAAAAACAGATAGTCCGTGGGTCTTTTTCTGGAGAGGAATGTCGTGCCGGCTGGCAAAAGTGGCATCGATGAAACAGCTGCAAGCTCCCGAGTCAAGGATAGCGCTGGTGAGAACCGTCCTTCCCAGGAACTGAAATGACAGAGATAGAGCGATGTGGGTGGCATGAACTGGCAAGGGTACAGAACTGGTTGACACAGACGAGAGGCACTTACGTATCTTAATCGGACATCTGTTCACAAAGTGTCCAGATCCACCGCAATACAGGCACAAGTTTAGTTGCCGGCGTCGAGCTCGTTCCTCCGGAGACAGAGTAGGTCGCATGAGACCAAGCTGCATCGGCTCGCCAGCGTCAGGAGAAGGATGAGTAGGACCCACCGGTTGGGCGGGCAGGTAAGGGGTAGCCGGCAATGGAGCTCTTGCGGTCATCCAGGCCGGGCGATGGACTTGGGCAGATCTTTCAACTCTGCGCTCCTGGAGCCGACGGTCAATCTGAATGCTCAGGGTTATCAGGCCTTCCAGAGTGTCTGGGGTGCCCACGCGGGCAAGTTCAACTTTTAGGCCTTCGGAGAGGCCCATGCGGAACTGGTGCCTTAATGCAGAGTCATTCCACTGGGTGTCTGCGCTCCAGCGTCTGAAGTCCGTCACATAGTCCTCGGCCGTTCTGCGACCCTGCTGGAGCGCAGACAGAGCGGATTCGGCTGTGGTGGTCAACTGAGGGTCCTCGTAGAGTTGCGCCATAGCCTCCAGGAAGGATGAGAGGGATTGAGTCAGCATGCTATTCCCTTCCAGTAGGCGGTGTGCCCAGATCTGGGGTACACCTTGCAGTAGTGAGATCACAAACCCCACTTTAGTGGCTTCAAGGGAGAAGGTTCTGGGTTGTAGAGCGAAGTATAGCTGGCAGGCGTTGCGAAAAACCCGGAACTTGGAACGGTCCCCTGAGAACCTATCTGGGACAGGCACTCTTGGTTCGGGAGGCAGCATCACCACTGCAGGTGGAGTAGCAGGTGGCACAGGAGGCTGAGGAGGTGCAGGGGCTGCGACGTTGGGACCAGCAAGTTGCTGCACTCGTCCTTCCAGTCTGGTATATCCTTCTTGAAGGGATTGCACCGCCTGGGTGAGGGCCGCAAGATGTGAGCAGATCTCCTTCATGGCAGAGGCTTCTCCCGCAGGCTCAGTCATGGCTGTTCATACTGTTAGGTACCTGAGTGGAGAGCCTGACTTTGCTGGGAGGAGGCCTTTTTACGGCTCTGGTTCAGGGCCCACTGGAGCCAGGCAGAGGGGATTGTCAGGCAGGCCGGGTCTGGATACACTTGGCAGGCAGGTAAGTGGGCACAGGCGGTAGAGAGGTCAAGCAGGCAGGGGTCAGCGTTCAATATCAGTCCAAACCCGGGGGTCAGGAATGGAGAAGGTAGCAGAGTCAAATGGAAGCCGGGTCAGGTTTACAGGAATATACAGGCAGAGACAGGTTTCACTAGGATCACACTGTAGACGAACAGCACCGATCAGGTGCAACTATCACTTCTTTTAAAAGGCCACTGGCGCCAAACAGCGCTAGCGCGTCACGTGTGCGCCCACAATGCGCGCGCCCGCGCTCGCCGAGCAAACGCGTGCGCCTGAGGGGCACGCCGGCGCGCACACCCGTGCCGATGCCTGGACGAATCAGAGGCGCGTGTGCGCATGCGCGCACGCCGATTCGTCCGCACATCGTGAGTGGGGTCCTGACACTGGTTCTTGAGTACCTGTCTACTGCACCTGTCTGCCTGCCAGCCCTGGCTCAGCCTTCACTTCCACTGGACCTTCACGCAAGCTCCACCTATCATCGGGGGTGACCTGTGCCTCTTGGCCATTGACTCCCTGTACCACCTCCAGGGGGCGAACTGCGCTGGGTCGCAAGGGTGAACCACTCTCGGCATCTCGGCCTCGGTAAGTACGTCCATGACAGTACAAACCAGCCATGTCAGAGGCCGACAGAGCGCGTTCCCCTCTTGAAATCCTGTGCCAGCAAGTATCGGCACTCACTGATGCAGTTCAAAAGTTGCAAGAGGGCTATACCCAGATTGACAATCGTCTCCAACAGCTGACCGGGCCATCGGCACCAGCTACCACAGCTCCTGCACCCACCAGTGGGGCCTCCTCTTCTGCAGTTCCTACTGGCCCTACAGTAATCATGGCCTCCCCAGAACCCAGGGTCCCTATACCGGAGCGATTTTCTGGCGACCGTAAGAAATTTAGAGCCTTTAAAAATGCCTGCTCCCTGTACTTGGCTCTCCAACCCAGGACCTCCTCCTCCTCTGAGGTGGTAAAAGTAGGCTTCATCATTCCTCTCCTGGTCGATGAACCACAAGCCTGGGCCCACAGCCTAATGGAAAAAAGGAACCCAGTATTAAATTCGGTGGATACCCTCTTTGAAAGCATGGGCCAGCTCTACGATGACCCCCAAAGGGGGGCCACGGCTGAGGCTACTATACACAATCTCTCTCAAGGGCGGTGGCCTGTGGAAGACTACACCGCAGAGTTCCGGAAATGGTCTGCCGACTCCGGACCAGTACCAGTTTCGACACCTTGGAGGACTTGATAAAAGCAGCCACCAAACTAGACAGACATATGTGGGAACGCCGCTCAGAACGCTTCCTGGCTCCCCGTCCTAGCTGGATGCTACTCAAACCAAGTCCCGTTCAGCCCTCATACACAGCTCCACCAGTTGCTACTCCTGGAGTCGAGCCCATGCAAGTAGGATTGGTTTGCGCTCCCCTCACCCCAGAGAAACGCTTACGTAGACGACAGGCCAACTTATGCCTCTATTGCGGGGGCTCTGGACATTTTCTCTGCACTTGCCCTGTGAGACCCAGTAAGTCTTGTTCTAAGTTTAACCTGAACTATCAAGTCTCCGTTTTTTCTCAAACTTACATCACCCTCTTTGTCTCCCTACAGCTAACGGGAAAGGAAATCCGCCTGCCAGCCATATTTGACTCTGGAGCGTGCAACTGCTTCCTGGATGCCTCACTTGCTGCCAGGCTTCACCTTCCTCTTGTCTTTAAGAAACAAAGTCTCCAAGTTCACCTAGCTGATGGGTCTCTTCCCCTCTCCGGCTTTATTACCCAGGAAACCAGTCCCATCCTCATCACCACAGACTCCGACCATAAAGAGTTCCTTCGTCTTGACATCATACCTTCTCCTATGTTCCCCATCATCTTGGGGCTCCCTTGACTACAGGCACATGAATCCCAGATTATTGTATTGCTCCCAACATTGCTTCTTGCCAGTCCCAGCTTCCTGCTCGGCCCTAGTGCCTGTTCCTGACAGTCTAAAACATGTGCCTCCTACTTACCTGGAGTTCAAGGATGTTTTCGATAAACAACAAGCTGACTGCCTACCACCCCACCGGTCCTACGACTGTCCTATCGATCTCCTACCAGGCTCTGCAATTCCTTTTGGCCATATCTTCCCGTTATCTGAAACCGAGTTAAAGACCCTCAAGACGTACATCGATGAAAACCTAGAGAAGGGGTTTATTCGTCCCTCTTCATCACCGGCTGAAGCCGGTATCTTCTTTGTAGAAAAAAAAGATGGCTCATTGAGACCCTGTTTTGACTACAGAGAATTAAAGAAGATTACCATCAAGAACAGGTACCCGCTCTCTCTAATCCTAGAATTGTTTCAGCATTTCCGATCTGCCCGAATCTTCTCTAAATTAGACCTTCGTGGGGCCTACAACCTCATCCGGATTAGGGATGGTGACGAATGGAAGACCGCCTTCAGATTCGAGTACCTAGTGATGCCTTTTGGGCTCTGTAACGCTCCGGCGACCTTCCAGCACCTGGTAAACATCATTTTCCGGAAATATCTTGATGACTTCTTAGTTGTATACCTGGATGATATCCTCATCTTCTCTGCTACCATCGGACTCCATCAAATGCACGTTAAACTGGTTCTCGCAATCCTCAGAAAGCACAGACTATACCCCAAAGCGGAGAAATGCGAGTTCGAAAAAACAACGGTACAGTTTATAGGGTTCATCATATCCACCAATGGGGTCGCAATGGACCCTCAAAAGGTCAAGGCTATCCAGGAGTGGCCAGCTCCTGTGGACAAAAAAGGGGTCCAAAGATTCATCGGATTTTCAAATTTTTACCAGAGATTCATTGCTGGCTTTTCGTCTATTGTAGCACCTATCACTCAGTTGACACGTCAACATAGTCGGTTTCGCTGGTCTTCAGAGGCCCAGGAAGCCTTCATCAACTTGAAGACCCTATTCTCGTCTGCCCCAATTTTACGACATCCAGATCCTGCCTTGCCATTCATACTTGAAGTGGATGCCTCAGAAATGGCCATTGGGGCCATTCTCTCCCAAAGACAAGGCCCTAAAGCCCTTTTACACCCTGTGGCCTTTGCTTCCCAGAAACTGGGCCCTCCGGAGAGGAATTACGGTGTTGGCGACAGGGAGCTGCTAGCCATCAAATTTGCCCTCGAAGAGTGGAGGTATCTTCTGGAGGGGGCATCTCACCCTGTCATGATATGGACCCATTATAAGAATCTGGAATACCTTAGGACAGCTAAACGGTTGAAACCCAGACAAGCCCGATGGGCCCTCTTCTTTTCCAGATTTAACTTTTATATCGCCTACAGACCCGGTTCAAAGAACGGAAAAGCGGATGCGCTCTCCCGGATGTTTCATGAAACCACTCAGGAGGCTGAACCCAGTACCATTTTGTCCCTGCAAAACTTCTGTCTGATCACCCAGGTTGATCTAATGTCTGCCATCAAAACAGCATCCAGGCACAACCCTGACCCTGTAAATCCCTCCTTGGAGAGACATGATGGCTTATTTTGGGCCGGGAAAAAAATCTTTGTTCCTCAAGAAGTAAGGCCCCTAATTCTCAGGACTTTCCATGATCACAAGCTAGCAGGCCACTTCGGGACCCTAAAAACAACGGAACTTGTTTCTCGCTCTTTTTGTTGGCCAGGTTGGAGGCAGGACTGGAAAAATTATGTTTCTTCTTGCATCCCATGTCAGCGTAGCAAAGGGTCGAAAACCAAGACTTGAGGTCTGCTAAAACCCTTGTCTATCCCTGAATGCCCATGGGTGGAGATCTCCATGGACTATATTGTGGATCCACCCCCATCATGGGGATTCACCACCATCCTTGTCATCATTGACCGGCTCTCAAAAATGGCACATTTTATACCCATGGTAGGGACTCCTTCCGCCTCAACCACTGCGGATGTCTTTCTGAAAGATATCGTTAGGCTTCATGGTGTGCCCGAAAGCATTACCTCAGACAGAGGTGTCCAATTTACTTCAAAATTTTGGAAGGAGCTGTGCAAATCCCTGGAAATAAAAGTCTGCCTCTCTTCTGCTTACCACCCTCAGAGTAACGGCCAGACGGAGAGAACTAACCAAACCCTGGAGCAGTACCTCCGCTGCTTCTGCTCCGATTCCCAGAACGATTGGTCCACTCTCCTGCCATACGCTGAGTTTGCGTATAACAATTCCACTCACTCTGCCACTAAACAGAAGCCCTTCTGGGCCAACTTTGGCTTTCACCCTTCGTGTCTCCCTTGATCCTTTTCTGAAGCTTTCGTTCCCGCGTTCAAGACCGTATAGATTCCTTGCAAGCAAACTTTCTGAGGTTACAGAAGACTATGCAAGAAGCCCAGGATGAGTACAGTAAATATTACAACAAAGGAAGGAAGGAAAACCCAGTCTTTAAAATTGATGAAGAAGTCTGGATATCTTCCACTAACCTGAGATTGCCCATTCCCTCACGGAAGTTGGGGCCGAAGTTTATTGGACCTTTTAAAATCAGGAGGATCGTGAATCCCATGGCTTTTGAACTTGACCTGCCCAAAACGTATAAAATACATCCAGTCTTCCATGCATCCCTTTTGAAACCTGTTATGCCTAGCCCTTTTCCAGACAGGGAAAAACCACCTCCTCCACCAGTTCTGATTGAAGGAGAAAGCGAGTTTGAGGTGGAAGAAATCCTGAATTTTAGAAAAAGGGGTAGACAACTCCAGTATCTGATCAAGTGGAAAGGGTATCCCCCTGAAGACAATTCTTGGGAACCCTATAAAAATCTACACGCCCCACGTCTGATCCAGGCTTTCCACCAAGCTCATCCGGAACTAATGTCCAGTTTGGGTGTCCAGAGGCCACCCCTCGGGGGGAGCACTGTCAGGAGAACAGACCTTCCAGACAATCTGGCCATGTTCCTGCACGCATGCGCGGCGGAATGGCACTTCGGCGCATTCGTGGTCCGGCGGTCCAGCAGTCCGGCACACGCACTGGCGCACGTCTAGTGTCCCCTTGGTGCCTATAAAAGCTGCTCTGGCGCACAGGCGCCTTGCTAGTTTGTCTTTAGCTCCTGTTACCTTGATCCTGTTCCTTGCATCTGCTTGACCTGTTGTGACCTGGATTGTTCTTTGACACTGCTGCCTATCTCCTGGACCTTGACCCCCTGGCTTGTTACATGGACTTCGCTTCTCTCCAGTACTTGACCCTCTGCCTGTGACCCGGACCTGTCTCCTGTCTCCTTGCCTGACTCATTGCCTGTGACCCGGATTTGCCTTGTGTCTCTCAAAGACACTTCACCTCAGCCTGTGCTAGCATAAGTGACTCTCTGTGTTTGACCCTCAGCCTGGTTCTTAAGTACCTGTCTACTGCACCTGTCTGCCTGCCAGTCCTGGCTCAGCCTTCACTCCCACTGGACCTTCACACAAGCTCCACCTATTATCGGAGTTGACCTGTGCCTCTTGGTGCCATTCACTCCCTGTACCACCTCCAGGGGGCGAACTGCGCTGGGTCGCAAGGGTGAACCGATCTCGGCATCTCGGCCTCGGTAAGTACGTCCATGACAGATCCCGACCTGCAACCATTTGTTATTGATCTTTGGCTTGTTCCTTGACTACATCTCTGTTTGATCCCAATATGCAAACATCTGTTACCAACTTTGGCTTGTTTACTGACTACAGTTCTGCTTGATTCCTACATGCTACATCTGCTACCGGTTGGCCCACCACCTGGTGGCCTGATCCTGAGGACTGCAACCCCGCACTAGCATGCAGCAAAACTCATCTCCAGCTTCAGAAGCTCTGCTGAAGATCAGTTAGTGCTAGACCCTGCTCCCCCTGCTCCGCTGAGTCTGTGTCTTCCGCCAGGGTGACCTGTTTGTATACTTATCCTGCTGGTTGGTGGGAACAGCTCTACTGCTATAGCTACTGGCCTCTGAGCCTGACCATGAGAAAATAATCTGGTCCAAACATAAAGGCTGCTATGGCAACTGATGTGGCTCCTTTCAGGCAGAAAATTGCAGAGTTGCACGAGTTCAGTATTACCTACCAAAAAAAAAATTCAAACTGGAAAGAAAGGAGGAAATACATGCTCTCTGCAGAGACAGTTGCTGGACTTATGCTCTCAAGATGATGCTAACACACATATGTCACTACTGCTCAAGTTCAGTGGAGACCAGTGCCATTACAGAAGTTTCCTTAACCAATGTATTTCTGCAAAGAGATGGTGCTGTTTGTTATCAACCTCCTTACTGAAGAAGCCCTAGCTTGGGCCTTCCCTTATGTAGAACAAGATACCACAACTCTGAATAATTTTCAGTCTTTTTTTAGGCATTTCAAGTCATTGGTTATGCCTTTTGCCTTGGTAATGCTTCGGCAACTTTTCAACACTTCATCAATGATGTTCTTTGAGATTTGTTGGACCGGTTTATGATTGCATATCTGGATGATATTTTCATCTTTTCTGATAAACTGTAGGAGCATCGCAAGCATGTTTCTTTAAAAGATTAAGCAAGAATGGACTTTACATCAAACTGAAGAAATGTGAATTTAAACAAATCCAGATCCAGTTCATGGGATACATTATTTTTCTAGGAGTGAGCATGGATCCCAAGATCAAAGCAGTGGTGGATAGGCCTGCCCTTAGAAACGCTAAGGAAATATAAAGATTTCTTAGATATACCAACTTCTACAGGAACTTCATAGGAAACTTCTCTAAGTTAATAGCACCAATTACACCGCTGACAAAGAAAGGGATGCCCTTTGTGTGGTCACATGAGGCATAGACTGCTTTTAGTAAGCTAAAGACTCTTTTCTCTTCTGCACCAATATTGGTACATTCCAATCCTTAACTACCTTTTATCTTGGAAGTGGATGCTTCAGATTCCGCCTTGGGCACCATCCTTTCTCAGTGAAGTGTCAAAAAGATGCAACTTGTGCTTATTTCTCCCATTTAGTGTCTTCAGCTGAAATGAATTATGACATTGCAAATAAAGAGTTGCTGGCAATGAAGCACGTTTTCTCTGAATGGAGACATCTGCTGGAAGGGGCTAATCATCTTGCAACTGTTCTCACTGATTATTAAAATTTGGAATTCACTTGTTCTCCCAAGAGATTCTCTTCTAGACAAGTATGTTGCTCTCTACTCTTTTCCAGGTTCAAATTTATTATCTCATATTGACCTGGATCAAGGAATCGTAAGGCCAATATTTTATCGAGGATGTTGTATGAGCCTCTCCAGTAAAGCAACTCTGAATGTACAATTCAGTCCCAAAAGAACTTCCTAGGAGCCTCAAGTTCCAAGACGTTCTTGAGTCTCCTCAAAGAGGGGTATGAGAATGACTCATTTCACTTGAACTCAAGTACATAGTCTCTATAAAATAGCCAAGAAAGTGCAGCACCTTTAGTAAAAAGAAATTACGTAAGTTACTAAAACACACGCAGATGCAATATCATCCATACACCTAACACTATATATGCAACATTATGGTGCTCTAAACGTAAACAATAATATTACCTGAATAATAAAAAAGAATAAATGTTAAGCGTTACCTCCTTAAGAGATGATAAACTTAATATATAATATGAACATATACTAAAAACAATGCCCCTAGTGGGAGCGTTGAATGTGGCCCCTAATAATATTACAACCAACACAAATAAAGTGTGTGTAACTAGTGACCTCTAGTGGATAAAAGAAATATGACAAATAATATGTCAAAAAAGGTCCATATATTCAGTAATATCTTCTGTAAACAAATTGCTATCCTCATAAAGTCCAACTGTGACTACTAACAAATGAGTGACTTGACACCAAGTGGACCCTCCACCAGTCACACTATGCGCTCACCTCCTAAAGCAGCCCCCAATTAGGCCAAGTAGCACTTTCCCCTTTGGGGTCTCAATCCAGTGTCTCTTAAGCTCCCAACAGTGGATTTCTGCAAGCGTGGTCTCTCATAGGTGATAGCAACATAAGGATAAATAAGGAACTAGCATAGTGTAATATTGTAAAACAAAATTTATTTAAAACACAAGCAACTATTACACTCTTATTTAGGAATGCACTAATCCTGGTGCATACAGGTGATGAACTCAAACAAATACAGATCCATCCCTGGGGTCACAAAATCGTCCTTGGCCCTGCTGTCCTCGTGGGTGATCCTGTACTTCCTACAATGATGCAATGATGTCACAAGCCCTGCCACTGACGCGTTTTGTCACTCTCCTGAGACTTTATCATAACCTTTGATAAAGTCGCAGGAGAGTGTCAAAACGCATAAGTGGGTAGCGCTTCACATTTATTCTTTTTTATTTTTCTGGTCTGCTAATAGCAGCTAATAAGCAGCAACTTCTTATATCTAAATATACAGCACTTATTTTAATAGTAGCGCAGAAGTACATCTCTTTTTCACTCAATAATATTACCTGAATGAAAATGCATTAAACAGATTTTGTGCTTAGTAAAACACACAATGTTAAGTGCAAATAACCCAGACACCTAACAATATGTGAACAATTGTAATTGTAACATTAAAGTGATCAAATAGCATCCAAAAATAATGAATGCAAATGAACACTCTCAAGGTTATACTTAGCAACTCCACACTGTGCCCCCCAATTGGTGAATCTCAGAAGCCTTCAAGTCTGTGCCTAACAACACACCAAACTGCTTACTGGCTCTAATGATCCAGGAGGCTCAGGAATATTACAAGAAGACTGCTGACAGACAATGCGGCTTACTCCCTACTTTTCATGCGAGTGACAAAGTTTGGTTATCTACCAAAAATGTAAGGGTTCATGTTCCATTTCCTAAATTGGATCAAAAGTTTGTGGGACCTTTCCAGATCTCTGCCTAAATAAATCCAGTCACCTTTCACTAAAAACTTCCTCAAAGTATGAAAATGTAACCTGTTTTTCACATATGACTACTCAAACCATTTCATGAAAAAACTTTTTCTGGAAGAATTCTTCCACCTCCCCCTCCTGTTGAGGTACAGTGTAAAAAAGAATTTGTGGTTAAAATAATTATTGATTTCAGGGTCTTTAGGAACAAATTACAATATCTGGTTCAATAGGAAGGATATTGAAAAACTAGGAAAATTCTTGGGAATCTGAGAAGAACTACACCTAGATTAACAAGAGAATTCCACCAGAGGTTTCCTCACAAATCTGGACTTAAGACATTCAGGGAGGAAGGGAGCACTGGACAACCTTTCTTTCTATCTTGTTTTTCATGAATCTTGAACTCTTTGCTCCTCCATGAACTTCCTATTTAAGTCATGTCTTTGCACTTCCTGTTTCTTCAGCCAATATCTTGCTCCTTTCACTCCTGCTTCTGTCCATATCTTCACTACAACTTCATACCAACCTTTGGCTTGTTCCTTGACTACGCTGTTGCTTGATCCCAATTTGCAACCATACACTATTGACATTTTCCCTCATCCCTTGACTAGGCCTCTGCTTGATCCCAACCTGCAACCACTTGTTACCGACCTTTGTCTTGTCTACTGACAATGCTTCTGCTTGATCCCTACCTATTGTATCTGCTTATCACCTGGTGGGTCGACCCTGAGGAATAAGACTTGGCACTAACAAACAATAAAACCCATCTCTTCCATCTGGAGCTCTGGTGAAGACTGGTTAGTGCTTAGACTCGATGCCTTGGGTGAGCCTGCATCATCTGCCAGGGGGACCTACTCATATACTTATCCTGCTAGTCAGTGGGCACCTCTCTACCCCTATAGCTACTGGTCTCTGAGACTGACCATGATAGAAAAACATGTATATAAGAGAGTCAGCTGCTGTTGGCAGAAGGTGTATTTTACAAGTTTTGGTAAAGAGTCAAAAATTGTATTTTGTAACAATCATAATGTGGAAGGGGATAAAACTGTCAAGTAACAAAGCCTTACGTTTTCTTTCATGACAGTATCTTTATCATATGAAAGTTTTGAATTGTTTGCAGTGAGCTAGGAGATAGGAAGTTCTAACATGACAGAGTTTAATTATTACAGACTTTCTCTGATAACTGGTTCTCTTTAAGGTCACAAATTTGAAACGGTGGGGGATACAGTAAAAGAAATTTTCTTTCTTCAGACACAAAGGGTGGGGGTGGGAGTTGCAGTGGAAGGCTGGTGGCAAGCTCCAGCACACAGTTATGTCCATTCAGATAAAAAGATACCCAAATTAATGCAGCTTTGTGCTCAAACCCCTATACAGCAAGATTCAAACTAGGAGAGGGAGGGACTGCGCTAGGTGGCAGACTGGATCTCTACATGCAAATGTGCCTTCAAGGAGTTGAGAATAAAGTGAAAAGAGAGATGATCTTATAGTCTGCTACAGATCCTTCACTGTTCAGTCACTGGCTGAAAGTTTTCCTTACTTGTAAGTAGTATCACCCCCCTGGCTTGTTCTGTGCCAACCCTGTGTAACCCTCAGAACTTAAAGTAGAGCTAAAGACCAAAATTTTTTCTGGATAGAGTAAGGGAGGGTTATAGCCCTGTACCACATCGGTACTACATTGAGGAGATTTAACTGTCTCATCGCTAAAACAGGAAGTGATAGGAGATTCCTCCCTTGATGAGTACTAATCCCTCTCCATTCTATGCAAAACTAAAAAACAAAGTTTTGCCTTTAGTTATACTTACTTACTATACTAAGAAATTAAATGCAGGTAAAACATTTCTTTTAGGCCTTGTGAACACTGGGCGTTTGCCCAACACCTCTAAATTCCTTTTATCCTGACAAGAGAAAAGCAGCTTAAAAACATGCCTAAAGAGTGTTTGGATGTGTCAAGAATTTTTTTCCACCCAAACACTCCTCTCCTGAACATGTTGGTGATTGTTTTTTATATCTGCCTCTAAACACACTCCTCTTCTAATATGCCAATATGCCTGAAAGCGCCTATGTGTGCATAGCCACATAGGCTAACGTATAGGGGTGTTTTGGAGGTTGTAAAAAAAAACATCAAACTCCCTTAAAAGCAGCCTTTTTATGCCCAGTGTGATTCACCTGAATGTAGTAAAGCAGAAAATGGTAGCTTTAACCAGAGGCTGTAGAGACTGCTAGGGTAGAGATGAGAGGAGCATCAACACAGTTTTTTAAACATAACCTAAATGAAAGAATGTTCTGCATTGCCAACAGGAAGGATCATTGAGCTTCAACCTTGTTTTGGCAGGAAATTGATACATTTTGTAAATTGCAGACAAGTAAAAAAAATGTAATGAGAACCTGATAGTGTAAACCTAGCCATAAGGTTATACGTATAGAACAACATCAAAGCCATTCTCATTTTCATAGTGCCATGGAATGAATCTTTCGTACCAACGCTAAAGGCATCGTAGCAGCAGATCGTTTCATAGAGCAAGAAACAAACACATATTCACTCATTAAGAACAGCAGGATCTACGCTTCCCAAGCTACAGTTCCTGTAACTGCTGCTTGCGCTAATTTGGAATGGACCCCGACACCAACACACAGGCCATAACTCAGAATGCTCATTCCGATAACAGGTGTTGCTTTGTGACTTATAGCTCAGTAGTAGTTACTATTCAATTAAACAGTTTTACAAACAAGCCAGTTTTTTTTTCCTCCTCTATACACTCTTCATTACCCGCAGGCTTTCATATTCTTTTAAGTACAGAAAATTTAATTAGATTTTGACCACAGATCTTGCATTTGACTTTCCCTGACAGGGTTTCCATTAGTGTAATCTGTAGGGGAATTCGCTGGTTTAACATCTGTGTGCCTGGGGCCTATCACACATTTACTGCACAAGTCTGAGAAAGGCTTCCTTGTATGCTTGTATATTCCTGCGTACTCCCAATTTCACAGAAGTCATTTCAGCACCACAAGGTAATTAGCAAAGGGATGGGCCTCGCCTGACATGAATGCGATTTATTGTTTTTCTAGAAGGGGCCTGAACAGCAAACAAAGAACACAGTCTTGCTGTCTGGAATTTTATTAACTTAATTGTGCCATATAACTTACTGAAGGGAGATTGTGCGGCAGAAATTCAGCCGTCATTGTTCAGCAAAATGTGAAAAAATATTAATTTCGCTTCTATTAGACGGAGTTTTGTGGCGCCTGGCACAAGACAGCGGATTTCATAATTATGTTGCGTATTAACTTCATCATGACCTGGGCTTTGCATCTAATATGCATACCCTTTTCACTTTAAAACCCTCCCCGCAATCCTTTCTTTTGGCAGCCTGAACAGCATTGCTTATTGTTTGCTCATTAGGTGCAGTTAACTAATGAATCATTAATAAATGAATTGCTAATACGTTTTATGGTAATTGGATATATAAATGATTGCAGCTTCTCTGGCCTTTCATACTGGAATGGAATGAGTAGCAGAGACCTAATTGTTTGCAGATGATCTGCCACTGACGGGCTTTCTCTCCCTTGTTCTCTCTAACTAGTGACTCATTATTCTCGTAGAAAAACCTGCACAATAACAGCTAAGTGCAGCAGATAAGAACACACACGAGAGGGGGAATGACGCATTTTGTTTTTAAGAAATCTGTCAATAATATTAATGGTTTCTGGGACTACACAAGTCAACCCTTGTTGTGTAAGAAAACCTACTGATGTCTATTTCCAGCTCCTATTGTACTGAGCTCTAGGAGTGCATTCAAAATAGAAGATTAGGAGTGAACATTATCCAGTTGTGTTTTTATTTATAAGAACATAACCACATTATTCAATCGTTTTGATATTTACTTTAAAAGGACTACTAGTTTTGATTTGTATAAAAGGACATTGAAAATGCCTCAAATAATTACTCAAAGGGACCATTTTTATTCCTTTTGAAGTCGCTCCTTTGGCTTGGACTTCGTCCCTTTAGCAGCGCAATGTGACCACTTCAAACTACATGAATATCAAATTAAAAGTTGAAAAGGCTTCCCCCTGGTGCCCCTCCAGCCCAAATTCAAACCTACTGCCTGCACAGCAGAATGAAATGTACACTATATTACCAAAAGTATTGGGACACCTGCCTTTACACACACATAAACTTTAACCTCCTTGCGACCGCCGGCTGTCAAATGACGGCCAGGCGGCGCAGCTCTCGTTGTGGGAGGGCGTCATATGACGTCCTCCCCTTCTGTGCACTCCAGGGAGCGCGCTCTCGCCGTGTCACTGGGCACCCGATGCGCGTGCCCAGCGGCCGCGATGTCCGCTGGGCACCCGCGTTTGCCCGGTAACACAGCGGGACCGTGGATCTGTGTGTGTAAACACACAGATCAACGGTCCTGTCAGAGGAGAGGAGCCGATGGTGTGTTCTCTGTACAGAGAAACACCGATCGGTCTCCTCCCCTTGTGAGGCCCCTCCCCCCACAGTAAGAATCACTCCCAGGGAACATAATTAACCCCTCCCTGCCCCCTAGTGGTTAACCCGTTCACTGCCAGTGTCATTTATACAGGAATCAATGCATTTAAATAGCATTGATTGCTGTATAAATGACAATGGTGCCAAAAATGTGTCAAAAATGTCTGATGTGTCTGCCATAATTTCGCAGTCACAATAAAAATCGCTGATCACCGCCATTACTAGTAAAAAAAAAAATATTAATAAAAATGCTATAAAACTATCCCCTATTTTGTAAACGCTATAACTTTTGCGCAAACCAATCAATAATCGCTAATTGCGATTTTTTTTTTACCAAAAATATGTAGAAGAATACATATCGGCCTAAACTGAGGAAAAATATGTTTTTTTATATATTTTTTGGGGATATTTAGTATAGCAAAAAGTAAAAAATATTGTTTTTTTTTTTAATTTGTCGCTCTTCTTTTGTTTATTGCGCAAAAAATAAAAAACGCAGAGGTGATCAAATACCACCAAAAGAAAGCTCTATTTGTGGGGAAAAAATTATAACAATTTCATTTGGGTACAGTGTTGTATGAACGCGCAATTGTCATTCAAATTGCGTCAGTGCTGAAAGCTGAAAAATGGCTTGGTCAGGAAGGGGGTGAAAATGCACTGTACTGAGGTGGTTAATGACATCCCAGACTTAGGGTTCTTTACACTTGCTTCAAAATATTGGCTTTGTACACGTTTTGTTAACACTCTCTGAACGCCAGTCAAAACTCCTTTCACTAAATAAAATGGTTAGCTAACAGTCCTGTTTCCACCTTGCGTTTGCTTTGCTTCAAAAATTATACCCCATGTCGCTTTAGTGGCGCTTCAAAGCCTCCATAGAAGTCTATAACAAAGCTCACTTGAAGCACCTACAGCTTTTGAGAGGCTTTAATTCAGCTTTAGCCTCACTTTGTTTTGGAGAAATTGCAGGTATGAGAGATAAACACAGACACACAGGGCATCTTCCAAGCTTCATTAAAGCTTCAAAAAAGCATCACAGAAGCATCATTGAAACACCACCGAAGTATCATCGAAGCACCACCGAAGCATCATCAAAGCACCACTGAAGCATTAGAAACACATAAAAAAAATATGTTGAAGCTGTAGGCACTTTAATGTCTGTTGAAGTCGAAGCAAGTGTAAACGAGCCCTTAGTCTGTAGAGAAATTGCAGGCATGAGATATCAACACAGACACACAGGGCATCTTCCAAGCTTCATTAAAGCTTCAAAAAAGCATCACAGAAGCATCATTGAAACACCAAAGAAGTATCATCGAAGCACCACCGAAGCATCATCAAAGCACCACTGAAGCATTAGAAACACATAAAAAAAATATGTTGAAGCTGTAGGCACTTTAATGTCTGTTGAAGTCGAAGCAAGTGTAAACGAGCCCTTAGTCTGTAGAGAAATTGCAGGCATGAGAGATCAACACAGACACACAGGGCATCTTCCAAGCTTCATTAAAGCTTAAAAAAAGCATCACAGCAGCATCATTGAAACACCACCGAAGTATCATTGAAGCACCACGGAAGCATCATCAAAGCACCACCGAAGCATTAAAAACACATAAAAAAAAACATGTTGAAGCAAGTGTAAACGAGCCCTTAGTCCGTAGGGTTCACTATTGAGTTGGCCCACCCTTTGCAGCTATAAAAACTTCAACTCTTCTGGGAAGGCTGTCCACAAGGTTTAGGAATGTGTCTATGGAAATGTTTGACCATTCTTCCAGAATCGCATTTGTGAGGTCAGGCACTGATGTTGGACTAGCGCAGAATATAAATGAACTGCGCTAAAAATCATGATAGCATGTAGAGAATTCTATAGTAAACAGAAAACCAAAATGCAAAAAATTAAAAATTAAATTGAAAAAATATATGTGTGAATCGCTCATCAAAGTGTGTGAATCACTCTTCAAAGTGTATGAATCACCTTGCCGAGTCCTCTCAAAAGTCAATACACAAATATAAGTGCACAATGTGTAGGATATAATATGGCCAAATAAAAATGAAAAAATTGCAATATAAGTGAAATGAGTGAATCAAAGTGTGTGAACAAAAAACCAAAGTGCAACAAATAAAATTAAAATTAAAAAATATAATTTGTGTGAATCGCTCATCAAAGTGTGTGAATCGCTTTTCAAGGTGTATAAATCACCTTGCGGAGTCCTCTCAAAAGTCAATAACACAAGTATAGGTGCACAATGTGTTAGGTAAAACAATTGCCAAATATAAAAATGAAAAATAGGAAAAATTCTCATTCAAATGCTCATCAAAGTGACAGAATCTTCTCGAGGTGTCAGTGACTCACAAACACAGCAATCCTTCCACCACATAGATTTCACGCTTACCAGACAGTAAGCTGTGTAGCGCTGGCGGCTATTAACCCAGTCCGGGCCTTTGATCACCGGTCGGATCCAGATAGCAGTTCACATCCAAGAATCTCCTATGATGAAACCAGGCAGATGGTATTGGGCTTGAAGGTAATTCCCAGGGCGGCCAATCTCAATCAAAAGTGGAACAATCATTAGATGTGGTGGCTGCATTTGTTATCTTTTTTAGGCTTTTTGCCCTCTGTTTTCACCTGGGGATCTGGCCAGTTACTGGTGTTACTGGTGTGTTACTGGCCAGATCATCAGGTAAAAACAGAGTGGAAAAAGCCTAAAAAATATAACAAATGCAGCCACCACATCTAATATTTGTTCCACTTTGGGGTCCATTCCTTGTACATAATGCCTGCTGATGGGGTCCATTCAACCTCCATGCTGCCTACTGATGGATTTTATGGGATTGACCAACACAAAGTGTCACATAATTGTGTGAAGTGGAAGGAAAAGGATAAATGGTTTTCAAATTTTTTACAAAGAAATATCTGAAAAATGTGGCGTGCATTTATATTTAGCCCCCTTTATTCTGACACCCCTAACTAAAATCTAGTGGTCACCAAATTAGTAAATAGAGTCCACCTGTTTGTAATTTTTTATCTCCGTATAAATACACTCACTTTCTTTCACCTTTTTGGACAAACACTGGATCCATAGTAAAATTAATACAATATTATTTTACCACTACTCAGATTTTTATTTTTTTTTCCTTCCCTGCCAGTCACATTTATACAGTAATCAATGCTTTTCCATTGCACGGATCGCTGTATAAATGTGAATGGTCCCAAAAATGTGTCAAAAGTGTCCGATATGTCCGCCGCAATATCGCAGTCACGATAAAAATTGCAGATCGCCACCATTACTAGTAAAAAAAAAAAATAATAATAAAAATGCAATAAATCTATCCCCTATTTTGTAGGCACTATAACTTTTGCGCAAACCAATCAATATATGCTTATTGCAATTTTTTTACCAAAAATATGTATAAAAATACGTATCAGCCTAAACTGAGGAAAAAATTTGTTTAAAAAAAAAAAATTGGATATTTATTATAGCAAAAAGTAAAAAATATTGTTTTTTTTTCAAACTTGTCGCTATTCTTTTGTTTATAGCGCAAAAAATAAAAACTGCAGAGGTGATCAAATACCACCAAAAGAAAGCTCTATTTGTGGGGACAAAATTATTAATTTCATTTGGGTACAGTGTTGTATGACCGCGCAATTGTCATTCAAACTGTGACAGCTCTGAAAGCTGAAAAATGGCTTGGTCAGGAAGGGGGTGAAAATGCACTGTATTGAGATGGTTAATCGTGTTGGGTTTTATTTTATATGAAAATATGGATTGATGAATCTCACATATTGCAAGCCCTGTATCATTACCATGTTTGTTCACTTGTAAATATAGGAACGTATTTGTTATTATTCCTTTTATACTTGCATGTGTGCCAAGAGTATGTGCATTGTTGCATGGATTAAATACATTGTTATCAGTACATAGTGTTCTTGTTGCTTTCCTGCTGCATGCTTCATTTAAAGTCCCAACCTTTCTCTTTTTCCTATATTAATAAGGATGGAGATAATTGACTATACTGGTCTTATGCCTCATTTAAAGTCCCATGTTTCCTTTCTCAGTATAAATACAGCTGTTCTATGAAGCCGTTGGAGGTTTGTTAGAGAACCTTAGTGAACAAACAGCATCATGAAGGCCAATGAACACACCAGACAGGTCGGGGATAAAGTTATGGAGAAGTTTAAAGCAGGATTAGGTTATAAAGAAATATCCCAAGCTTTGAACATCTCACGGAGCATTGTTCAATCCATCATCCGAAAATGGAAAGAGTATGGCACAACTGCATACCTACCAAGACATGGTCATCCATCTAAACTGACAGGCCGGGCAAGGAAGAAGTAGCCAAGAGGCCCATGGTAACTCTGGAGAAGCTGCAGAGATCGACAGCTCAGGTGGGAGAATCTGTCCATAGGACAACTTTTAGATGTGCACTCCACAAATCTAGCCTTTGTGTAAGAGTAGCAAGAAGAAAGCCATTGTTCAAAGAAAGCCATATGAAGTTTTGTTTTCAGTTTGCGAGAAGCCATGTGGGGGATACAGCAAACATGTGCTCTTGTCGGATGAGACCAAAGTTTAACTTTTTGGCCTAAAAGGAAAACTAACACTGCACATCACCCTGAACACACCATCCCCACTGTGAAACATGGTGGTGGCAGCATCATATTGTGGGGATGCTTTTCTTTATCAGGGACAGGGAAGCTGGTCAGAGTTGATGGTAAGATTGATGGAGCCAAATACAGGGCAATCTTAGAAGAAAACCTGTTAAATTTCTGCAAAAGACTTGAGACTGGGGCGGAGGTTCACCTTCCAGCAGGACAATGACCCTAAACATACAGCCAGAGCTACAATGGAATGCTTTCGATCAAAGCATATTCATGTGTTAGAATGGCCCAGTCAAAGTCCAGACCTAAATCCAATTAAGAATCCGTGGCAAGACTTTAAAATTGCTGTTCACAGACACTCTCCATCCAATCTGACAGAGCTTGAGCTATTTTTCAAAAAAAGAATGGGCAAAAATATCACTCTCTAGATGTGCAAAGCTGGTAGAGACATCTACAAGAAGACTTGCAGCTGTAAGTGCAGCAAGAGGTGGTTGTACAAAGTATTGACTCGGGGGGGGGGGGGGGCTGAATACAGATGCACGCCCCACTTTTCACATATTTATTTGTAAAACATTTTGAAAAACATTTATCATTTTCCTTCCACTTCACAATTATGTACCACTTTGTGTTGGTCTATCACATAAAATCCCAATAAAATACATTTACGTTTTTGATTGTAACATGACAAAATGTGGAAAATTTCAAGGGGTATGAATACTTTTTCAAGGCACTGTACATGGTCTTGTCCCGGTTTCTTGGTGTAGCATTTATCTGGTCTCCCAGCTGCTGATTCCTGACACTACACATCTGTGTCAAGTTTGTTTTAAGTGAGAAAAATGAGAATGTATGGAAAATGAAGTTGCTATATTACTGATATTCTTTGCCCTATTATAATACCTTTCTCTTCTAAACCCTTCTGTCAATGTTTTTTCAGTGTGATTATTCTTACCATTCCATAATGACTTTCAGCATGGCCAATGATTTTGTGTGACGTCATCATGAGTATGGTCAATTTGGACATAGTATGTAAGGCTTGATGAGACTCAGGGACAAGAAACCGTTCACAGCCAGTGTTTGCACATAAACCGTATAGAGGATGATATAAAACTGTATACCGTACATTTAATTTTCTGCACTAGACACAATCAAGCAAAGTGTTTTGGCCATTTATCTTTGTTAATACATTGCATGAAAAAGCAAAGAGCTTTCTAATGCCCTAAAACTGTTCAGATGATTCGAGGTTGTCAGGCTGAAAGTGTAAGATTGGTTTTGTGACTTCCATTAAAACGAGCTCACTGGCTGTAATACACAGCCCTTAAATAATTCAAATGCAGTTGCTTCTCCAGCGAGCTCTGTGTTGCGATTCTTTACTTTTTACCAATGGTGCTATATCTATTGCCAATTTGCCATGTTTATTTTTTTCATTGGTACTTTAAGTTATACATATATATTTCTTTCATAGTCCCTAAAGGTGGACACACACAAACTCTAACAATATGATCATGCCATAAATCATTCAATGCAGTTCAAACCAGTGATCCCCCATCAGATCATTTTTGTTAGCTCTTGATCGATGTTGACTCTTCCAAGATAATTGGCTTTGACAGAACGTTTACAATGACTTCTCAAAGATTGAACAAATATCTGCATGTGCCACGAAATCTGATCCTAACTTAAATAAATAAAGTGATCTTTTTTTAATATTTTCAGTGCTTGCTGTGTGTGTTGCATTGTTCGATTTCTTTAAACAAAGATGAATTGCTTTTTTGTAGGGCTGTTACTGATTAAAATTTTCGTGTTCGATTAATCGATTTTTTTTAAATCGACTAATTTCGATTAATTATAACGCACATACAGATCCAACTACTTTTAGCTGATCTTCTTGCATTGCAACTCTGCATTAGTCAGTGGTAGATGTGGTATATACTATATACAATCACCCGACACTAGTTAGTTTCCACAATCTATGACTTAACTTCACAGTTCACACAAATACGTTTTAAATTCAAACTGTAGCACTGACTTAAGTAATTTTTTTCCACAGTAGCGTGACAATCCCTCCACCTCCGGTCTAACTAATCACTCTCACCTTATGGCATGGACCCCTGTGCAAACAGGTGGTCATGCAAGCGGGTATCAAAAGGGTTAACAGGGACCATAAACTTCTCTCACGTCTCCTTAGATCTCAGCAAGGACACCAGGTCGTGGGTAGAAAGAAAAGATCTAAGTGCTCACCGCTTAAGTATAAGATTCAATTTTTGTGTTCAAACACAAACTACTCACATAAAGATGATAAAAACACAGCATGTAAAGCCGACAATCGTGTTAGTTCCGTAGGGCAGAGGCGGGTGATGTCATGCGTAGCTCCTCCCCTCTATGCATTACGTTCAATCAGAACTTCAACGTCATCGGACTCTTCCCCCTTCCCTTCGTTAGCAGACGGAGGCCCTTAGGGAAGGGGGGAGCAGTCCGGTGACGTCGATGTTCGTGATGTTACCGGATCTCTGACGGAACTTCCTGAAGACCCGGAAGCCAGCGGAGAGGTGAGTACCAATCAAAAGAATTTTGATTGATCAAAAAAAATGTGATCGATCAAAAAAATTAATGATTAATCAAGGAATTAATCTTTAATTTTCACAGCCCTACTTTTTTGTCATCACTTCAACATAAATAGATCACAAATCTCTATGCATATGGTGACTTTTTTTTTAACAGGTAAAGTTTTATTTGAAATTAACAATACAAACATAGCAATGACAGTACATTAATTACTTTTTAGACGGGTTACACGTCACTTCGGTTGGTAGATACAGCCTAAACAAGGTACGTTAAGTATTTCAGCAAAGGAGTCCCTACATCAGTACAGGATTACCTCAAAATCAAACATTTCAACTTGTCACATGTTAGGTCGAGTTCCCTCCCTTAGTGGGAAGGATAAGGAAGGGGAAGAGAATAAGGGGGAAGGAAGTGGGAGGGGGGAGAGGAAAGGGTGGGAGGGGGGAGGGGAGGGGCAACATCTGCATAGTAAACTTCTCATTCCACCAGTTGTTCATGTTCCCTCCGGGCGCCAACAGGCATCCGCCCAGTTCGCCCAAATCTTATCATATTTTTCGGGACAATTCCTGCTTTCATAGGTGATTTTATACAGTGGAAGGACTCTATTCACAGTGTCTTGCCAAGAGCTTCTCGTGGAGAGATCTGTCCCCTTCCATCTGAGGAGAATTTCTTTCCTTGCGTAGAAGAGGATGAAAGTGACACACAGCTTAAGATACCTATCCCCCTCAATGTCTTCTAGATGGCTAAGTAGGAATATCAGAGGGTCCGGCTCTATCGGAGCTCCAGTGATCTCCGACAGTACAGCCGCCACCTCCCGCCAGAATGGGCGAATCCTTTGGCAGGTCCAGACCATGTGAAAAAAAGTGCCCGGCTCAAGATAGCATCTGGTACACATAGGACTGTGGGACGGGTAGATGTGTGAAAGTCTCAGCGATGTATAATACGCCCTGTGTAGGAATTTTAGCTGTATAAAACGATCTCTAGATGCGATCATGGAAGGGACATATGTGGTCACCAGTTCCTCCCAAGTATCTCCGTCAAAATTGGGGATATCTCTCTGCCACTTACCCATGGTAGTCTTAGTATCTGTGTCGTGGGAGACTGTGAGATACATGTATAGAGATGAAAGTGGTCTGCCCATCGCTCCTGAGGTAAGAAGTCTCTCAATTGAGTCGGACTCGAGGGTGATTGGGGCTGGGAATTGTGCCCTAAGGGCATGTCGAAGTTGGGAGTATCTAAATCTAAAAGTGGACGGGAGGCCAGAGGATTGCTGCAATTCTTGCAACGTGAGAATCCTCCCTCGAGGCATTACATGTTTCAAGGTAAGGATGCCCTGTTTAGCCCATGCTACCGGGTCGGGGACAGTGTTGAGATGAGGGAGCGTGGGATTGGCCCAAAGGGGGGTGTGGGGGGATACAACTGCAGCGTCTGTCTTAGTTGCTCTGGAACACTGCCACACCCTTATGGCAGTCTTCATTGGTCCTGTTATCGCTGGGTGGGCATATGATCCGAGGATTGCGGCCTCCAGGGTGACAGCCGGATTCTGCGAAGGTTGGGAGAACCACCACCGGACCGTGACAAGGACCGCTGCCCAGTAGTATATTAGGAAGTTAGGGAGGGCTAGGCCTCCACTGGACAAGCGAAGATAAAGGGTGCGCCTTGCGATCCGGGGTGGGCGCCCAGCCCAGACAAAATTGGTCACTATACTGTCAAGTTTGCGAAAGAACGTGCGAGGGACTGGGGTAGGTGTGTTCCTGAAAAAGTATAGCAACTTGGGTAGATACACCATTTTTATAAGGTTCCCTCTGCCCACCGGTGTCAGGGGGAGGTTACGCCAAGATGTGCAACTTTTGTTCAGCTGTTCTAGGACCGGGAGGACGTTTCTTTGGAGATAGCCCTCCGTCGTGGGACCTATCTTTATCCCTAAATAGAGGAATTCATCAACCCAACACAGAGGTGTTCCGGTATCCGCTCGGGGGAGGGTCTGATGAAGTGGGAACAGGACCGACTTGGCCCAGTTGATTGAATATTGGCTGAAGGTATCAAACTGGGCCAAGGCAGCCCTAAGGGAGGTGGAGGCGTCCGCCAGATATAGTAGGGAATCATCCGCATATAGGGACAACTTTTCTTCCAATGGTCCCACCCTTATCCCTTTGATTTCCGGGTCTGTCCTGATATGAGCCGTAAGTGGCTCAAGAGCCAAGGCGAATAACGCCGGGGACAGTGGGCATCCCTGTCTGGTGCCCCTCTCCAGTGAAAAGGGCTCCGACAGGGATCCATTGGTACAGATTCGTGCTCTAGGATGTGCATATAATAGCTGGAGCCACGTTAAAAATCTGGGGCCAAAACCGAATCGGGAGAGAACCGTCCATAGGTAGCCCCACTCGATCGAGTCGAAAGCCTTCTCCGCGTCGAGTGAGGCCACCACGCCGGGAGCGTTTGGATCCGCCGCCGCTATGTGAGTATGGAGCCGTCGGATATTTATATCCGTTCCACGCCCCGGCATAAAGCCCGTTTGGTCCGGGTGGACCAAGGCCGTAATAACCGCGTTCAAACGGTTCGCGAGGACCTTTGCTAGTATTTTTGCGTCCACATTGATAAGGGAAATGGGGCAATAGGATGAGCAGAGGGTGGGGTCCTTACCTGGCTTGGGGATGACCACAATCACAGCGTCACTCATCGAGTCCGGAAGAGCTCCCGACTGCAATGCGTGAGCCCAGGTTAATTGGAGTTTGGGGGCGAGATCTTCCATATAGGCTTTGTAAAATTCCACCGGGAACCCGTCCGGGCCCGGTGTTTTGCCGGTCTGCATCATCTTTAGCGCCTTAAGTATCTCTTCTATTTGGATAGGGGCATCCAATTTATTTGCAGTGGCCGTGGTAAGAACAGGGATGTCAATCTCTTCTAGGTATCTAGCCAGGTCTGGATAGTCATAAGTCACACGTGAGCTGTAAAGTTGTTGGTAGTAGTTGGCAAAGCACTGGTTGATGTCCTGAGGAGAGGAGAGGAGGGTCCCGTCCCGGTCACGGATCTGTGCTATAGTCGTGATACCAGATTGTTCCTTAGAGAGCCATGCCAGGAGGCGACCCGCCCTCTCCCCCTGCTCAAAGATACGTTGTGTTTGGTAGAGCATTTTCTTTTGCGTCAGGGCCGTTCGGATAAGGAGGGCCTGTCGTGTCAGGGTTTGGAGTCTAGTATATTGTTCCTGGATCCCCAGTACGGACGTATAGAGCCTCTAGCCTGGACGCCTCCCCCTCTACTCCGTCGAGCTCCGCCCTGCGTCTTTTCCTAACTGCAGCTATAATCACCTGGTACTGTGCACGTGAGGATACCTTGAAGGCCTCCCAAACCGAGTTCACGCTGGCTGACCCAGGGTTTACCCGCCAGTACTGTCTCAGCTCCTCGTGGAACCGGAGCCCATATGGTGACTTTTATATGTTATTCTAGCCACCAGCTCTGATCTGAGTTCTTCAATTGATCCATCAAATCACAATAGATTCCATCTTCTTTTAGGGTTTGTTTTATGGGGGCATGCGTATATAAACATCCAGTATTTAAAAACAGGAATTCATCACATCATCACGTAATAGTGTTCTGGTAGAAACTGTCCTGGGCCAGCAGGAGTTTCCTGAGAACATATCCCTGGAGTGGCTTAGATGTGACGACATCACGCACACCGAGCCGTGACCCAGCCGACAGCTTGCTGGATTTTACATTGTTATCATTTTACATGCTGTATACTATCTGGATTAAAGTGGTTATAAGCAAAAAAAAAACCTGCAAGACAAAGGCATAATGAGCTAGTAAGCATTGCATACTAGCTCATTATGAAATACTCATCTTAGATCGAAGCTGGTGCAGTGGTGCCGTTCACCGCTGTGACCCGTGTCATGTCTCAGGAATGTTACTTCCAGGTTTGTGGGCTCCGGCGATGTGATTGGCTGGGGCCACGATAACGTCACTCTGGCGTATGCGCACAGGAGCCGCCTGTCACAGCACATCAGCTGAAGCAACGGCACGAACAAGATGTTTCTTCAGTGTATATTTAGGAGGGTGTTGCTGGTGACGGACCCCTGTACCTGTTTACATTGCACAGTGCACTTCTCGGATGGATTGATTCACTTCAGTAATGGACTACTCACTATTCATGGACTTTTTTTGTTGATTTGTGGATGATTGATGGTCATTAGTTGGTTGTATACCTAATATGCACATCCATATGTTTGTATTTCGCTATATATATTTTGATGTTAGTAGTATTTTATAATATTTATAACTCCTTACACTTCATTCACTTTGTATAGAGTTTTTTAACACTATCACATTTTGAGCGCTGCTTTTTATTGTTATTTACTAAAGGCAAATCCACTTTGCACTACAAGTGCAAACTACAAGTGCAAAGTGCACTTGAAATTGCACATAAAGTGCAAATTGGAAGTGCAGTCGCTGTATGTCCGAGGGGAACATGCAAGGAAAATAAAAAATGCATTTTAGCTTGCACATGATTGGATAATATAATCAGCAGAGCTTCCCCTCATTTCATATCTACCCCTCAGATTTACAGCGACTGCACTTCCAAGTGCACTTTCAGTGCAATTTCAAGTGCACTTTGCCCTTGTAGTTTTCACTTGTAGTGCAAAGTGGATTTGCCTTTCGTAAGTAACCCCCATTGTCTTCTAGCTGGTATTACAGTTTATTGAGTGGCTGCTAAAATTACTATATATTTTCACATAACTTTTTATTATTATACGAATGAGCGCAGATTTTCCTTTTTTTTTCAAGGTCAGTTCTTACCTTCATTGACTCAGGCTGACACTGATCTGGACGCATACATCTGGTCTCTCCCAACCAGAGCAGATTTGGTGGACTTTGTCGCTAGAATTGTGGACTCTCATAAGGCACAAACGCAGACACTTATACAACATGAACTCTATATTAGCAACAAAGTAGAGAGGGTGGAAAAACACTAGAGAACATATACTTCACATTGGAAGAGCACAGTATAGTGATCTCCCATCATAACATGCAAATCAATTACCTCATTATGCGCTTGGATGACCAAGAGAACTGCACACATCATAACATCATAAGAGTATGCAGTTTCTTGGAGAACGTTGACGCACCAGACCTGTCAGTATAGTTGCGGTCCACTCCTAGACCTGCTTCGGGAAAATGAAAAAACCTATCACTAGGGTTTCCCTTTCTAGCTAACTGTACATAAAGATGGTAAATCTGTAATGTTTAATTCGCTTGGCGACCTTCCTAACTTATTAGGAGTCTTCCAACTTCAGCACTGGCATCGCTTCTCGGCCTTTTGGCTAAGATCAAGTGTAGTATCTGTTCTTATCAGTTGCCAAAGGAGGCGCTGTGCTGGCCCTATTGAGAGGGTTGCAGTCAGCGCTCTCCGATGGCGTAATTAGCACCTGGAAAGCACGGTTTCTGGAGGGACACACTGGGTACCCTATGTACTGGGTGGCAGTGTATGGTCTGAGTCTGAGCCGTGCCAGAAGGGTGCTCCTGGTGAGGATGGGTGCTGCCACTGCGAGTACCTGGCCTTCTGGCCTGGATTGGGGTGGCTCTAGCCCCGGACAGTTTTTCGGGAACAGAACGCCGTGAATCCCTATGCTGTGGGGGAGGAGCGGTTAGTAATTCCCGAATGTAATTAGGTAGGAGTGATGGGAGTGACGGTGGAGCCTGAGGGCAAGGGCTCTCACCAAGCTTCCTGATTTCCATGCCTTCCTGCCTAGGGTGGGGGCTGCTGTGGTCCGGACCGTTGGTCAGGGCGGTCTTGAAAGCCAATGGAGCATGTGCCCCTGGAGTGGCAGTCCAGGGGTGCCGTACAATCACTGTGTGTGAAGGACTCATTGATTTACAGGCACCAAGGTCACTGCACCATTCCTTTAACAGCACGCTTTTTTAGCACCTGCCTCTTGGGCCGGGCCTTTTGGCTAGGACCAGAGGAATTTTTTATTCCTGGCCGGAGGGCCTGGTCATTGTCCTGCACAATGGCCACTTCTTTCACTCCTCCTCTTCACTATCCCTTCCCCCACTTTATTTTATTTATTACCTATTGTTTGTCACTTTTTTTATTTTTGTGTTGGTACACGGTTTGAGCACGTGTGATGAGTAGGGTCACAGGTCCCAGGGCCTGTCCTGAAAGTCGGGGAGGGGGTGGACATGGCCTTCTGGCTTAGTTCGCCCTCTCTCATAGGGTTGGGGTCTCCCTTCGGGGGAGCCTCACCTAGTATTTGGGTGGGTCTGTCTCGGCAGACCTTCCAGAGAATGGGTCTGATTGGTTTCGGCCATGAAGACCATGTTTTACGTGTCCTTGTCCCTGTCTGGAGCCTAACGCCCCGGGGGATTCAGGACTAGGTCCTCTGATTTTAGAGGACTTGTGTACCCGTTGCACTTTTTTGTCCCACCTCTTTATGTTGTGAACATTTTTTATGCACCGGGTGAGTTTTTGAGTGTGTTTTGCACGCCATCGGCTTTCAATTAAAAAAAAACTGGTATAGGTCTTCTGTGCTACCTGGGGTTACTCCCTCTGCACCATGGAAAACACAACCCCCACGCTGAACTAGGAATGCATGACAGAGGCAACCAGACTACGTTATTTTTATCACTCCTATTCCTTTTTCTAAATTGAATGATATGCCGTATAAGCACGGTTTACACTACTGCATAGAGCATAGCCATGCTCTCATATCTGACCCTAACCATGATTTTTCTATACCTACCTATTACATTGCTTTGGATAATATCATTATTAGATCAAGATACTGACCAAACATTCTCAAGAATACCTGAAGAATTTCCTTCATAGTTTCTATTTGGAGGGATGGAACATCGTGCGTAATGATCCAGTCTGCAGTGATCCAGATCACAGCTATCTATTGATTCCCATGACTTTTCAAATCAGTCAACCCTCAGGACCCAAAATCATAAAAATATATAGATTTGGATTAATCTAATAGAGAATGGTGAAATAATCTGCAAAGGAAATACTATTTTTCACCTCTCAGTTGCAACTATTAAAGTATGTTTAAATATGTATTTATCCAATTGAAAATATTTAGTTGATTCTTGTTGGTTGCAAAACGGATGTTCATGTGCCTAGAAAAGGAAAGAAGTTCATTTTGTAGCCTCCGCTGCATCCTGGACAACAGGTTTTCTCTATATAACTTATCTATATAATCAGCAAATTCCCACTATGATTAAAATGATGTACATTTTTTCCGTTCTTTACAATAAATAGCTCCCTTGCACTTATATAGGTGTGCTTACACCTACCTGGCTCTGGGTGCATTTCTTCTTATGGGTGGTTTTATTTTCTTATTTTATGTACAATTTGCTTACTTTTGTACTGGTAAACTGATGTTGCATGTGTCCCCATAGCTGTGTTGTGCTTTTCCGCAATTGAGCTGTATGTTTCGGCCCTTTGCATGCTGGGTGATGGATAACCAGCATGTTATTTTAGACTATATACATACTGTATGTCTTTATATACCAATGCTTGTGAGATGTATTGTTCATTTTCTATCTATGTAGAAAATATGCCTAAGCTTCTGAGGATGCACATGCACATTAAAGTATTTATGTATTCTGATCAATTCTTAAACCTTTACCTCATTAGCTATAAGTATTCTGGAGAATTTTGTCTTAAAATTTCACAACAGGGATATACAAATCTTAATTTTTTCCTATTCATTTTTATTGCAACAGAGTTATGCCAGCCTGCCTGCCCTCTAATATAAACAGTAGGGTTTCTAAAGTTGGCCTGTCAGGGCTGGGCTCAGCTCATCCGTCTCAGAGTTCTGTGCTCAGCTGTCGGTTAATTGCCAAAGACTCTTCCCTCCACAGTGACTCGCCTGGTCTTTATTTTCTGCTCGTCAGCTAGAGCTGCTGGTTATATAAATTCCTTGGATCAGATCTTCTGTGTCTTTGCCTTGGTCAACATATCTCTGCTGTGTTTTTCTGTGAAATGCTTTTGCTTGGCTGACTTCTTCTTGACCCTTCTGATTCCTGATCCTGTTTGCTGCACCTGACTTTGCTGATCTCTGGACTCCTGTTTATCTGGCTTGTTCTGACTACCCATCTTGGTTACCGAACTCTGGCTATGTTTTGACTATGTTTGCTGTTTTATACTATTTTACCATTTTATTAAATAGTGTGATTTTTACTGCACTTCTATCTCAGTTTGATTCATGGTTCCTGACAGTAGGCAAAGGCCATGAATTCAGAAGTTGCAGGCATTCCACTTGCTTGTAATATTTTTTCCAGATTGGATGAGCAGGATCACCACATGGATCAGTTTGCCATAGCGTTACAGACCCTCCTAGATCACACTGCTCACCTGGAACCTCCCACTGTGGCTGCTTCAGTGCAACCTGTGTTGCAGGCCATCCCTGCTGCTGCTCTGGTCTCGGTGGAGACACTGCTCACCTGAAATATTACCTCTATAAGAGGTATGTCTAGTTCCACTCCTCTTCCCCATCGATTCAGGGGCTATCCAGTACAATGCAGAGGGTCTCTCAACCAGGTTGCGATTTACTTTGAAATGCTGCCCCAGGCATTTCCAACGGACAGAAGCAAAGTAGGCTTCGTGATATCTTTGCTTTCTGAGAGAGCCTTGGCCTGGGCAAACCCTCTATGGAAGAAGCAAAAACACGTTGTGTAGAGTTACCCAGAATTTATGGCTTCCTTTAAGAGGGTATTTGACAATCCTGCATGCTCCATGTCTGCTGCCAAAGGCCTGATGTCTGTCAAACAGGGTAAGAGAACTGTTGCCGATTATGCCATTGAGTTCCATACTCTGGCAGCAGAGGTTTCTTGGAATAATGAGGCCCTCGTGGCTGCTTTTTCTCATGGTCTCTCAGATCACATCACAAGATGAGATAGCCGCCCGAGACATACCCACTGAGCTGGAGAAGTTGATCACATTTGTCATCCTCATTGACTCTAGGCTCCAAGAGAGACCCTCTTTTAAGGAGCACTTGCGGAAGCCTCCTGTACGATTTGGCTCCGAGCTTTGCAGTCCCACCCTTGCCTCCCTCACCTCCTATACCTCCCGGTATGTTTGGTGAGTCTGCCAGTGAGGTAAAACCCATGCAGTTGGGCTTCACACGTCTCTCTGCGGATGAGAGGCCCTTTAGGAGGAGGAAGAGATTGTGTCTTTATTGCCGCCATGCAGGTCACTTTTTGAAGTCTTGTCCTGTAGGGGTTAGACCTTAGGTGGCGTTGTTACATCCCCAGTTATCCAGAAGGATAAGCCCCTGGTACCAGTTACCCTTTCTTGGTCCGAGTTGTCCATCGAGATACTGGCTCTAATTGACTCTGGGGCTGCAGGCCTGTTCATAGATTGTGCCTATGTGTCCAAGCACTCGATTCCGCTGCAGCTTCGTGCCACTCCACTTGCCATTAAGGCTATTGATGGGAGATCTCTGCAGCCTGCCCAGGTGACTCATGAGACTGCTCCATTGACCATGGTCGTGGGGGCTTTTTACAATGAGATAATACAATTCCAAGTCATTTCCTCACCTCATTTTCCAGTGGTTATTGGTTATCCTTGGTTACAGAGGCACAACCCCTCTTTTGATTGGCTTTGAGATGAGGTTCTTTCCTGGTCGCCACAATGCAGGGAGAAGTGTTTTCTGAAAGTGGCTAAGGTCTTGTACACCCTTTACTCTCCGCCCTGCTGGAGGAGTACTGCAAATTTTGCAATGTCTTTGACATAGGTCAAGCCGGTAGTTTGCCTCTGCATCGGCCATATGATTGCGCAATTGACCTTCAACCTGGTGCCATACCCCCTCGTGGCCGGGTCTACCCTTTGTCTGTCTCGGAAGACAAAGCCATGGAGGAGTATGTGGCCGACGCACTTTCTCGAGGATTCATCCGTACATCCTTGTCTCCTGCTGGTGCTGGTTTCTTCTTTGTGAAAAAGAAGAATGGTGAACTGAGACCTTGTATTGATTATAGGGATCTCAATCGCTTCACGATTAAGAGCGTGTATCCAATTCCTTTGATTACAGAGTTATTTGACCGCCTCAAGGGAGCAACGTTTTTTACGAAGCTTGATTTGCGAGGGGCATACAATCTCGTGAGGATTAGGGAGTGTGACGAAAGGGAAACTGCGTTTAATACCAGAACAAGTCATTATGAATACCTAGTTATGCCATTTGGTCTTTGCAATGCTCTGGCAGTTTTCCAGGAATTCATCAACGATGTCCTCCAAGATTTGTTACAGCTATGTGTGGTGATTTATCTCCACAATATCCTCATATTTTCCAAGTCCCTAGAAAGCCATCACATAGATGTCCGTAGTGTGCTGCAGAGGTTGAGAGATAACAACCTGTATTGCAAATTGGATAAGTGTGAGTTTCATTGTGAATAGGTTAAATTCCAGGGTTATGTCATTTCCACTGCTGGTTTTTCGATGGCCGAATCTTTCGGCAGTGCTTCAGTGGTCCCGACCCGTGGGTTTACGACCATTGCAGCATTTTCTTGGCTTTGCCAATTATTATCGCAAGTTTATTCGTAACTTCTCGTCTGTTTGAACCCCTGATTGATATGACCAGAAAGGACGGTAAACCACAGAATTGGTCTTCAAATTCCATTAATGCCTTTGAGAGTCTCAAGGCTGCCTTTGCTTTTGCTCCTGTGTTGGTACATCCTGATCGTATGGTACCATTCATCCTTGAGGTTGATGCATCTAAGACTGAAGTTGGTGCCCTGCTGTCTCAACGTCCTACCTCTGAGAGAGCTATGCATCCTTGCGGCTACTTTTCCAAGAAATTATCTCCTGCGGAATGCAATTATGAGATTGGGGACAGAGAGTTGTTAGCGATCATTTTAGCCCTTAAAGTATGGAGGCATCTCCTCAAAGGTACCACTGTGCCGGTTCTTATTCTGACTGACCATAAGAATCTCACTTTCTTGTCTGAGGCTAAACGCCTCTCTCCCAGGAGGGCACGATGGACTCTTTTCTTGTCAAGTTTCAATTACATAGTCTCATTCTTACCAGGTACTAAGAATGTAAGGGCTGATGCTTTGTCATGACAGTTTTCCTCCACTTCCAAGACAGTTCCTGTTCCTGTGATTCCTCCCGATCGTATTCTTGCTTTGGTTCGCACCAGTCTCACTTCTCCTTTGGGTGACAAAATTCTTGCCGCTCAGATCCATTCTCCCCCTGAGAAACCTTGTGACCGCTGCTTTGCCCCTGAGAGTCTTCGTACTGCCGTGCTCCAGACTTATCTGTTAGGTACCTGGTGGTGAGCCTGGCTTGGTGGGAGAAGAGCTCTCTTACGGCTCTGGTTCAGGGCCCACTGGAATGGAGACAGTGGTCCCATGAGCACAGCGGGTAGGAGTGTCTGGTGCAGCAGCGGCCTGTGCTGGATGAAGGAATGATCCTCTGGAAGGCTGGAACTGCAGGAGGAGACGGAGCAGGTGGGTCAGCAATCAGGGTCAGTAGACACAGCAGCAGCAGGACCTGGATGGAGCGCGGCACACTTGGAACAAGCAGAGGGATATCAGACAAGCCGGGTCACAACAGATAACAGTCAGGCAGATGCAGCAGGCAAGGGAAGGTCACAGGCAGGCAGAGGTTCGGCAACAGAAAAAGCAAGTCCAAAGCAGAGTCAGGCAGGCCGGGATCAGGGTTGGAGAAGGTCAGCGAGTTCAGACAAGAGCCGGGTCAGTAATCACGATCAAACAGGCAGATAGCAGGGATTTCAGGTATGGGACTGCAGACAAACAGCGCCACACAAGTGCAGCAGACTTCTTTAAATAATGCCACTGGCGCCAAACATCGCTAACGCTGCCGCGCGCGCTGGAGTTCATGTGCGGGCGGGCGCCTGGTTTGCGCGCACGCATATTCGCCCGTTCAGTGCGGGCAAATCCCTGACATTATCATTATGCCAAGGCTGCTGGCCACCCAGGGCGGAATAAACTCTATTGGGCCATTTCCCAACAATTCTGATGGCCTAGTGTGCTGATGTAGCCACATTCGTAGCTGCTTGTTCTGTGTGTGCTCAGAGTAAGACACCACGATACCTTCCAGTGGGCCTCCTACAACCCATACCCAGTGGAGAGAGGCCTTGGATCCACCTGTCAATGGATTTCATTGTGGAGTTACTCAACTCTCAGGGCAACACAGTTATCCTTATGGTGGTTGACCGGTTCTCAAAAATGTCTCATTGTATTCCACTTAAGAAGTTGCCCACATCAAAAGAACTGCCTTCCATTTGTGCTTGGGAGACCTTTCATTTACATGGGCTATCCAAGGTGATCATCTCGGTCAGGGCTAGCCAGTTTGTGTCCAGGTTCTAGCGAGCCTTTTGTGCACAGTTGGGATTTCAGCTTTCTTTATCCTCTGCGTATTACCCGCAGTCCAATTGGGCCGCAGAACGATCCAACCAGTCTTTGGAACAGTTTTTACGTTGCTACATTTCTGACCACCATAACAACTGATCAGGTCTCTTACCTTGGGCGGAGTTTGCTCACAATAGGGCCATCATTACCACTTCCCGATTGTCTCCATTCATGGCGAGTTATGGTTTCCAACCATCCATGTTGCCTGACTCATTTGTTCCTCAGAGCATTCCTGCATTGGAGGAGCATCTCCGTGGTCTTCGGTCCACTTGGGTACAGGCCCAAAGTCATTGCAACATGCCAAAGATAGGTACAGACTCCATTCAGAAAGCAGACGCCTACCTGCGCCTTCCTACCAAGTTGGGGACAGGGTCTGGCTGTCATCTCCCAACCTCCGACTCCGTGTTTCCTCATTAAAACAGGCACCATGGTTTATTGGGCCTTTCCATATTCTCCGTAGGATCAACCCAGTGGCTTACGCTTTAGACCTTCCTTCTAATATGCATATTTCAAATGTATTTCATGTCTCTTTATTAAAACCTTTGGTATGCAACCGTTTCACCACTTCAGTACCACATCCTCACCCAGTTCAGGTTGAGAACCATGAGGAATATGAGATACAATCTATCATTGATTCCTATAGCTTCAGTGGGCGCATAAAGTACCTGGTTCATTGGAATGGGTACGGTCTGGAGGAACGCACTTGGGTCTCATCCTCAGATGTACATGCTCCTGTCCTCCTCCGTGCCTTCCATTGACATTTTCCCCTCAAACCTGGTGGTCCTCTGAGGGGGAGGGGTCATTAAGGAGGGGGTACTATCAGGGCTGGGCTCAGCTGTTCCTTCTCAGAGCTCTGTGCTCAGCTTTCGGTTAATTGCCACTCTTCCTTCCATAGGGACTCGGCTGGTCTTCATTTCCTGCTTGTCATCTAGAGCTTCAGGTGGGTCAGATCTTCTGTGCCTTTGCCTTGGTCAACATATCCGGACTCTCTCTGCTGTGTTTTCCTGTGAAAGACTTTTTCTTGGCTGACTTCTTTTCTGGTTCCTGATCCTGTTTGCTGCACCTGACTTTGCTGATCTCTGGACTCCTGTTTCTATGGCTTGTTCTGACTACCCGTCCTGGTTACAGAACTCTGTTTTGACTACGTTTGCTCTGTTTATACCATTTTACCATTTTATTAAATAGTGTGATTTTTTACTGCACTTCTGTCTCAGTCTGATTGATGGTTCCTGACATGGCCATAGATAGTTGGCTAAACAAAAAATAACTAACAGTTTCCTCCATCCACACAAGTGAGGTGGACATTGTATTCTATGAGTTTTTCACCATTTCACCAACAGAAGTCAATAATCAGCTGAGTAAATCTTGGCCAGTCTCTGGGGAACCAGCCAAATTATGAACTGTCTCTATGGCCAGCTTAAGCTTAAAACCTTCCAGAGAGTCTAGGAGTGAGGTCCCCCTAGAAGATTTTGTGGGTTATTTCCTGGCACAGCTCTTGCAGAATCAAGCAAAGCACTCTCACTCTGCCTGCTGCCTTCTAATGTAAAATAGATAGATAATGCAGCAAACATAGTAAAACTCTATTGTAATGGTTGATGCACTGAGCCCAAATCACAGGTGCAGAGATCCTGAATCCCAGAAAAACATTAAAGACTGAGTTTTCTTTATCCCACCTGCATCCACTCCCATCTGAAGCATCAGTTTTGGGAGTACAAACATATTAATAATTAATTATTTTTTTGTTGATAATTATATTTTTTAGAGTCAATCTGCAGAAATCCAGAAAACTGACTAATAGTTTATGGGAAAGTCATAATTAGGTACCAACACAAAGCCTGGATCCCAGGAGCTCTCAATCTATACATAAAAACAATTAAAAAACTCCAGCCAAACTACTTCAGCCATTAAAGATGCAAAAGTTCATATTCAAAAAACCATCGTTAATTTCTTTCCTCATACTTATTACATTTCTCATTTAAGTTTCCTCATTTGTATTATTATTGGACTTTCATTTAGCGTCCCACATCTTGTTCTTAATTGCTCATCATTAGCAACATACATGGGGGCCTTCCTGCGTAATTAAAAATGTGATCATTAGTATATGGGAAGACAAAAGCTCCTTTCAGACTATCATTAGTTACTTTGCCTCCACGGAAGTTCTCATTAGAAAAAACTTCCCACCTGGTTCTGTTACCGTAATGAGGTTTTGACACTATATTTTTCATAGTGGGGTTTTTGTCTAGAAGAAATAGCACCCTTTGTTTTACTTTTAAGACCATAACTGTCAGAAGAGATGGTCTTCCAAATTTTTTTTTTTTAAAAAACAGTTTTTAGAAAATAGCAGTAGTAATATCTTGTAAATTCTGTCTGTTGCAGACAGCTGTTGCAAAATAGCTTAAGTGTTTCCAGTGTCACTGAGGCCCCCTCTTGCCTATGCGCTGGGTTAACATATGGTAAAACGCACGTACAAGGAAAAGTTGAGACTTCTATTTTAGAATGAGGAACTGTAGTATCACTTAATGAAAGTTTCATTGATCAGTGGAAACAGACCTACAGCCTGATGGAACTGAATACTAGGTTTATAAAAAAAAAAAAGAAAGAAAAGTAGTATCAAAATATTACCTTGCTAATGCAGAAATCCATAAACAACTCATCTCGCATATGTGCCCATAGTTGTGATTTGATAACACAGCTTCATTTTCTGCAATTTCTAGTTACATGCATTCTCGTGGATTCTAAAAGCAAGATGATTTTAAAAGGATTTGGAGAGTGTCTCCAAATGCAGCTGTATACTAAGGCAGACATTAAAAGCAATCATTTTTATGTGCTGGCAAACAGCCGTATGTATTGCCTCACCTCTGTTTGGCTGTCAAGACAGAGTGGTTTCTTGTTTATTAAAAACCTGATCACCTTAAAAAGTCTAAACACAGTCATTATTTTGTGTAAGTTAAAGTTGAGAAACTAATTTTAAATCCTGCGGTTTTATAGAGTATCTGTCACCACTGTGCAGAACTTCATTTAAATGGATGGTTGTTGGGTTTTTTCACTTTCCTTTATTTCTCCCCAATTTAAGTTGGTTTGTTGTTATTCTTAATTATTTTATGACATTACTGTTATTTTATCATTTTTTTATTTTTTTTCGGTTTAATAGTTTAAAGTTATATCCATAATTTCATAGTCTTCACTGTTCCCAGCCAATACATGCATCGAGATGCAAAATAGAAGTTCTAATATTCGAAAGGGATGCAGTCAACTCTAGCAATAATCATGACTTGCAAGTATCTGAATGATTCGCTATTGCACCTAGAGGTTTTCCAACACAGCACATTCCCAAAATTGCTTCTTTTAAAAAATAAATAGAATCATCATTCAATCATGCATGGACACCTTGTAACATTTCTGACTTGTGGAGAGAAAGTCTGGCAAGTCCCAGTTGTGCTGGAATTCCATGTGTAGCTGGCTGTGTAGCTGGCTGTAGCCTAGCCTTAGTTCAAGAGATTTTACAACCATATTGAAAGGCAATAAATGCTTTGACATGCTCATTATTGCTGTCTAGTCAAAGTCCAGCTCCAGCCATAACTTCTTTGTTTATTGTTTAATTTTCCAGGACCAAATGACTTTTATATGTTTTGTATCACATGCAACGTTTAGGCTATGTAGGACCACCCTAACAATGGAATAGACCAAATGGAGCCCATCTTCTTATTAGATGATGTTGAAGTTTATCTCTGCCTAAAACTGTGTTTTTTTATTTTGGATGGAGTAGGGAAAGAACAGAACCTCTTTTAGGTTCCTATTGCTGTCCGTGTCCTCTCAGGGTAGATTTACTCTCTTTATTTGTCCACTATCACCAGGACTGAAAATCCCAAAAATGTGTGTAGTCACCAAAAACAGGAGGATAAATCTTCCAATGGGGATGCCTGTTCCAGTTACTCCTGCCTGAGAGTGGGTTTTCTTTCATTTTAATTTTGTGTCTACCGAAAAGGAAGGACACCACTTTCCTTGTTCACCCTGTTCCGGACACAGATGCCAAAAAATCAGGATTGACCCCATTTACCTATAAAAACGAAATTAGAAAACCCCTTATTTTCTGTCCTGCTGACAATGTTTTACTGGACAGGAAGATAATTCAACTTTCCAACAGCTACACAAAGACATTAGTGATGTTCTTTGTAAGAGTAGGGGAAGGCTAGCAGCCTGTCCGAATTTTATTTTGCCTACGTTTCTGTTGCAGATTTTCCCTCACTTCCCCTGTGGTGACAGCTCTAAGGCCCAGTTCACACTGATGCAATATGTGCTCCGACTTTGAGAGCACATCACAAATCACACCCCATTAAGTGCAAGGGAACTGTTCTAATGGGTTCCTGAACTACTTTTGGTCCAAATTTAGCAAGCCTTTCATTGACTTCTGTTAAAGAAGTCGCATGCAAGTCGTGCTGAAGTCGCGCTGGGATGTCGGCTTCAAAGTCGTGTGACTTTGAACTCGCGGAAGTGTGAACTGGGCCTTACAGAGCACTTGTTAGTAGTAAAAACCTGACAGGACATGCACTCTTTACACCATTGATACTTTATAACACAAAGTAAACACACTTTTTGTTTTAACACATTTGTAGATGTGGAAAAAACATAATAAAGTCACTGTGCTGTATCAAAAATGGGATGTATTTATGTATTCATTAATTATTTTATTTATTTATTAGCTAACCCATTGTTTTTGTCATGTTTTTTTAAAAAATATTGCAATTTTTTAGGAATCTGTGTGCATGACCCATTGTCACCAATTACAATTCCTCCTATCTGTCAGCTATGCAAGATGCAAGAGCCCAGTGAAGGACTAACTGGGAGTTTTTGTTTATCAATTATGTACCAGTTAGTTGTTAATATGTTGAATAGTTAATATTTTACCATTTTCAATTCTGTTTTCTAAAAACATTGGAAAAAGAAAGGGTTACATTAAAGGAAATGTCTTCATACAGTATATTATAGTTAAGAAAAAAACAAACATTTTAAAAATATTTATTTTTATCTAGTCAAGAAAACATGACATATTGATATTGATATTTTGTATTCTCATTTTAAGTCAGTAGATGGAGCTTTGGGCTTTAAATGTTTCCTCAATTTCCTTACTCCTAAAAAATAAAAATAAATAAAAAAATGTAATTTAGACACATAAGACACATATCAGTCTGGCTGTCATACCACTTCCTCAAACTCAATCTATCCAAAACTGAGCTCATAATATTTTTTCCCCTACGTGCCCATTCCCCTGACTTCTCTGTCAACATCAATGGCGCAACTATCCATGCATGCCAGGGTACTACTGCAACTCTCTCCTCATTGGATTCGCTTTACATAGGCTTTCCCCCTTTAGTCCATCATGAATGCCCCAGCCAAACGAATCCACCTTACCAACCACGCAGTGTCTGCTGCCCCTCTCATCCACAACTCTGCACCTAGCTACATTACTAAACTTGTCTCAAAATACCAACCAAATCATTCTCTTTGTTCCTCCCAAGAGCACTTGCTCTCTAGCCCCCTTATCACCTCCTTTGATGCTTGCCTCCAGAACTTCTTCAGAGCCTCTCCCATCCTCTGGAACTCCCTACCCCAATTGTTTTGACTATCTCTTACTCTGTCTACTTTTAGGGGATCCCTGAAAACCCTTCTCTTTAGAAAAGCCTACCCTACCTCCACCTAACAACTGTAACTTTATTTTCTCCATCAGGCCATCCCCCACAATTTTTATCTTTTGACCCTCCCTTTTAGATTGTAAGCTCCAACGAGCAGGGCCCTCCGATTCCTCCTTTATTGAATTGTATTGTATCTGTACTGCCGGCCCTCATGTTGTAAAGTGCTGTGCAAACTGTTGGCTTTATATACTGTAAATGCTGTATAATAATAATAATCATAATAGCACAAGTAAATAAGTCCCTTATTGGATGGACTGCTCCAAGGTTTCACTCGGACAAAGCAAGCCTTAAACCAGGCAATTACAGGCAGATGTAATACAACCGTTTAAACACTTATAAACAAAAAAAATCTAAAACACAAGTGACCCAGATCCATTTAATGTGTTATTGCTGAGGCAATAGGGGGCAGGTCTGCCCTTCAAGCAGGAGCCTGATCACGGCTGCAACTGCTGCAACTTCTGTTACTCTGTCACTGTTTGAAAGTAGAGCAGCCTCCTCAAACACAGGTATGCCAGGTACAAAACTGGCATAAAATATAGGCTTTTTCTGGCATCAATATTACAAAAAAAAAAATTATTAAATGTTTTCCTATTCTACGCAGCCTATTATGCCAGACAGGAGATACCCCTCAAATGGAAACTTTTCCCCCTGTCCTATGGTTGACTGGTGTTCAACTATTCAGTGTGCTCCCAATGTATCAACTGACATATGTAAGCAGAGGCTGCCCAGCAAAGTATGATAAAATTTGATCTGTATGGCTACACTCTACCTGAATCCACCACCCCCACCTGACCCCTCCCTTTAGTTCCCACCACATATCATCTTTTCTACTACACTCCCCTCCCTTCATACCCATTACCCATTCAGTGCTGTCCAGTGCTTAATGTGTTATTGCTAAGGCATCAGGTCTTACCTTAAAGCAGAAGCCTGATCATAGTTGCAACTGCTGCAACTTCTGTTACTCTGTCACTGTTTGCAAGTGGAGCAGCCTCCTCAAACACGGGTATGCCAGGTACAACATTGGCATAAAATAAAGCCTTTTTCTGGCATCACAATTACTAAAAAACAAAAATATGCTAAACTTTTCCTATTCTACATACTCTCAAATGGAATCTTTTTCCCCCCCATCCTACAGAATGGTCTGCCTGGTAAAGTAGGGTAAAATTTGGTCTGTATGGCTACACTCTACCTGAATCTCCCCCCCCCCAACCTAACCCCTCTCTTTAGTACCCCTCACATATCCTCTTTCCTACTACCCCACCCCCATATACATTTTATCCATTACCCATCCAGTGCTTCCACATTAAGATTCCCCCCTTCCCAATGTTTTTTACTGCTGTGCTGCTATGGTAAACCATTGATGGAAATTAAACATTGATACATGACTACCTCTATTAAAAACCACTACGGTAAAGCATTCTTGAGGACTCTGTATGCTGCCTTCTTTTTTACATACAGTATATCTATGTTGTATCTAAGCTGTGGAAATATCTGTTTTTTGAAAACTTTTATACATTTTTATAAACTGACAAGTAGACCCTGTAATCCAAAAGAAAACAAAAAAAAATGTTTTGGCCACCAGTACACTCTACTTTGTAAAGTCTAGTTTTACAATATCTTATTCTTAATTGTTTCTCTTTTCAGATTAAAAAAACCCTCTATTAATTACATGCCTGTTACATAAAGCTGACCTTTTTTTACAAAAATACCTGTGTTCAACTTCATTAACCTATAGCAATCAATCCTATTTCAGTTTATATCAGTAAGCTTAGCTAAGAAATGAATTCCGGTTAGCTTGTGTTGGTTACTGCCCAGGGCGTAATAGCATGGTTGATTGTTTCTTCTTTTCTACATACTTAAACAAACTTACTTACTTAAGAGATAAAGAATTGGGGACATGGATTCACATTGCTGATGAATAAGTTGGATGGTCAATTATAACTGAAGCCTCTGACCCCATGGGCCCAGGAAGAGTTGTTCTATACCCATTCCCCATCCTGAATATATGGTAATGGTACTTTACACACTTTGTACTGCCTTCTAAACCAAAAAAGTGTTATAGTTTCACACTTTAGGCCATATCAGTGCAGTTCCTTCCTCAAGCTTAACCGTTATGATCATAATCTTTTTTCCATGTGCTAAAAGACTACGAAAATATTTTGACACCTTAAATGGGGGAAACAATACAGCAAATCTTTCTGTCCCATCAAATATTGTTGTATTTGAAAGTGACAATGATGTTTAGCAATTGTAAGAGATATAAAACAGGTCTTATTTAAAGATCACATGTACAAAATGGCTTGGATAACTCTGCTATGTTTCCTTTTCTACAACATGTTTAACAGCACTCTACTAAGTGCTAATCCCACATACAACTCTGTATCTATAAAATACATATGGGTGGATTTGTGCTCCATTGTCAAGTTTTTTCTGTTTGTGTCTTACTTTCAATGGGATATTAAACCTGCCTAAATATATTGATTGGTTTTATTGTGAATACGCATATTTTAATGAATCATGCTGCTTTCAGAGCCAAAACTGTTTTACAGATCCTCAAATTACATAATACGGTGCTATTTTTCCTCATTTATAATTTGTAAAAAATTACAACAGGATTGCACAAATGTCAAGTGTAAAACAAGCAAAAAAAAACATGTACATAAAGAATTCTTGAAATATGCTGGCCCTGGATGGAAGTCTTCCCTCTGCTGTGAGAAAATATTTGGCAGCTCTCCAGATAATTATAGCAGTCTATATAGATGCAGTGGTCTGTTCCTTCCAGTGAATACAATTCCATCCTTATAACAATTTATGTTTTAAATTAAGTTGGTTGCCATGGGGCATCTGATCTCAATCTAGAAAATGTTGTGCATATATATATAATATATAATTCCACAGAAATTGAAGAGAATGGTCAACTTTGTTTAAGTTGACATGAGCTCTGGTACTTTTCAGATAACCACAACAGGTGAGTGAAGCATCAAGCCACGATGAGAATAGTTACAGCAGAAGAAGATCACAAAAGATTACCAAAACCGGGTCCATGAAGATTGGAATAAGGTTGCCTGGTATGACAAATCAATTTCTGCAGCAACCTGCAGCCCATATGGTCATAATGTGGTGTACACAGTATATATCAATGGATCAACCCAATTCTGTGTCTATGGTTCAGGCTTAGGGAGGTGCAATGCTGAGGAAAGAATTAGGCCTTTTAATAGCAACTGCATACTTAAAGCCCACTCTAGGAAAAGTAAAGGGCTGTCCAAGGGGGTTTACTTATCCAATCCTCTGATCCAACAGCGGCTCAGGCTTTACTTTTCTCCCCCATGCTCCAATGGTGGACTGTTCCTTAGCGTCCTTACATTTAGTGCAGGGCTTTAAACTCTGTGTTATGCTTGATGACCAGGAAGACCTCTTTAGAGCAGGGGTCGTCAACCCCCGGTCCCCGGCCCACTACCGGGCCGCGGCCCTTCTGCAGCCGGGCCGCGGGTGCGGGCGGCCGGCTAGAGACATGCTAGGCTGCCGGCGTGAAAGCGCTGGGTGGATGGAAGAAGCGAGCGGGCGGGCAAGCAGAGATGATATCATCTCTCTCCGCCCCCCGCATCACCGCTCTTCCGCCCTCAAAGCCAGTGCTCTGTCTCAGTGTCGGAGGTGCGGCGGGGAGCAGAGAGATGATGTCATCTCATACTGCCCGCCCCGCATCACCGCTCTCGTGAGGCTCCTTGCTGTGTGGTGGTTCAGCGGTGCAGATTGCCTGCCCCCCCTCCACCCGGACAGCTAATCAGGAATGGAAAAAGGGTGGAGCCAGAGAGTGACAGCCGGAGGAGTCCCAGACCCTCCCTCTGCCTGGTGAGACCGGCTGCATCATGAGGAGGGAGACACCCTGCTACATTCAGAGGGGCGATCCCACAGAGATGTGATGTCATCAGTGACAGGTGAGCTGTGTGTGGGAGTACAGGTGAGGTGTGCTGGGACTTGTAGTTCACCCCCTCAGCTGTCTGCCTGACAAACCACAAGGGGCGCTCCACTCACTCCGCATCTGGTGACAGGCAACGTGGCAGGTGGCGTGGCAAGTTACATTCCACATCTGGTGACAGGCAACGTGGCAAGTGACAATCCACATCTTGCGGCAGTAAGTATGGCAGGCGATGTGGCAAGTGACATTCCGCATCTGGTGACAGGCAGCGTGGCAAGTGACAATCCACATCTGGTAGCAGGCGACGGTGTCAGGTGACACTCAGTGCTCCCACTGATTCTACATTATGGTGAGTTAAGCTATTTAATTTATTACTACAATGTAATAATAGTGTAATGTAGTAATGTGCATCAATCACCCTGACACCATATCAAACATGGTGCCGGGATGATTGAAGCACCAACACCAGACATTGCCCGCAAAAAACGTGCCCCCCCCCCCCCCCCCCCCCCCCGGTCCTTGGTACAATTTTCTTCCACGCAGCCGGTCCCCAGTGCCAAAAAGGTTGGGGACCACTGCTTTAGAGCACCTGTGACTACTGTTGCATAGGGGAAAAGAGGCTTTAGGGACCAGTCTTTTACCAGAGGATCAGGTAAGTAAAACAGCTTTTTTCAATCCAATCCCCTAGACCTAAACAAGCATTTAACCATTGCAATAGGGGAGCTATTCCTGGAGTTGGACTTTAAAGAATACTGTTGATCATTTACACCTCTTTATGGTTATAGCCCACCCATTTACCATTGGCTGCTTCCAGCACTATAATGTGTTATGTTCCAAAGTAGGCATAGTCACAAGCTGGTTCCATACATATGACAGTGCCTTCAGTTGAAAATCCCCCAATGGAGTCTTTGCAGCATGATAGTGTTGCTAACAAAGCTAAAAGAGCTGTGTGGGGCTATCATTTCAAGGTAAACTAAAAAAAATGATTGTTACAGGCACCTTGTTGAATCTATTAAGTAATCAAGCAACAGGAAGCTCAACCTGATAATAGATAGGTGTATATAATAATAATGTGCCCACTTATTGTTTCCAGCATAATAGCATCAATATAATGTGGTGTTTACCAGCACGTTCACGCTAATTCTGGTCACACATTAAAATATATATCAATATATCAATATATATCAATTGACAGTCAAAATATTTTCTGACTATTTGTGCTACAGTTCCATTCTGTAGGGACTGAAAACATGAAAATCTGGAGGATCTGACAGTTTGCCTATCTTTTCATCAAAATCTCCTTGATGCAAACCAAATATCTATACCCATGATCATTCTGAAATTATTCACATTGTATCCTGGGATATTTCCCTTTATTTCCTGGCTAAAAAAGACCAGGAAATAAGGAAATATATCGGCCTGTCCGTCTATTTCATGGGTTTTAGACAGAACAGGAAGAAAAAAAAAACTATATTTTCTAGTAATGTGAAGAGCAAGGCTTGTTTTGAGGTAAAATGCACAGCTCCAGCTCAGGCACACTGAAGGTTTTTTACTTTCATGCATGAAAGAAAAAAACCTTCAGCCTATAGAACCACTTTAACCAATTTGCATCGGCAGTATGTCATATGACGTCATGGACTTTCAGTGGTAATATCTGAATGATGCCTGCAGCTACAGGCATCATCCAGATATAATTTTTTTCCACCACCGATTCTGTGCACCATAAGAACAAGCATAGCGGGAGTTCAGCCTCTTGATCATTCTTACAGACAGCGGGAGGGGATGTCCCCCCCATCCTGCTGCCCTCCGGTGCTTCTCCGGTCTTGCCCGTGCGATCGGCGAGCAGGAGAATGAATCGGTCACTGACAGAAGTTAGCCATATTTTCTGGTGACCAAATGGTCCCCAGTCATCTCTATGACCCTCGGAGGCCCAGGCACGATGCTATGACGTCATATGCCTGCGGATGTAAACAATGCCAGGACTCGACTGGAAAGGCCGAGACAGTTTATTTATTTTTTTGATCTTGGTCTTTCCAGCCTGAAGGAGAGATGTGGAGTCTTTATGACCCCACATCTCTCCATAAAGAGGATCTGTCACGCACTATTCCTATTACAAGGGATGTTTATGTTTCTTGTGATAGGAATAAAAGTGATCAAAAAAAAATGTAAAATAAAAAAAAGTGTAAAAATAAAAAAATAAAAGTAAAATAAAGAATAAAAAATAAATAAAAAATGTAAAGCGCCCCCGTCCCCGCGTGCTCACGCACAGAAGCGAACGCATATGTAAGTCGTGCCCACATATGTAAACTGCATTCAAATCACACATGTAAGGTATTGTCGCATGCGTTAGAGTGAGAGCAACAATTCTGGCCTAAGACCTCCTCTGTAACTCTAAACAGGTAACCTGTAATAATGTTTAAAGCGTCGCCTATGGAGATTTTTAAGTACCAAAGTTTGGCGCCATTCCATGAGTGTGCGCAATTTTAAAGCATGACTAGTTAGGTATCTATTTATTTGCTGCAGGAGACAATCAGAGACACTGCCGACATACTTCAGGAGATTACCAGAGACGGCGGACATACTGCAGGAGATTATCAGAGACTGCGGACATACCACAGGAGACAGAGACTGCGAACATACTACAGGAGACAATCAGAGACTGCGGACATACTGCAGGAGACAATCAGAGACGCTACCGACATACTTCAGGAGATTACCAGAGACGGCAGACATACTGCAGGAGATTACCAGAGACTGCGGACATACTGCAGGAGACAATCAGAGACTGCGAACATACTGCAGGAGGCAATCAGAGACTGCGAACATACTGCAGGAGACAATCAGAGACTGCGGACATACTACAGGAGACAATCAGAGACTGCAGACATACTGCAGGAGACAATCAGAGACTGGGAACATACTACAGGAGACAATCAGAGACTGCGGACATACTGCAGGAGACAATCAGAGACTGGGGACATACTACAGGAGACAATCAGAGACTGCGGACATACTACAGGAGACAATCAGAGACTGCGGACATACTACAGGAGACAATCAGAGACTGGGGACATACTACAGGAGACAATCAGAGACTGGGGACATACAACAGGAGACAATCAGAGACTGCAGACATACTACAGGAGACAATCAGAGACTGCAGACAATATACAGGTGATGGTCCAAAAACTTTCAGCAACGCACAGCTTTACAGTTGAATAACACAGCTCAGAGTTTAAGCAGTTAGGCATTTTATGGGTGTAAGAACATGCCTGGCCAGCCAAACTCACTACATACATTTAGAGGCCTGTGGGTGGAGCTTCCACTCTCTGCTCTCACTACAACAGCAGGGAGCTCCACTGACGCTTTGTTGGGGGGCCCGTGTTACCCGTGAATTGGGACCCCGATGACTGATTTGCAGAGTGCACAGAGGACACGGGAGGCTGTATTCCCGCACTAGCCAGCTGAGAGGGGGCCGGGCCGGGAGCTCCACTGACGCTCTGACCCCGCCCCCGTGCAGCCTGTATGCTCGGAACAGAGCGGCTGAAGTAAGAGCCAGTGATCGGAGTGGGAGCGTCAGTGGAGCACCCGGCCCCGCCCCCGGACCTCTGTATTCCCCAGCCCTGTATAGAGGGGGCCGGGCCGGGAGCTCCACTGACGCTCCCACTCCGATCACTGGCTCTCACTGCAGCCGCTCTGTTCCAAGCATACAGGCTGCATGGGGCGGGGTCAGAGCGTCAGTGGAGCTCCCGGGCCCTGCCCCTGTCCGCTGGCTAGCACGGGAATATAGCCTCCCATGTCCTTTGTGCACTCTGCAAAGCCGTCATCAGGGACCCAATTCACGGGTAGCAGCGCGGGCCCCCCAACAAAGATTGGGCCCAAGGCAAGTGCCCCGTTTGCCTTGCGCTAAAGATGGCTCTGGATCCATCCGGCCTTGTATCAACAGTTCAGGCTGGTGGTGGTTTAATGATTGGATTCAAATGCCACAGCCTACCCAAGTATTGTTCCTGATCATGTCCATCCCTTTATGACTACAGTGTACCCATCTTCTGATGGCTACTTCCTTCAGCAGGATAATGCACCATGTCACAAAGCTCAAATCATCTCAAACTGTTTTCTTGAACATGACAATGAGGTCACTGTACTCCAATGGCCTCCATAGTCACCAGATTTCAATCCAATAGAGCACTTTTGGGATGTGGTGGAATGGGAGATTTGCATCATGGATGTGCAGCTGACAAATCTGCAGCAACTGCGTAATGCTATCATGTCAATATGGACCAAAATCTCTGAGGAACGTTTCCAACAACTTGTTGAATCTATGCCACAAAGAATAAGGGCAGTTCTGAAGGCAAAAGGGGGTCCAAACCAATACTAGCAAGGTGTACCTAATAAAGTGGCAGTGACATCATCATTGTGCTACACCCACCCAACAAGTCCACCCACTACAAGCTGCCTGCAGAAGAAGAATATAGGTGGGCGGATACAGGACCAGCCACCCCGTACAAAGAGAGAGTGGGCAGCAGTGACCAGTGTTTACTACAGGAAGCTTCATAGAGGAAGTTCCACACTGGATTACTGCACAGATCTAGTAGAAACACACAAAGCATACTATGATTCAAGTAAGGACACACATGTCTGTTGTATTTAGATGATATTTGCTTATCCCAGAGTTCAGCTTTACTATCTGAAATTCTATTCCTTCCTATTCTCCTAAACAAAATAAAAAAACATTTTGGCTGGAGTTGGCATTTTACGGTTCAAAAAATATTTTTTTCTTGATGTTTGAAGTTGCTCTTTAAAACCATCAAAAACCCAGCAAAAGACTAAACAGACAGCATCAAATGAAATTCTAATGCATTTGTTTTTATACAGCATGACCAATTTATTATATGTATACTCCAGTCTATATTTTCAGCTACTTTTCATCCTTCAGTAACGGTGTTGTTGAGGCCAAAAATTGCACTTCCAGAGGCATTTTAATCATTTAGTGGTTTGTGGTTATTTTAATAATAATAACAGAAAAAAATGAGCTAAATGGAACACAGTGTCATTTTAACAAGGTTGGGAAAGGGTATAGTGTGATAAGTCAAACTGATTTTAACTTTTATGAGTTATGTAACACAGCCAGTCTGGTTTAACAGCTACATAGTCATTTCATTATGTCGGAAAAAAAAATGGAAACCCACGAGGCCCACTGATCTCTACAACACTTCCTATTATGTGTATCCACAAGAGAATTCAACATATTGCTGAGGAAGTACATTTAATAGAGGTTAGTGTCTCAAATTCCATGTGTTATTATCTGCCATTTAATAGAAAGTTTAATTTTTATACTGCAGGAGTAGAGTCCTTTAGACACTGTTGGTGTGCCGGAGTTTGTTTCAGAAAATTCCCTAGCTGCATGTGATATAAAGACATTACAACGCATAACATCTTTCTCATATGAACGGCAAGCAATGAACTCTGAAACCCAGTCATTTGTAACGAGCCTGTGTTTCTATTCTCTTTCTTTTTTTTATTGCTCAAAATGATTTCAGTAACCTCTGATTAAATGATAAGAGGGCCTTATTCTTCCAGGAAATTAAGATCTAGGAAATGCATTAAGCACCTAGCAAAAATAATTTAGTTTTATATTATTGTATGATGCTTTGGTTAAACAGTATATGAAAGGTCCAAATATGTTTAGGCTGGGAGAAGTTATAATGTTTCCTATATTTGCAATATCAGCTCAGGTGATTTCCCTAGCAGAGATATAGTTTCAAGTCTAAAGGCCCTCAAAAGCTCCATAAACTGACACATACCACACACATAATACTGGATCTCCGTAAATAATCACAAATACATCAGTTTTTATTTGGATTATTTTGGGCACAGCTATAATAATGACCCATTCACACTAGCCACATGCTAAAACGTTCAATTTTAGCATACAGGCTGGTGTTAGTTTTGCAAGGCGATGAGGGGGGCATTGCAGCGCAATATGGTGAAAATTCCCTTTGCAAAGAATACCCAATCACAAGCAAGGGAATTTAAAGAAAAAGTATTTATTTTGCTGGCACATGATTGGATGGTAGAAGTTAACAATTTTAAAAGATGGATCTCAGACTACTGTTAATTTTTGGGGGCAAAAAATAAACCAATTTGTCTAGTATAGACGGGGTACCTCCACAACTTAGGTAATTAGTTCAAAAACATTGGGAAAAGAAACGGGAAAGGGGCAAGTGGTTGAATGGAGGACCAAACCATGGTATTCATATGCCAAATTAAACCATGGTATTCATTTGGCATATACCTTTCCCGTTTCTTTTCCCAATTTTTTTGAAAGGTAGAAGTTACCTCTTTCACTAAGCCTATTTGCCTTTAGTAAAGTTCTCCCTGAAGGCCGCGTTGCGCCAAGTCTTCATCCCTACCCTGGGAGAACTCCTGCAGAGTCCGCGGGGAGGGCTGGTGCGAAGGACACTCTGGAGCACTGTGGAGGAAAGTTAGCCTGGAGGGCTAGTGAAAGGGGCAGCTGCAGCCAGGTGGGTTGGCATTGCCTAAAGAGGTGGTGCTGGGATCAGTAGCCACAGGAAAAAAAGTGCAAGCTGTTTCACTGTAATTTTGCTACACTACAAGGGGCCTCAGGTTCCTGCCTGTAATGGGCCATCACTCAAACATTTGACTGAGAGTTTGTCAGATATCCAAACAGTGATTCAGCTGGGGTCTACAAGTAAGTTTGTGCTGGAGGAAGAAGTTGGAGCTTTATATAGATTGTATATAGAGACTGTATATAGGACGAATGTCCCTGAAGTTGTTGCTAAAGTTTTCCTAAAGTCAAGTGGGCATCCCATAACCTCCCATCCCTATCCAAGTTTTTAACCCTCAATAAATAACAAAAAACAAAGCCACGGACTGTTCTTTGTCGCTGAAGTGTCTGTGAAAATTTTGTGTGCCTGGCTGCGCAGAAGTGGGGGTTCCAGTTCATCTGCTGCCCTTAAGGGGGTGCACTACACAATCAATAAAGGAGGTGGGCCAGGAAAGTCAGACTGTAGGGGGGGTAGATGATTCTAGACATCCTCCAGCCATAAAATGAAGCAATTGACTTGCTGTAGCTTCATATGCACATTGTGAGAAGTTCACAGTGTACACTAAAGACAGAGTAAGCAATATATGTACAAGAAAGGAGCCTGTACAACTACACATAATGAAAGGTAAGGCAGGATTTCAGCTTTAGGCGCTTCCAAACCAACTACTCATACCCAGGTTATGTGAGCCTGTATTTATTCCTCTTTGTTTTTGCAGACTTGCAAATCATTGTTTGTCCCCTCCTCTCTGAGCTCCCTTCTCTTCCCTGAATGGACCAAGGCCTATATATGTAATGTGTATTTCTCATTGTTTTGGAGAACTCTAAGACAAGAAAGTCAACCATTGTACTACACCTCAAATATCTTGTTACACCTCTGAAGGGTCTTAGCACATAGAAACCATTTATTTCCCATGTGCATTGAAAGTCATATTCATGATCCTACATTTTCAGAATTTGGATTGTTACATGTTAAATTAAATATTCTATGTTCTCCCAATATTCATCCATCAACAGTCCTTTTTGTGCTTTCAGTTAATGTTCAACATTTTCCCTTTATTCTACAGGAGAGGTTTCACCCAATCACTAAATGAACCTGGCTGTCAGGGTATGAAACTAATTTGTTGCCATGCCATGGCATGATAGTTTATATTGCAAAAAGCGGTTACTATGAATTGTCAAATATTTTCCTAGGTGTGAAGTGAAGAACATTACAGATGTCAGCGAAAAGATATGAAGCTGAGTAACTGCAAAGAGAAAGCTGTACAAAGGCACAAACCTGGTGCTTGGAAATCATTTTTTCATTACATGGAAGTTGATTGTGTAAGAAAGTATTGCCCACTGTTTAAATGGGAAAAAAATTTAAGAAGTGAAATCAGCAGTATCACTTTACAACATATGGTCCAGCAAATCAAATTACAAAGCTTTTCACATCTCATTAACTGCAACGAGCACAGTGAGTTTGTTTAACAAGTCCCATCTTTTTTCATGAGCGTGATAAGCAATGACTTTATGAAAGCATCCTCAAAGGAGCGTCCTCATGCTGAGATTAAAAACAAATCAAAAAAGGATTAGGTCATTTGGTCAAGCCTGGTTATATTTAATACATTTTATTTCTGCTCAAAGATCATGCTTCACCTATCACATCTTCTCAATTGAGCTTCTTGACAAATGGCCGACATAGCTATTATCACTTTTTTTAATAGTCTATTGTTGGTGAATTAAAATAATTTAGAGGATATATAAATATGGTCATATATACAGTACATATGTGGTGTATGTGTGTCAATGTGAAAGTGAGTTCTTTTGGTTTTATGGTTTACTGCCTTTGATGCTTTGGTGGGTTGGCGCACGTATTCTTCATGTGCAACTTATCCAAATGTTGATGATAATAAACCATAGTAATTGCATTTTACCCTGGCATGTGTCTTTGCTTCTATGCATGTGGCTTCTTTCCATATGAGTTCTCAAGGCAGGTGTAAACTGTAACTGTATGGCATTTAGTTAGGTAAAGTATTGTGTGTTGTAAACAATTGGTAATTTTCGTTTTTTAGTGAATTCTGCATATGACATTTCTAGATTGAGCAGGGTTTGTGGAGGGAGAGTCCAGGGTATAGTGCACTCTGTCTATTTCAGAGGATTGTCAAGATTGAGGCTCCATGCACACTGAAGCTCAAAAAAGCTTTTTCTGGACACCAGATTGCTGGCAGAAAACGCTGGTTGAAAAACGTGCTTTTAACAGCGTTTTGTACTAGCGTTATGAGCGTTTTTAATAAAAATACAGAGAGGACACTCCTAAAATCCCACAATGCATTCCAAACTCCCACAATGCATTGAAAAAATAGAACACCGAACGCTAATTAATGCGCGTTTATGAGCGTTTATGCGCGTTTATCAGCGTAAACTCCACTACTCATTAAAGCTAAAAAAACGTCCATAGGATAACATAGAGTGGAGTTTATGGGCTTTTTAAAAAAAAACGCCCAAACTCCAATAAACTGTAGTTTATGAGCTCCAGTGTGCATGGAGCATTAAGTTGAAGGTGCAGACAGCATCTTTCAAGTCTACTGTGGTTACTGCTACAGGGAGACCTTTGATCCATATATTGTTCCTTCTTCCCCTATTTTCCAGCTCAAAAAGATGCAACAGCATTGAGGTGGATTGTTATTGGAAGGTATTCTGCTTGCGTTCCAAAATTGTGATGTGTTGTAAGTTAGTGTTGGACAGTTCTAGCACAGTCATTCTGATGTATAAGAATAGTATTTCTTGTTTGATCTAGGCAAGATCTTCTTTGTTGGCTTACTCTATACAAGATGTAGGTGTCATGTCTACCCCAACGCAGGTCGTCAGACACTATAGCTGGCTACTGTGTGCTTCACCTATAGCAGCCCCCTTTCCCTTAAGGCAAGCAGGCCTACCGGTACTTGGTTGCCCCCAGGACTTATACACAATGCTATAGTGCCTGGCTACCACGCCAGGGCAGATGCGATCAGAGCAAACAAACAGACTAATTGCAGTTAGCAGACAGATATCATGGTTCTATGACAGTCCAGGTAAAAGGCAGGCTGAGTTCAGGCAATAGTCCAATATCCGATCCAATGACAGTCCATGTAAAAGGCAGGCTGAGTTCAGGGAATAGTCCAATATCTAATCCAGGTCATACACAGGTAAATCCAAACTAGCAAAGCAGGGCAGACAGCCAACACCAGGATCCTGGAATGAGGAGCAGGAGCACAAAAGTGAGCCTGACAATAGGTTCTTCAAAATCAGCCTTAGCAGGGATTGGGTATTTTAGGTCAGCATTAGTAGTCAGTTTTTAGGAAGGCTTTTATATCCAGTTGTTGCATTGTCATAGGGGCATTGCATTGCCTTGGGACACTGAATATGGAGAAACTGAGTGCCAGGATCCTATTGAGCTTTCTTCAGTGATATGTACAGGTGGAAGTATCGACAATTTTTCCACAGGCAATTTGGAGGGGCCATCTTGGGTACCCCCCATAGCTGAGCATATAACAGTGGCGGAAGTATAGGGGTCGATGAGGTCATCATGGCGACTGGGCCCCATGCTGCAGGGGGCTCTTGTGGGCCCCCTGTATACCTCGATAGGAGGAGCGACAAGAGCGGCTGAGACCGAGATTTGATGTAAAGTGAAAGCACAGTGTGTGCTGTGCTCTTTGTCTCCCCCTACAGTGCAAGTACCCGGCAGGAGGAGGTAAGGTAAAGCTCTGTCATTTTTTAAAAGACTATCTATCTACTGTATGTGTGTTTTATGTGTGTGCATGTATGTATGTGCATGCATGTATGTATGTAGGTGTGTGTGCATGTGTTTATATGTGTGTGCATATGTGCATTTATATATATGTGTGTGTATATGTACAGTATATGTGTGTGTGTTATGTGTGTGTTTATATATGTGTGTGTTTACATGGATGTATGCACATTTTATGTATGCGTGTTTAATCCTGACCTCCTATATGTGTACAATCAGAACTGATTTATTTTTTTCTTGCTTGTTCATAGTGCCAGCAAAAAAATGCTGTTCCTCTGAAAAGTGATCCATGCTCAGATCCCTTTTCAGAGGCATTTGACAGCCGGTAAAAAGGCAATATGTTGCCTCCTGACCGCCTGTTTTAACCCCTTAAATGCATCATTGCTATTCTGCAACTGCATCTAATGCAGTGCAGCCCAATTCCCCTAGGGCAGTGATGGCGAACCTTGGCACTCCAGATGTTTTGGAACTACATTTCCCATGATGCTCAACTACACTGCACAATATAGTTCAAAAACATCTAGAGTGCCAAGGTTCGCCATCACTGCCCTAGGGGTATACTTCAAGGGTGCCTTGACTGGAAAAAGATTGAGAAACACTGGCATAGAGGAAACGATCTCTCCATTTTCCTCCTGCAGCTGCTGAATGCCTGCGGGAGGGAGAGGAGGAGAAGCGGGGGGAAATGGAGAAATCGGTTCCTTTATATGCAGCTACCCACTTGCAAACAGGCCCTGTTGTTCCGCCACCGGGCTCGGAGGAAAGGACCAGGGGTCAGGGGGGCCCTTCATGTTTTCTTGCATCGGGGCCCTGAAGGTTCTAGTTACGCCACTGGCGTATAACCATATGCATGCTAGAAGAAAGATTAGTATCTCCCCAGTCTGCTCTCTGCAAAGTCCCTTTGGTAATGGGTCTTGCATCTGAGTATATCTCACCTGTAGGTGAATAGGGGGTGGAAAAAATACATGGTTTCATGTTTTCTTTTTCATCCCTTGTTGCATTTCAGTGTGGCTGATTTCCTGTATCCTCTGTGTAGCCACTTCCTTCCTACCTCTTTCAATTTGGCTGGATGACATTTCTCAGGGTAGGCTTCCTGATGACAAAAGTGGGTCATGTCTGTATGATGTGTGTTTAAATGGCCACTCGTGGTACCCATCATGACAGAATGACAAAGCAAGAGTACAGTTGAAAGAAAGAGACAGAGCATTGTCACCCTATAACAAGAAGTGCCTGAACAAGGACCTTCATGGCAGGATCACCAGGTATTATTTTTATGAAAGCTGCAGATTTAAAAATATTGAAAATGACTGTTGAAATGACATTAACATGTTAAAGCTTATATGAGATTTAGGCAATTGGGCTTACATATACTTAAGGCCTGGTTCACACCTATGCATTTTTTTAGTGCATCACACTACAGTCCATTTAACATAATTTCCTATGGGTCATGTTCACATCTATGCATTTTATGGAAAGGGCCAGGGACTTTTTTCAGGTTTTTGGTTCCATAGACTTCAATGGATTAAAAACGTGCATTGAAAAATGCAAAATGCACCTGGAATATGCAAACTGCAACCTGTAAAGGTGTTAACCTAAGGCAAAACTCATACCAACGATCAAGTAATTCTAGACTATAATGCGTGGCTTGTATTTCTTTGATTTTGTTTCTCTTCCCTTATGGATATTATTTAATTAACTGACTTGTTTATTTGTTTTTTTTTTTTGCTTTCAACCTTCATTCTTAGGCTCCATGTACACTAGCAGCTCCTAAACTTGAGTTTAGGAGCTCTTGGTGTTTTTTTGCCAAAGCTCCTAAACTCAACTCTATAAAAGCCTATGTGTTCATGTACACATAGGCTTTTTGGATCGTTTGGGAGCTGTTATGGTTAGAGGAGGTTCAACCTCCCCTAACCTCCCTCTCCTGAACAAGCAAGAATCGTGTTCAGGATAGAAACATTTTGACCGCCGGCCGCAAAACGTGCAAAATTGTGGAAAAATCGCTGTAGAATCACGTTGTGATTTTGCCATGATTTTTCCGTGTTTTGCTTTTTTCCGCGGCCGGCAGTCAAAAAAGTTCAAGTGTACATGAAGCCTAACACTGGAAATCTTAAAGTAGTTTATAGAATCATTTTTTTTGCTACAAGCAACGCTCTTTAATTTCTTCCAGTATAGCACTTTGTTTGTGATTTTTTTTATAAAAACAAAAAAGAAATATTATTTACAAAAGTGAAACAAAAATTTCAAGAACAATTATAATACTGAAGAAAAATGATCACATATTTTTGTTGCTAATACATGATGTTTCAAGATGAGTAGAGCATACACTGTTAATTTGTCAACAGGGGACACGCCAAGTTGGAAGGTACAAGTAGGCCATGTGCCTTGGTGAAAGTATCTCTGCACATAAAAGTAGTGATTTGGTTTGTCTTTTTGGAACTCAGAACTGCCCCTCTGCATAAGGCAAAAGTTAGCGATGTGTTTACTAAATGTACAACACATTTATAGCTGGTTATAGCTTTTAAATGGACTTTATTTGAATTCATTTTTTTAAGTTGGCTAAAAAATATACATCAAATTGGCTAAGTGATGTCTTTGCCATCTTGACTGTTTAGAACCTATTTCTGAAGCTGACAATGCCAACTGAATTGGATCAGATAGTCATTATTTGTTTTGGTCATACATATTCCATACATATGACATTTTGAATCATGCAATAAACAAAGGATTCTTGATGATTTCTCATACTTTGAGTGCCTTTCAAAAAAATATTGGCATGGTGGGGAATTTTGTTTTGGCTCCGTGCTGGTAACAGATCTAAAACAGACTACAAATCTACTGCTCTAATCATGCCACATGACAAGTTCAGCTTATAGTACAAACTAGGAATTGTTGCCCATTGTAATCAAACTATTTTTTTATTTTTTCCATATAATAAAAGGTGAGACTTGATTAATTAAAATACAATTCTCAAATGTTTTTCTGTCTACATTAGTTGCTAATGTTTAAGCACAGTTAAGTACAATAGCTTGGTTTTCTCACAGAAGCTATGTCTACCAAAAGCAGCTGCAGTACACAGGTCACTGACAAAAGAATGAGCTTGTAGTATAAAATTCCATGACCCTCAAGCTAAAAGCTACAATGAAGCTTATACCAAACAGTCTAATGTCTACACACTTCAAGGCAACCATGCCATGCTAATGAGATACCAGCACGGCCTTGAGCCCCCCTTCTTTATTGTTTGACGTGGAAAATTATGGAATAAAGGCCCCAAGTCCTCCGCTAAATAGGGATTCGTGCTTTATCTGGTTGGAGAAAAAAAAGTTCTTTCTCTGACCAATTAGATATTCCTTTAGAAATCGATAAAACTGCCAGTTACTAAGACAAAACTAGTTTTTAAAACTTTAGAATCAAGAAATGACCCATATTTGACTTTTGAATTAATATTAAAATTGTAAACACTCCCTAAAAAAATGCAAATATATCTGTTAGTCTGGGACAAAAAAATAGCAAATTTTTGCAAAGTGATTAAGAAACCACATTGCTTAGGGTTGCTGCCATTCAAAAAGTGTTAGTGGCCATTTTTATTGAATTTTTTTGACTATGTAGTTTTTTTCACTTTGTAGGAACTTCCGATATGATTCAGTGCCAGGACTCTTGTCAAAGCCTAAGCCAAAGAGAGTGGAAACAGCTGAATGAGCACTATTCATTAAGTGCTTCAGAGCAGGTATGATCTTTCAATTTCATAACTTCTCTTGTTTAAGTGATGAGGCTTAAATGGATTTAGTTCCTTTATTAAACTTGGCGTTAAATAAATGCAGCATGAAACATACCATCAATGACTTCTTACTTCAACAAAGGTCAAGTGTGCTTTCATTAGTATTTCTTTTTTTCACAATTTATATGGTTTGGACATCCAATCTTGTATTGTCCTTATTAAAGTAGCACAATACTTATGCCTGGTAGTAATGATTAGTAGTGCTATTGTAGCACTGATACCTAAGAATCTGCTGAATTTGATGGGTCCTTCTAGTCTTTCTACTGGAAATTTGCCTTGTAGCTGCACCCAAACTCTCACCAACCGACTAAAAGTGACTGGCAGATAGGCTTCAACTCCATCAATCTCCCTTTTAAATTGTTCAATCCATTATTTAATTTGTTCAATTGTTTAGGATGGAGAGAGTTGGGGTACAGGATACCCGAAAACAGCAGAAAAAAATTCCCTCTACTCAGTAATATCTTGTAGTATCTCTAACCTCTGCCACATGCTAATACAGATTAGATTGACCAGGTGGACATCAAAGCGTTAAGAATCTTGAGTTTCTCATAGGCTAGTTCTGGACATTTAAGCCAAAACCGGAAATTTGTAGTTTTGGACCATTAAGCCGAGACTAGCAATTACTCTGATTTGTACTCTTCTTTAGCTTCACCTTCCTTTACCAGGCAGTAGGACTGAGACGTATGATCTGGGCCTCTCTGGAGCTATACCCTCCCCAGGCAAAAATCCTGGAAGGCAAGAATCTCTGGACTGCAATCGTCCATAGGCAGCAGGCCTGGGATTCATGATTGGACACTTCACAAACACATATTTTCTCCGGGCAAAGCCTGAGAAGACAGGCCTTCTAGAAGGTCACTCTAAATAAGTATTTCCCTTCCACAGCCTACATCACTGGCATAAACCCCTGTGTAATTGGCCTTGGAAGAATAAAACGTTCCCCAGTAGCAGGCAGATACATCCAATGCTCTAAGGCTTAGGAAAACACTAATGAGCCCAGATAACATAAACAAACTGAGCTTAGGCTGGCTACAACCTAGCTACACACATTACATTCAGACTAGAGATTGGCGTATGGCGGGGTGTCTACACTACTAATAAACATTTGCAATATTCTCTGGTATGGTTGACTGATTCATAAAGATTTCCATTTAATGAGCATGCAAAGAAAAGTATTGGCACATTCTGTCAAAGTAACGCCATTGCCTGCATTGTTATATCAACTGATTCATGTCATTCTTTTTAGTTATCAGTCCAAACTAAGGGCAACCCTACAAAAGGGATTGGAAAGGTCAGTTTAGAAAAATATATTTTACAATTAACCTAGTAAGAGAGCCTCCTCCTGGGTTGTTAGTGAATTGATTTTACAATTTGTATGCTGTTTACATGTTAGGAGTACTGTAGATGGCCATACACTTGCAGATCTCACACTTGATCTGGATGTTAGTAGTTAAAAGTAACCCTAGCAGGTAAAACTCACATGCCCACAAAGAAACTTTCCCAAGCCTGATGGAGTAATCCTGTCAGTGTATTTTTATTTATTTATGTATATTTTATTTTATGTGTATAGCACCATCAATTCACACAACGCTTTACATATATAATGTTCATTCACATCAGTCCTTATCCTCAAGGAGCTTACAATCTAAGGTCCTTAATTCACATCCATACATATACATACTAAGGCCAATTTAGACAGGTGCCAATTAATCTACCAGCATATCTTTAGAGTGTGGCAGAACATGCAAACTCCTTGCAGGTAGTGCCATGGTTGAGATGGCACTACCAATGACCCTAGTGCTGCTAGGTGGAAATGTTAACCACCTAGCCACTGTGCTGTACATTTTTGAGCCCATAAGCAGAATGTGTATAAACTACAGCATGCTTGCTTTTTATTAAATAGGGCTGACTAAGGTTTCAGATGTACAGATATGCTATTGAATAAAGCAGTCCTTTTGGGTAATGCTCAGATTATGAAATTGACAATATGAGCATGTTATTTTATTAGATGTTTTTTAGATTTCACTAGGGTGGTATATGGTCAAAGTTCAAAGATCCATTTGTTGCATGCCGTAACAAACCTACAGCTGTTATTCAGTCATGTAATTTCCAATTTATAGCCATTCATTCATTCTTGCAATCCCACTACACATCCCTCTTTGGTTTTATTGCTCAACTTTAAAAAAAAAAAACTGAAATTAATTGTGGTTTAAACCCTTTTCACAGCGCTGTTTTTGGCCACTAGCGGTGCGCTTTTAACCCCAAAGAAGGGGTTAAAAGCTCCTGTTTTGCAGTGCTTCCAAAGTGCTTTTCAGGCGCTTTGGAATTCATTTCAGTGGACAGACAGCTCCCAAACCACCCCAAAGATGCTGCTTGCAGGACTTTTCCTAACGTCCCACAAGCGCACTGCCCCGGTGTGAAAAGTCACACTGAAATGAACGGGAGATGGTTTTCAGTCACTATTTCTAGCTCTAAAGCGCCTGAAAACAGCCTCAGTGTGAGAGGGGTCTTACTTTACAAATCATTTAAATCAAATTAATTAGGTTGTTTTATATAATTGGATAAAAGATGAGGATCCCATAAGCACATATTGGTAAGATAACATACCAATATTGTTTACTTTAATTAGATCAGAAAATACTGATCACATCTGATGGAAAGCCCCATAAACACTTAAAGAGGGTCTTCACTTGCCCCACTTTTTTGCCCCGCTCCCCACTTACTGGGTGGTCCGTTGCCTCCATTACCAATACTCACCTACCCAAAGAATCCAGCATTGTCCCACTGAGATCACCTGGTTCTCTTCCACCTTTCTGTCCCACGCCACCATCCTGATTATGACATCATCAAGAGGCCCGCTGGCTCTTCCTGGTTCAGACTCCTGATGACGCTCGGCTCATCCTGCCCCCCTCCTCCTTTGTGAATGAATCATTTTGGCTACTGGGATATGTGACGTGCATATCCTAATGGGCAAAGGAAGGGCGGTGAACGTCGTTGACCTATAAAGAGGTAAAAAAAGAAAAAAAAACAGCACTAATCAGTTAATGGAGAGGGGAAGGGGTGGATATGACGGAAGTCCTTCATGAGGGTGAAGATCCACTTTAAGCTGGCTGTACATGGAGCAAATTTTGGCTGATTCCTGAGGAACCAGACAAAATTTACCCTTTAGGTGGCCCTATTACTTGCCTCCTGCAAAAATAGATCTAAATTCCAACTGGATTCAGTTATTGCTAGATCTTGGCATCAACCAGTGGTCCCCTCGCTAGCGGATTGGCCCTGCGAAGTGGATAGGATCGAACATATTGAACGGATGTTAGCGTGGGATGCTGATAAAAGTGAGACGCACACTATTACGTGGGCCGTTTGGTTACACTTCCGGTTCTCTTCTGATTTTGACCCTTTTATAGCAAATACAGCCGTAACTGCTCCCCCTGGGCCCTCTTATGAGTAGCTTGATATACCTTATCCCCCACTTCCCTTTATTTCTTATACCCTACTCCCCTCCCCCTCTTTTTTTTTCTTTTTCTCTTTTCATATTTCTCCGCCCTTTCTATTCCTCCTCCCTTACCTTTTTAAGATTAAAGTAATCTTACCGTTAGATTCACCACAATTTCAGGCCATATGTGTTGAGCCTTGATTTTTTTTTTGTTTTCTACACCATTATTTAATGTCATCTACTCTATACTTGATTTTCCATTACTTTGTTTATTTCCACACTCATTGATGATATCAACTTGATTATGCTTATATGATACATGTTCTTTTTATGTCCTTCCGATCCTAATGTATACTTGTTCATTCAATGGAAATACGATATATATCTTGCCTATGGTTATTTAACTGCCTGAGATCCGCGCCATAGACAAATGACGGCTACAGCGCGGATCTGTTGTGCCGGGAGTACGTCATATGACGTCCTCCCCTTCTGTGCACTCCAGGGAGCGCTCTCGCCGTGTTACTGGGCACCCGATGCGCGTGCCCAGCGGCCGCGATGTCCGCGGGGCACCCGCGATTGCCCGGTAACACAGCGGGACCGTGGATCTGTGTGTGTAAACACACAGATCAACGGTCCTGTCAGAGGAGAGGAGCCGATGGTGTGTTCTCTGTACAGAGAAACACCGATCGGTCTCCTCCCCTTGTGAGTCCCCTCCCCCCACAGTAAGAAACACTCCCAGGGAACATAATTAACCCCTCCCCGCCCCCTAGTGGTTAACCCCTTCACTGCCAGTGTCATTTATACATGAATCAATGCATTTAAATAGCATTGATTGCTGTATAAATGACAATGGTGCCAAAAATGTGTCAAAAATGTCCGATGTGTCCGCCATAATGTCGCAGTCACAATAAAAATCGCTGATCACCGCCATTACTAGTAAAAAAAAAAAATATTAATAAAAATGCTATAACTTTTGCGCAAACTAATCAATAATCGCTAATTGCGATTTTTTTTTACCAAAAATATGTAGAAGAATACGTTTCGGCCTAAACTGAGGAAAAAAACGTTTTTTTATATATTTTTTGGGGATATTTATTATAGCAAAAAGTAAAAAATATTGTTTTTTTTTTTAAATTTGTCGCATCAAACGCAGAGGTGATCAAATACCACCAAAAGAAAGCTCTATTTGTGGGGAAAAAATGATAACAAATTCATTTGGGTACAGTGTCGTATGACCGCGCAATTGTTATTCCAAGTGCATCAGCGCCGAAAGCTGAAAATGGGTCTGGTCACGAGGGGGGTTTAAGTGCCCAGTAATCAGGTGGTTAATGTGGTTTTAAAAAAAAAAAAGACTTGAAACTTAATAAAACAAATTCAACATAAATTTCAACTAGATGACAACTTGTATGTTATAGCAGTGTATCATAAACGATTGCCATGTTTTTTCCCCAAAAATTAGTTTTCACCTTTTTGTTGTATCTCAGTCCTGATGGTCTTAACACATGCTCCAGTGTCGGCTGCACAGCATTGCTCTGGACCAATTTTCTAAGAGTGGCAACAGTGAGCCACAGCTGCACAATGAGTAGCTGTACTCTCAATCAGGGGAAAATGTGACAGGGTGATAACACTAAAGCAGAGCTGGGAGACAAGTGTCACCCCATAACAGGAAGTGCCTGAACAAGAACCTACATGGCAGGATCACCAGGTATTAAAACCTGCAGACTTAAAAAGAATAAAAACAACTTTAAAAAATACATTAACTATTAGCTGAGTATTGAAATCATGCTTTGGAAGCTTCTTCTATACTGCAAACGGTTTTACTTTTATGGAGAAATAAAGGACATGCCTTTTATCATAGAACAGGAAGAGAACAGCAAACAAGTGCATATGACACAATAAGGATGGTACTTCCTTGGATTACCTTACCATAGATAACACACTATAATACTGCAGTACCACCTGCTGGAAAGGTATAATGCATACACTATATAGTTCACAGTACTTTACATTACATGTTGTTGTTCTTCCAACGCCTCAACAGCATTTGCTTTGTCAAATTATATTCAGCTTCTTCTGGATATAACTATGACGTTCCTTCAACAAAAGTTTGGTGAGTGCATCAGCAGTCATCTCCTCTGACGGCTGCATTGAATGTCAATAATGCCTTGCTCCTGATTGTCCCTCAGTAGGTGATACTTGACGTTGATGTGTTTGGTTCTAGGATTGACCCTTTCTGATTGCTTTATATATCCTTGGTTGTCTTCAAAATGGAAATTTGTTTTGACATGTCTATCCCAATGTCCACAAAAAGTTGACAAATCCATATTGCTTCTTGACAAACGTGTGCTGCTGAAATGTACTCTGCTTCAGGAGAAGAGAGAGCGGCAGTTGTTTGCTTTTGACTGGACCAACTTATGGTTCCTTCCCCATACTGGAAGATGAATCCACTTGTGGATTTGCGGTCTGTGCAGTCCCTGGTCCAATCAGCATCCACATATTCGACCAGTGTTGGATTTGATGTTGCTGGTAATCGTAACTTCATCTGAATTGTTCCTTTGAGGCACTGCATCACTTACTTCACTGCGTTCCAGTCACGTTGACAGGGAGCTAAGACTTCCCTGCATAGTATTTCCACTGCTGTGGCTATGTCTGGTCTTGTCACAGTGGCAACATATAGCAACTTACTGATTGCTCTGCGATACATGTCATTGTTGGGTAGCAAGTTTTCTGCTTCATTGCTCTTTAGAGCCCTGTTCCACAGGAGTTTTCACTTCCTTTGCATCTTGCATATGGAATTGTTCCAAGATTTCTGAGATTTCCTGAGATTGGTTGAGAACATAACTTCCATCTTCTCTCTCTATTTGGACTAGATAGTAGCTAATGTTCCCAGGTTCTTTGATTTCAAAATTTTCTTTCAGCTTGTGAACTATTTGATTGTAATCCCCTTCCCTGTGCTAGGCTTTGATCCATGATACATTTCAAATGGAGTACTTCTTGAGGGTAGTCTGTTCTGTAGGTCGGTTTCAGTCATGACTGCTTCTCCTCAGTACTTGTGAGGTAGGTTGGCATCTGACAACATGCATCTGGCCATTTCTATAAGCGTGCGATTTTTTCTTTCTGCTACACCGTTTGGTTCAGCAGTGTATGGTGTGGTTGTCTGGTGTACTATTCCTTGTCTCTTCTGATATGAGGCCACTTCTTTGCTTATGTATTCTCCTCCATTGTCAGTGCATATTATTCATGGTTTCTGTTGGAATTTGTTGCTAGACGTGGCAACAAACTCTTGAAGCTTCTCTGATGTTTCATTCTTGTGTTTCATCAGATAAGTAGTTGTGTATCTGAAATAGTGATCAATGTAAGTCAGTAGATATCTGTTCCTGCCTGACGTGGGAGTTTTCATTGGACCACATACGTCACTGTGTATGTGCTGCAGGGGGTGGGTAGTTTTTCTTTGAGATGCCTGTGGAACGGGAGCTTGTGTTGCTTTTGCTTCAATACATCACTTACATTTCATGAGCACTTTGCAAGGCGCTATTGTTAAATCTTCTGATAAACCTCTTTTTCTATTGTCCTATATAGCTTCTGGACTCCTGTGCCCCAGCTGCCTGTGACATAAGTGAATACACTTGCTGCATGGGTCTTTAGAGACTATATTGGCTTGCTGGTCTGTGGTGATGAGCCTGTATAGATGATCATCCTGATTTCCTTTTGGGAGGAATTGCTTATTATTGTGAATTGTGCATTCATCACCCTGGAACTTAACTTTGAGACCGCTGTTTGCAAGACTTTTCACTGATAGAAAGCTGCCTTCTAGTTCTGGAACATACAGCAATTTCTTTACAAGGATACTGTGGTGACCTCCTTGCGGTGTAATGCAGTTCAGGAAGCCCTAGCCTTTACCTTCTGATGTGATGCTTTTCCTGTTTGCTATGAAAACTTTGTCTTTTGCACTATAATCAATGTTTGTGAGGAAGGTCTCATCGTTAGTCATGTGGCTTGTTGCACCTGAGTCTATGCACCAGCTGCATGGCTTGCCGCTTTGTGTCACTTTAAAGGTGCCACTCCATGATGTTTCTGCAGTTTCCTTTGTGATTTCTTTGACGCTTTCTTTTGTGGATAGCTTTAGCTTTCGCTTCTTGGCTCTGGTCTGGCTCTGGTCTTCGCCTTCTTCCCCAATTGCCACCTTGTTCAGTCCCATCCACATCTCTCACCTTATAGAGCATACTCCCTTCTCTCTGAAAGTTTCATTCCATTCCTTTCCTCCCTTTCCTCCCTCCCCATCCTTGTCTGAATTCCACCCAACTCCACCAACCTACCACCTATCTTTTCTGCATCCCCTCTTTCCATTCCCCCCACCCCACCTTCCTTTCCTTGGTCACCCCTCCCCTTGAAGCCCCTCCTATTTATACTACCCACAACCCCCCCCCCATGTCCACCCTCCCCTCCCCCCATCCTGCCATATTATTACTCTTCTTGGGTTATCCAAAGGTGTCCCAGGTCTTTTACTAATCAAATAGTGTATACTACAAAAGAATTGCTGTGTGCCGCTAAAGTGTTCCGGTTTGGCTTGAAGAAAAGGTGGCAACCCAAGTGAAAACAGAGGGAACACAGCCTTAAAAAAAATGTAAACTATTGCTGCTACCACAACTAATGATTGGTAAGCTGCAATATATTACATTTTTGTAATATCGCATTGTAATTTTGTAATATCACAATATCGCTTTAAGGTTTATTGTTGCTGGGGTGATAAGACATATTTTGTTGAAATGAGTAATGCTTTAATAGACTAATCTATTACATTCTTCAACAAAATGAAGCTCCCTGCTTTGAGGAAAAATGCCAATAAAAACACGTCAAGCTGTCAGATCCTTGTATTAACTGTAACAGGACCTGTTTATGTCTGTACCTGGCCCCTGTAAAATTGTAAAAGTAATCAGTCCATCTCAAGTTACTGCCAGGACACAACCTAACAATGGTTTATAAAGCAGACGTTTTGCAGCGGGCCAAAATATGGAGATTATTAATAAGGAAACATTCCAGAGAGTTACATTCTGGGTGATATCTACTTACTTATGCCAGTAATATATATATATATATATATATATATATATATATATATATATATATATATATATATATATATATATATATATATATATATATATAGTACATTGCCCAATCTGTTTCATTATCACTTAAATATTTATAATCCTACTCACACCTGAGCCACAATGTTGAAGTTGCCTTTGTGTGAATGCAGCGTGCTGTTTTTCTCATTTTATAACATTCCTATTCAATGCCTCAGCAGTGACAAAAGAGAACTTTACAGAAAAAACAATCACTTTTTTTTTCTGTATTTTTCTAAATAACATACTGAAAAATATTTTGAATCTGGGCTGTGAATGCATAAAAAAATTATAATTTCACCTTTACTGCACTTTATTTGTTTCTCAGTTTTTAAGCATAGGTTATTTAGCCTCGTAAAGTGCATGCTGCTGTGAAGACAGTGCTAGGTCAAACACAGCTTTTCTTTTTTTTATTCTGGACAATGACTAGGGTTATTCCATTGTTGGGGGGAAAAGCGCAGCGCTAAAAATGTTTAATGTGCCCTAGATATACACCTAGGGCAAAGGTGACAAAAAAATGGTTGTGCTGAAAAGTGCAAAAAAAAAATAAAAATACTTAAAGATATTTAAAAGTGTTTTTGTGAAGGTGAATATTAAGTGCACCAAAAATAAACCCAATGGGATCACAAATGTCAAGAGGTCAGATGACATTGCATGCTCTATTGATACTTTGTATAACTGCATAATCTATTAATACTTTTGTACAACAAATACATATGTATCGCTGACATTCTTGTCTATTAATGTATGTTAGCATGTTATAACAAAAGTCTATGGACGTTTCTATGGCTTAGTATTTGGTGCCATCCAGCGGCCAAACACTGAAAGTGGACTTGAATGATTTTCTCTTTCATAAAGCACTGAGCTAATTACAGGAAGTGACTGTTATTTACCTTGGAGAGTTGACCTTTTTTACCCAGGATGCCAGGTGACCCACCCATGGACACCCTCTCTTACACTGCATGCTGGGTAGGACAAAAAAGGGTCCTGAGCGGCCATCTTAGCTCTCTTCGGGACGCGTGGCTTGCCTGTGAGGACCTGTGAGGAGGCCTCCCAGAAGAAGCGGCCTACAGCCATTGCGGAGCGCAACCCCTGATAGATTGTGTGAGTGACCGGACAGTGCCAGAGACACATTGACTGGATTGGGGAAATCCAGAGACACTCGTTTGAGCATCGGAGGACCGGGTTCACCCATCGGAACGGAGGGACGGAACCGTCTGACATAGAAGCAAGCTACAAACACCGGACCAAAGCTACCATCCAGAGTTCCCAATCCAGTTGGTGAGTGGGTTGCAGCCCACAGTTTATTAAACATTTGCACCTACTCAGACTTATATACAGACCTCGCTGGGATCCATAATCCTACGGAGGAGGAGTATAGCAACTGACACTAGGCAGGCATAAGGCCTATTTACTATTGCATTTCAAGCATTGTATTATAGTTACAGAAGCAACGCCAGGATCATCTTTAACTCAACTTTAATTACCCTACCTTTTGGATTACAAATTATAAGAAATTATCATAGCTAGCAGAAGACAAGAAGACTACAGGGACAGATAAGGCGGTACTGATGGGCACAGATAAGGCGGCACTGATGGTCACTGATAAGATGGCCCTGATGGGTGGCACTGATGGGTGGTATGAATGGGTGGCACTGATAGGCACCGATATGTACCACTGGTGGGCACTGATAGGTGGCACTGATAGGTGGCACTGATGGGCACTGGTAGGTGACACTGATGGGCACTGATAGGTGGCACTGATGTGCAGCACTGTTGATGAGGCACTGATTGTGGGCACTGATAGGTGGCACTGTGGGCACTGATGGGTGGTGCTGGTGGGCACTGATAGGCTGTTGTGTACTGTTGGTGGCACTGGCAGGTGGCACAGGTGGGCACTGAGTAGTTGGCGGCAGCTCTCCGTGATTGGGACTAATGTACCTCTCACGGCCGCCGGTGATCGTCTTTTTTTTTCTCCTCGCGCTGTCAGCGTGAGGAAAAAAATTGCAGATTACCAGCTCTGTTTACATCACATGATCAGCTGTCCTTGTCTCATAGACTCGCTGATCACAGAGTACATCGCGCGTGCCCTGCGGGGCGCGCGCAAGCTGCTCGGGCACAGGAGGACGTCAATAGACGTACTCCTGGCAAAGCAGGTCTGCGCTGTAGCCATCATTCAACTATAGCGCGGATCTGAACAGGTTAAAGTAGGGGTACCCAACCTTTTTAGGAGCAAGGGCCATTTTAGCAACTTAGTAACTGGTCGTGGGCCACAATGAGCAGAGCAGGTCCGTGTTCACTCTGCATATGCACTCAGCCCGCTCTACTCTATGTGCCCTCCAATCCACCCAGACAGAAGGGGACAGATCCCCTTCAGTTTTCTTTATTTAATTGGCTTGGAGACAGGTGAATGTAAACAGACAGAAGTCCCACACCGCTTTAAAGAGGCGAATGGAGGGTCTGATTGGGTCCACCTGAAAAACAGACGGACCCGATCGGACTGATCGTATGAAAAGGGCCTAAGGCTGCTTTCACACTGATGCACTACAGTACCTGCACCTCAACTGACCTCAATCTTCACTTCTTCCTCAGGATTCCTGTAGGTATCACTGGCTGCTACTGTCCCCTAGGCAGGTATGGCTGGTGGCTGCTGCTGGCTGTTCTTCAGGGCTGGTACTACTGGTGGGTACTGCTGTAGGGTACAGCTGGTGGGTACTGCTGGCGGGTCCTGCTGGTGGGTTCTGCTGGCTGGCACTGCTGGTGGGTACTGCTGGTGAGTCCTGCTGGATGGTACTGCTGGCGTGTACTGCTGGAAGGTACTGCTGGTGGGTACTGCCGGCTGATACTGCTGGTGGGTACTGCTGGTGAGTACTGCTGGCTGGTGCTACTGGTGAGTACTGCTGGCTGGTACTGCTGGTGAGTACTGCTGTCAGCACGAGGAGAAAAAATACTGCTGGTAGGTACTATTGGTGGGTACTGCTGGTGGGTACTGCTGGCTAGTACTGCTGGTGGGTACTGCTGGCTGGTACTGCTGGTGAGTACTGCTGGCTGGTACTACTGGTGAGTACTGCCAGCTGGTACTGCTGGTGAGTACTGCTGTCTGGTACTGCTGGTGGATACTGCTGGCTAGTACTGCTGGTGGGTAGTGTTGGTGGGTTCCCAACCCACCATACCATCAGTGGGACAGGAGGCATAGCTAGAGGAAGCATGCGCTTCAGCAGAGAGCAGTGATGATGCTTCCTGAATCGCTCCTGTCACAGGTATAACTCCGCCTGTGACAGAAGCTGGCACAATACAGGAAGCATCGGCTCTGCTTCCTTTAGCCCCGGCTCCATTCTTCACACTGATGCTCGGGGATGGCGGGTAGGGTCCTACGATCTGGGCGTGCCGATCCACCATCCCAGAGCAGGAGGTGGTGGGCCAGATCATAGGGCGCCGTGGGCCAGTGGTAGGGCACCCCTGCTTTAAAGTGTACAGTATGTGAACTTAATATTGAACTGCTCTTTTGGTTTGTTAAATGTACCATTGAACGCATTATTTTATATTTCTTTAATAAATGCGAAAAAAATGTCTGCTCATCCTGCCTGAAATCCAGTGCAGTCTTGTGGACAGCTGTGCTATCTCAGACAGTCTTACTAGCTTTACCTAATTTATCTCTGTGAACTACAGAACTGTTCCTATGTTATGGAGAGGAGAGGTGTCCTGTAGTCCTGTCTTAGGGTCTGGTCATACCAGATGCTGTGGGACTGCGCTGGGCAGCTATTCCAGTGCAGTCCCACTGCAAAACAAGGCAAAATGCCTTGACCCCTATGGGCCTGGATCACACCAAGTTGCTTTTTTTTAAAAGGTGAACAGTGTGATGCGCTACAATCGGCATTGCAGTGATCCCATTGCACTGTACATCAGCCGCTGTGCTGTAATGCAAAGGCTGGTGTGAGTTAGCACCTTAAGTCGGGTACACACTAACAGGTTTTTTTTTTCATGCAACCACGCGGGCTTCTGTCGGACAGACCCACATACACATGGACCAAATGTCAGCTGATTGTTTTTGAAGCCATTTTCTCCTGACATTTTGCCCGTGTGTATGGGGCTTTAGAGAGATGATACTACTTTTCCATAGATACAATGTAGTAAGTGTTGTCAATTGGGACAAGAAGTAAAGCATATGGCTGAAAAATCGATTCTCCCATACACGTTAAACAACATGTACAGAGGTATCTCCCCTTCCGGCTATTGTATTCAGGCAGCCCCTGTACCCATGGCTACTTGAATACCTAGACAGTGACTGCACCTGCTATACTGCAATCATTATTCAGGCAATAATATTTGACTGGCTTTGCCTGATTTCACTGAATCGCTAAGCATTCACTTACTATATTTTAGGGGGTCACTATGTTTTCACAATGTTGTTGGCCCCTTGAGATTCTGTGGCGTGGGAGTAGCTTCAGTTGGGTAGTGTAGCAGCTGCACCTTGTTATTCACCGGACTAGTGACCGAGTCGCCAGTGTGACATTGACTTTACAGTAATGCCGCGTACACACGATCGGAATTCTCGTTGGAAAAAACTCTGACGGTTTTTCCGACAGAATTCCGCTCAAGCTGTGTTGCCTACACACGATCACACCAAATTCCGACGGTCAATAACACAGCGGCATAAAACACATTCGACAGCACTATAAAAGGGAAGTTTAATGCTTCCGAGCATGCATCGAATTGTTTCTGAGCATGCGTCGGAAATTTGCGTGTCGGAATTGCATACACACGATCGGAAAATCCGATAGAAAGGTTTTCCGTCAGAAAAATTGAGAACAGGTTCTCAATTCAAAGTCCGTCGGAAATTCCGACAGAAAAAGACCGTTGGGCATTCACACGGTCGGAAAATCCGATGAAAAGCTCCCATCGGACTGTTTCCATCGGAAATTCCGACCGCGTGTACGCCGCATAAGTATAGTGTCTGAAACGGAATACATACATGAATGAACAACTTTGGTGCGGGAAAAGGGAAACACAACGCTCCAGTCTGATCCCTTTGGTCACTTTTAGGATGAATTAGTCAGGTCTTCTCACTCAACATCAATCCCTAATCTCACAAATATTATTGTGGCTCGGTGGGTGCCCATTACCACAGACACTCCAAAATCCTATGGAAAGCGTTCTTAGAGGAGTGCATGCTGTTATAGCTGAAAAGTGGTGGAAGGTGCAACTCCAAATCAATGTCCATAGTATTGGAATGGGATGTCCAACATGCTCATATAAGTGTGATGGTTGCGTGTTCACAAACTTTTTGTCAATTAGTGTATAATAAGTTCAAGACCAGATCTAGTCTAAATTATTGTATCATCTATCTTATATTCTTTCTTTAACTATTCAACATTCAAATCAAGTTTTTTAATATCAAAATGTTTCTAATGCTCTTACTTTCCAGTCCTGCCATTTGATTGTTTCCTTCCTAAGTTTAAACTCAATTTTACTGCTTGATGCTTCTATTTACTACTAACTCCACAATAAACACTTACTATATCTCCATGTCCTGTGACATTTAGTTATGGGAAAATTATGAAGTATTAAGCTCCATTTTATTTGTGCATGCCTTACGAAGGGCGTTTTATTACTTCAAGCACAGTAAAACTTTTGGCTTGGTCTGAAAGTGGCATGTATACACATGAAAGTGAAACAGTTATAAAGCTTCCATTTATGTACAAGACTTGGGGGCATAACGGGAAAAGAGCATTCACTGTTTAGGATAGTGTTAGTAGTAGGGTGGAAAGGGTTGTGGTATGAAAGTATTAGACCTGTGGGTCAGCTAGGAACTAAATAAAATCTAAAATTAGTAAATGGGAATTGAGTAATGTGTATATTCTAATGAATACCTTTAGTAAAAAGCAGAATAGTTGCAGATTATAAATGTAGCCATTATAAATAGAGGGACATATCAAAATCATTATCCAAAATCTAAAAATACATGGAAAAACTGATAGTACTTAAAAGAAATGTATCTGTAGAGCTATAAATAGAACTGCAGCCCACACCAGAATCTTCTTGTCCCTATGGGTTGACCCCCATACCACCCAAAACCTGCTTTTATCACCACTGTATTATGAAAGAGCTTCCACATTATAAGAGACTGGCATAGGAGATACGTTATACAACAGGTAAATGAACAGTGATTAGCAAACTGTAAAGCTGCCCTCTTTGTGATGCTTGCTGTCCAAGGCAGGCTGGAGAGCTTTTCATTTTAAATGTTTTTTTCTTTTAATTCAGTTATTTATTTTATGATTTATCTTTGTAAAAATATAATGTATAAAGTATATACAATGTGTATAACATTTGGATTTGTGCCAGTTTCACATACAGTCATGCTCAAAAGTTTGCATACCTTGGCAGAAATTGTGAAATGTTGGCATTAATATTGAAATATGACTGAACATGCCAAAAAAAATGTCTTTTATTTAACCACTTCAGCACCGGGCGATTTTACCCCCTTCCTTACCAGAGCACTTTTTGCGATTCGGCACTGCGTCGCTTTAACTAACAATTGCGTGGTCGTGCGACGTTGCACCCAAACAAAATTGATGTCCTTTTTTTCCCACATATAGAGCTTTCTTTTGGTGGTATTTGATCACCTCTGCGGTTTTTATTTTTTGCGCTATAAACAAAAGAAGAGCGACAATTTTGAAAAAAAACACAATATTTTTACTTTTTGCTATAATAAATATCCCATTTAAAAAAAAAAAAAATGTTTTTTACTCAGTTTAGGCCGATACGTATTCTTCTACATATTTTTGGTAAAAAAAATCGCAATAAGCGTATATAGATCGGTTTGCACAAAAGTTATAGCATCTACAAAATAGGGGATAGATTTATTGCATTTTTTTTTTAACGAGTAATGGCGGCGATCTGCGATTTTTTTTCGTGACTGCGACATTGCGGCGGACACTTCGGACACTTTTGACACATTTTTGGAACCATTCACATTTACACAGCGATCGTTGCTATAAAATTGCAGTGATTACTGTGTAAATGTGACTGGCAGGGAAGGGGTTAACACTAGGGGGCGCTGCAAGGGTTAATGTGTTCCCTAAGGTAGTGATTCTAACTGTGGGGGGAGGGGTCTCACAAGGGGAGGAGACCGATCGGTGTTCCTCCGTACTGGGATCACATGATCGGTCTCCTCTCCGCTGACAGGACGTGGAGCTGTGTGTTTACACACACAGCTCCACGGTCCCGCGCGGTCCCGCTGTTTTCATGGGCAATCGCGGGTGCCTGGCGGACATCGCGGCCGCCGGTCACGCGCACCGGGTCCTGCGCGAGCGCCCGCGCCCCCTAGGCGGCCGGGAATGGGGGGACGTCATATGACGCCCACCCAGGATGGGAGATCCACCTTGTTGGCGTCATTTGACTATGGGCGGGATGCGAAGTGGTTAAGGATAGCCATCACATGAAGCCATTTATTATCACATAGTTTTTTGGATCTTTTTTAAATCATAATGATAACAGAAATCACCTAAATGGCCCTGATAAAAAGTTTACATACCCTGGAATGTTTGGCCTTGGTAGAGACACAGAAGGTGGCACACACAGGTTAAAATGGCAATTAAAGGTTAATTTCCCACATTTGTGGCTTTTTAAATCTCAATTAGGGTCTGTGTATAAATTGTCAATGAGTTTGTTAGCTCTCACATGGATGTACTAAGCAAGTTAGACACTGAGCCATGAGGAGGTAGAAAAAAAAACAGTTAAACAACACTCAGGCTTTCACATTGGAGTGACAGGAGAGGCGCTTTACATGCGATTCGCAGGCGCTATTTTTAGCGCTATAGCGCCTGTAAAGCGCCTCAGCGTGAAAGGGGACTTTATGCCACCTCTTGCATTATACCCTACCTTCACTTAATAAAAGGGAGCCAGTGGGGTAGATTTACTAAAACTGGAGAGTTCAAAATCTGGTGCAGCTTGGCATGAAAACCAATTGGCTACCATGCAAAGCTGCACCAGATTTTGTACTTTCCAGTTTTAGTAAATCAACCTCAATGTCTCATCTATGAGGCATGGCTGTGACCTGTGACAAGTGTTAAAGCCTTTGTTAAAAAAAAAATTGAGATTTGCTGTGTAGATCTGCCCCAACAATAGACTGCCATTTTACTGCTACAGGGTAAATGTGGCCAAGGGGAAGGCGCTTATATTGAGTATTGTTGGAAAAACAGTCTTCCATGATTGTGTGAGGAACCCTCTCTCCATAATACAACTTTTCTATGCAATATGGCTGCTTTTCTGGTCAGGGATTTTCTAATACACTCCTAGACACCACTGTAAAACTTGCAGTACCTTACCTGTGAAAGATATAACTATTACAACAGAACCATACAATTCCATACGCTTTAGTATAAACAACAATATCAATATCATCAAGGATGCTTCTACTCTACTAAAAGGCATATTCCTTACTTTTATTACTGGAGCAACAAATATAGACATTTCCCCACATGGATGACAATACAGATGGGTCAGCAGTCTGGTTCCTGTACTTGACTAGCTCAACCGCAAGTTTGAAAGTCTAGCAGAAAGTTCCTGGCTAAGAAATGCATATAATGGTGGGTATAATGCTAAATTTACATGTGTTTAGATGCATATATGTTTGTATAGAGTTTGGATCCTTAAAATTATTTTTCCATACCTCTCAGTTTTCAATCCCATAATGGTTTGTGTGAAGGTTATGTAAATATATATAATGGATGGACCCGGGATGGGCTTGGATGGGGTGGTTGGAGCTGGGATGGGATCGAGGGGATGGGATCGAGGGGGTGGATGGAGCAGCATAGATGATACCTGTCAATGCCCCCCCTCAGTCACCATGTTCCCCTCCCCTGCAATATTCCTGTTGTTACTTACAGTACCTTAGCCCTGGGCAGATGCTGTAGAGTGATGTCCCGCCTCCCCCTCGGCTCTTCCTCCCAGTCTGTGTAATTGTAGGGAGGAGGAGGTGGCTATAGTCCGGTCTGCAGTGAGTGCAGCCGGCAGGGAGAGATGTGACTGTAGTGTGTGGGGCAGTCGGATCCCGAGCACCCTGTCTCTCTCTGCCTCACTCCCTCCTCCCCCACTCTCCCTGCACACCGGTACTTGTATGAGCCCTCTGGCGGGTGTCACCCGGGTGCGGGCTACACCCCCACCCCCCCTAGCGACGCCACTGTGAGTAGGTACCTAGTTTTGACAGGTACCTGCTTCCTCTTCGGCCCCCACTGTAGACTTTCAGAGGGTACAGCGCGGCTTGTCTGCTGTCTGCTGTGAAGCTGCAAGGAGTCACAGCCAGCTTCCCAAAGTTAACATAGGGGCACCAGGGACCTGAAGACTGGTGGAGAACTGTCTTGGGTATTTGTAGCTGCTGACTTTTTTTCTTTTAAATGACCAAAGATCCTCTTTAACAATACACATGGACACTTAATAAAGTTGAACGAGACGTGGTTTAACCTAAAACTGCATAAAGGGTTCTTTACTATTAGAGTGGTAAGGATGTGGAACTCCCTTTCACAATCGGTGGTATCAGTGGGGAGTGTCAACAATTAAAAAAAATACTTTAGATGGGCATTATTATTATTATTATACAGGATTTATATAGCGCTGACAGTTTGTGCAGGGCTTTACAACATTAGGGCAGACAGTACAATTACAATACAATTCAATACAGGAAGAATCAGAGGGCTCTGTTTGTTAGAGCTTACAATCTAGGAGGGAGGGTCAAGTGATATGAAAGGGTAATAACTGTGGGGGATGAGATGATGAAGAAAATAAAAGTGCAGTTGTTAGGTAGAGGCAGGGTAGGCTTCTCTGAAGAGAAACGTTTTCAGGGATCGCCTAAAAGTAGATAGATTTGGAGATAGTCTGACAGATTGGGGTAGGGTATTCTAGAGATAGGATATTCGAGAGGCTCGGGAGAAGTCCTGGAGGCGAATATGGGAGGAGGTGATGAGGGAGCTAGAGAGAAGGAGGGCTTGGGAGGAACGAAGAGGAAGATTAGGTTGGTATTTTGAGACTAGTGATGTAGCTGAGGGCAGAGTTGTGGATGACTTTGTAACTTAATGGTAGTATTTTGAATTTAATTTGTTAGGCGAATGGCAGCTAAAGGAGGGATTGGCAGAGAGGGGTAGCAGATGCTGAGCGGTTTGTAAGGTGGACGAGTCTGGCAGCAGCATTCATGATGGACTGAAGGGGGATAGTCTATTTAAAGGTAAGCCAATGAGGAGGGAGTTGCAGTAGTCGAGGGGAGAGATAACCAGGGAGTGAATCTGGAGCTTTGTGGTTTCATTGGTTATAATTGGTTGGGGGGCATCTATGGATTTTGAGGGAAACCCCCCACTCCAAACTTTTTTTTTAAATGGCGTGCCCCCCCCCCCCCAATCCATAGCAGACCATTATCTGAGCAAGAAGTCTGGCAGGTCATTTTATTTTTATTTAAATAACAAACATGCTATACTTACATGCTCTGTGCAATGACTTTGCACAGAGCATCCCTGATCCTCCTTTTCTGCTGTCCCCCCGCCGGCACTCCTAGCTTCTGCCCCCCCTGCTGAATGTCCACCATAGCAAGCTTCTTGCTATGGGAGCACTCATGCGGGCTTGGCTCCCTCATCACTGGCTGTGATTGACACCAGCGGGAGCCAATGTCTCTGAGCCAATGAGAAGGGAGAAAGCAGAGAGAGCCTCTGCTCTTGTGCACATTGCTGGATCAAGATTGAGCTCAGTTAAGTAAAATGGGTAGCTGGGAGGGGGTTTGCATGCAGAAGGTTTTATATCTTGAAGGGTAAATTGACCTTTACAGAAAATCTGTAAGGTGAACTTACACTGGACCCTCTCCCCATCACCCCCAGGTGTGAGACAGGTGTGAGACACCAGGACATCGATTTACTGGTTCAGGGATTTGAAATCCTCCTGGCTTCCTCTCCTCTTCTCCAGCGCTAACAGGATAGGTGAGTTCTGATTGGTTAGAGCCATCTATGTGACGGCACCATTTAAAATGCCTGCTATCCGTATTCACTGAAAAGTACAGATTGGAGATTAAGCCGCGGGAATTTCAAATCCCCGGACCAGTGAAGCGGCTATCCGGTATGTCATAGCAGGGGATGGGGGGGGGGGATAGGGAAGGGGTCCAGTGTAAGTTCACCTCACAGATTTTCTATAAAGTTGAACTTACACTTTAATGCATATAATGCCATAAGGTAAAAAACCTTCAGCCTTTACAACCACTCACTGTGTATGGTTGGGGCAATCTCTCTGTAAATAGCTCAACTGGACAGCTCCACCTTGCATGCCTTGTCCTCCTCTGAGGCAGTGTTCACCTTCGTCCCCTCCTTGCCTCTTGCGGCAGTATTCCTGTCTGCACTGCAACATGGATAACACTGTCTGGAGCTGAGCCAACTTTTCTGACAGTTACTGGATGGCCACCACCCATGAAACTGTCTGTTCAGCTGCAAGTGGGCCTATCAATTTACCATCTATGATGGCCATAGCTGAGTTAGAGCATGTACGACTCTGCTCATGACATGTTAAGGCCACTTCTAACAGTTGGAACTTCAAATGGAGGTTACTTCTTTAGTTTTTCTTGCAAGTTTTTTTGACTCCATCTATAAAATGTTCCTTCAGCCATCTATCTTTGTCGCCTCAGCCTGTCAGATAGCAAGTAATTGTGCTGCAAGTTTGAAAATGACTTGCTAAGCTCTTGCTAGACTTGCCAGGTTTCACAAGTTTGTTTCACAATTGTAGCAAGTCTGCATTGCATGACTCCAGATCAACTTTCTTTGCAAACATTCTGCAAGTCTTCTGCAAGTTCGGGCTCAATTATGTTATGTAATAGTTTCCCCACCACAGGGGCTACTTGTGGTGGGATAATGATTACGCAACATAACTGAACCAGAACTCGCAGAATGTTTGCAAAGAAAGTTGATCTGGAGTCATGCAATGTGGGCTTGCTGCAGCACAATTACTTGCTATCTGGGATTGTTTCATAGAAATTAAAAATTTTTGTATGATAGCTTAATCATTTTATGCAATGACACAGGGTTTATTATTATATATGATTGTTGGAGTGAATGTATTTCACACATGTACAGTAAGGGATTAGGTTAATAGCAGTGGGTTCACTATCACTAGATTGTGGGATTAAAAATTTGCGCTGCTAGTTTCTTTTTTCTTGCCAAAAACGGAGACTTGCAGGGCTCTTGCTGTAGACTTGCAGGGGGTCTTGCTGTAGACTTGCGGGGATTTTGCTGTAGACTTGCGGGGCTTTTACTGTTGACTTGTGGGGACCTTGCTGGGACTTGCAGGGCTCTTGTTATAGACTTGCAGAGCTCTTGCTGTAGACTCACCACTGCAACTTTGCTCTTGCTAGAGACTTGCCACACAAATTTGCTACAAATTGGAAACGTGTCAACTAGAACTTGTGCTTCAAGTGCTCTGTAAGTGTACAACTTGCCAGGGAAGATGTGCAGCAAGTTAACAAGACTTACAATTCAATACTGCCACAAATATGTGGCAAGTTATCCTTGCTATCTGGGCTGGCTCTCCTACTCAACCCCTTTCCATGTGAATATCTCTACTACTCCCTAATGCAGTTTTAGTGCATACTGCAGAATGAATTCTCCCATTATTTTCTTTCTGCTGATAAAGTGAGCTGCCTTGCTGCCTGGCTAATCACTGATTCTAAAGGGATAAATATCTTGTCAAATAAAATGGTTTCTTCTGCTTGGAGGTGAAGGATTAACTTGCAGTTGCAGACTATAACTAGACTATAACAGTTTACTTAACTATTCTTCATCCTCACCACCACTATGGGGGAAGGATAAGGGCTCCATGACTCTCAAAGGATGCCTATCCTCTTCAACTCTGCCAGCTGATTGCAGGGATCTTTCTGATCACCCAGTGGAACCCCTCAGGCTCATTCTCTGAATGACTTGTCTTCCTGAGGGCTAATTCGATGCTGGGCATTATTTGCATACCCCACTTGGGTGAGAGCAGGGTGTTCTGCTGGTAGAACCTCTCTACAGGAATTTCTGGAGTGTCAATGGCTTTTTTGAAGGTCTGAGAGAATGGTGTGCATTATCTTTCCATGCCCATCTACCTGAGGCCAAGGAGAGTGAGTTGGACATTTGCTTGGGCATAGCAGGGGGGCACTCTGTGAGGTTTTGGACTTCTGCTGTTGTTTCCTTGTGTCTTTGAATTTGGAGCGTATTGTTGTAGGTGGGCACCCGGTTGACACCTTCAACTGGGGCCCTCTGAAGTTTTTTACTGGACTTCCTGATAGCAGCTTCTGTAATATTTCCAGGACTTCTTCTGCAACATCAGGTGGAACTCTTCCCCTTGAGCAGTGTGCCCAGCTTCTCCACAGCCATAAAATTTCTTTCCAGAAGTAATCTTGGCATTGTCTAATTCAGCTTCCCCTGATGCCTTCTCCCCTCAAGGTAAGGCAACCACTGCCCGTTGCACATCAGTAAGAGATTTCGGCATCCCCGCTTGATTCTGTGCCACCTGCCCAGCAGTCTTCTGAACTTCTGAGAATGTATGGGTCATCTGAGCTACAGTCTGAGGTGAAGCCTCTATGACCAGGGGCATTTCACTCTCAACTACTTCTGTTGCACCAGAACTGGTCTGAGCTGAGTATATAGTGTCTATAGTGACACCATGTCCATTTGAAGTATTAGATTTCTGTGTTAGGTTTCTTGGCTGTGATCAAGGCCTCTTCTTTCTGAATTATTTTGATCATTTTAGAATAGATTAAAGGGTGACTCTGGCCCCTTGTCTGGAGTTTGAGCATTATTGGGTCCAAAGCATGCACCCCTTTCAGAACCTGGGCCAATAAGACTTTGCTCGCAGCCTTAGCTTCCATTACACCCTTCAGGACAACTTTGCCCTTTGCTTTGGGTGAATGGGTAGGGGTACAATGTACCCCATACTCATTCGCATAGGGTGGGGGGGCCAGGATCTGGGGGCCCCCTTGTTAAAGGGGGCTTCCACATTCTGATAATCCCCCTGCCCGCAGACCCTGACAACCAACGGCCAGGGTTGTCGGGAAGAAGTCCTTGCCCCCATCAACATGGGAAAGAGGTGCTTTGGTGTGGGGGGCGCAGGTCCTCCCTCCCCCAAAGCACCAACCCCCCCATGTTGAGACCTGGTATGGTCCAGTAGGGGAGAGCACTCGCTCACCCACCCACTTTCCTGACCTGCCGGGCTGGGATAAGGGTCTGGAAAGGATTTTGGGGGGACCCCATGCCATTTTTGTTGATGTGGTGGCTTCCCTTAATTGTCTTGGGGGGGTACCCCATGCCAGTTTTTTTTTGTTTTCATTTTGGCAAGGGTTCTCCTTCAAGATCCTCAGCACACAAGCCTCACCAGAAGGCGGATCGTGATGATTCGACTTGTGGTGTGGCTTGTGTGCTGAGGATCTTGAAGGAGAACCCTTGCCAAAATGAAAAAAAAAAAAAACTGGCATGGGGTACCCCCCCAAGACAATTAAGGGAAGCCACCACGTCAAAAAAAATGGCATGGGGTCCCCCCAAAATCCTTTCCAGACCCTTATCCCAGCCCACAAGCCACACCACAAGTCCAATCATCACGATCCGCCTTCTGGTGAGACCTCTATTCAAATCAATGGGCTCTCATAGGGAACCATTTATTTTGACATGTCAAAAAAAAAAACCTTTGACAAGGCTTAACACGGCTGTATCCAGCGTTAAGCCGTGTTTAGCAGCTTTCACCAGCATCAGACGTTTTTACAGCTGTAACGCCGGTCCTCAGAACGCACTGGCCCTGGGTTTTTTTTGCAGCTTGAAAACGCCTATGCCACTTACAGCTCCTAAAAGCCTGTGTGTGCATGGACACATAATTAGAATAATATGGAGAGGCGTTTTTAAGCGTTTTTAAGCTGCAAAAAAAAAACGCCTGACGCTGCTAAAAGCAGCTGTAATATTGCCCTGTGTGCATGAGGCCATTAAGTTAAGTATACTATATTTTAAACAAAAAAATATTGTACTGCATGCAGAGAGTACTTTATATATTTCTTCTTTTTGAATCCCAAATGCAAACGGGCAATAGGATTGTGGAGGATGGAGACGGACTGAGGAACATCTGGCAGCTGAAGTGTGGAGTACAGCTGTGGCTTATAAGTCACCCACTTAAAGAGGGAAATGCGCATGTGACATAATATTTGTTAGGCCAGAATATAAGGTAAGAGCACAAATACGCTGGTGAAGGGATATGCACAAGAAGTGGAATAAACACCTTAGAAAATCACTGTGACAGTGGAAATTGAAAAGAGTTTTGTCTGTCATTATAATGAAGAAATGTTGGCACATTCTATTATGAACATTCACGTTTTGAGCTATGTATAATGTCAATACACTGACACATTGGACTTTTTTTTGAAAGATTTTTTTTATTTTTGAAATATCGGTAGTGCCACAAGATATTTATTCAATATTTATTATTTATGGATGAGTATTGCATGGCACAGATTTAATACATTTTATTAACACAGGAATTGTGAGCAGCAGTACTGACACTATCATATAATGTGTTTTTTTCCAACATTGAGATCATATTTATGACACTATTATACAAATATAAAAATTTAAATATCATTGGAATTTTGGTTGATAATTGGTGAATTGTATGTTTATTGAGATTTTTTTCATATCACCACTCTCTCTAATAGTGATTTTGCTTAGGGTTTTTTACTTTATTTTTTATAACTTAATTATATAATTGAAAAGGCTGGTGTTTTTTTTCTATGTTGCCCTCAAAGTCACATTAAATGGACCCTCCCCCTACTGTACAATATTTTTTAAACATTTTTTTGCTTTGTTAAATGTCCCCCATAGAGCCTAGATTCCTATGCCATTTTCAACAATAGCTAGCCTATTATCCTCAAAAATTATCAGAATTTTGTGTCAAGATTCGTTCCCCTACAGAGGTCAATAAGGGACTAAGTTCTGTTTTTTTTTTTTTTGTTTTTTGTTTTTTAAATTCAAACGGGATTCAACTAATCATCTGTAGATCAAACCCAGGCAGATTCACCCATCCCTGATAGCAGCTTTTTTTATGATTATTAATTTATTTTAATGACAGAGGCAGGCATCACAAGGCACCTTTTATCAGCTTTATTCGATGGAAAGCCCAAGCCATTCTGAATATACCCTTGTCAATAAGTACTGTAACTGTATTTACTGTATGGTGCACTTGACTAACAAAGTAATGTTGATATATTTACTGAACTTGCATAATTAGAGTTGAGAAGAGTGAAGATGAATATGCCAAAGCGAAGATGTAATCAATGTGTAAAACCTAAATAAGACTTTGGAGTAGATTTCATTTGGACAATTTGTGTATCCATTTACATACTGGTAAAGTGCGAAGCCTCCTGATTATCACACCCTTAAAGGAGAACTGCAAATAAAACATAACATTTGATGATGATTTATTTGATTTGATGATAAGTATGCACATGTGAACATCTATTTAAGTCTGTATTTTAATTTTGGATGCACTTTTTGACAAAAAATTAATGGTCTGTGAAATTTTAACCCTGTTGCTGAATTAACACCTTTCTGCAACAACATCCTCCCTCTATGTGCTTTTTAGAACAAACTGGTCATTGTAATCAATGCACTTCAATCTAACGGCATATAATATATCCCCACCCACTCTCACTGGAAATGTGCATACCTAGTAGGAAGGGATTTGTTCTACTAGCAAGTTTCCTGATATTTTTATCTTTTTATCATTCTCCGTTTAAGACAGAGCACCATTGAAATTTACCTAACTAACCTGTACCTGGTGATGAGAGAGCTCTCTTTATGCCCCGGTCCATACACCTCTGAACGTTAGACAGCGAATGTCCAAACTGAGAATCAAAACCAGTAGAAGACTGAAGGTGGATGTCTCAGCCATGGCGTGCTCTCAAAAATGAGTGCAGAACTGCAGTGTATCACTGTGGACAACAGGATACAGATCAGACCAGCATCTGGCAGGGTACTGCCACCACCAGAATAACATGCAAGCTTGAATGGTTGTCATGGAGGAAGCTGGAGTCGGCAATCATGGAGTCAGATAGGAAGAAGGCAGTGGGGGAGTCATGGTCAGGAAACCGGCCAGGGTCACATCAGAAAGCAGGTAGGCAGAAACAAGCTATGGTCAGGACCTAGATGGGTCAGCAACAGGTAGGCAGAACAGAGCAGATCCATATGTAATTGGGGTCAGGAACAGGTAGACATAAAGTGGGTTAGATACCCCGAGGAGTTCAAAAGGTAGGAGGGGAACAAGGCGAACATTGGTCTTACCTATATTTATGAACTTTATTATATATCAAAGTTGGACAGATACAGTAATGCGGACTGCGCCATACAGGTTAAAACATAGGACAACGTTGCTGTAAAAAGTGCACACCCGGGTTCACATGCAGACCACAATCGTGTATTATAATGAAGTGCAGGCAATACTGTAAATAGATATAGATAAGTGTGTGGGGGTTCAGTTCTAGAGAGATAGCATGAAATCTCAGTGTTGTTAGCCTAGATATGGCTGCACAGATACACTGTGGACGTCTGCTCTCAAATAATTATCTGAAATGCACCCCTCAAATTTGCTTATCATGCAGCATTGGTCAGTGTTGGGGGTCAAGTTGCAATGAGACGCTGTCCTATGTTTTAACCTGTATTGGGCAGTCTGCATTACTGTATCTGTCCAATTTTGATATATAATAAAGTTCATAATCATAGATAAGACCACTGTTCTCCTTATTCCCCTCCTCCCTTTTGAACTCCTCTGGGTATCTTCTCCAATTTGTGTCTTCATAATCCTTCTCGTTCAGGAGTTGACGGGATAGGCACCACCAAAATCGGTGAGTTGGCATACCTATTAGTGCTGGCCAACGCATTGGTCCAGCACTCCTGATCCTACAGTACCCAACCTGGTATTTTATTAATTGTTATAATCAGCAATGGGTAGGCAGAGCAGAAGCTGGGTCATGCTGGGTAAGCAACATGTAATCAAAGCAGAAACAGGTCCAATGGCAAGCCTGGTAAGCTAGGGGTAGGTAAATAACAAAATCAGGGTATTAAGATCACAAGATAAATAGCTACAAGCTATATTCCTCCCTAAATAATCAGTTAATCACTCAGCATGGATTGTTTTTTTCTCAGCAAATTGGAGTTACGCTTTAAATATTATATTACTAGTAATTAGGTGGGCTGTTGGGTACATACCTCTGGTATGTACAGTAGATGTCACTACTTACAGCTGTTACATATATAATACTTTCTATACCCTGTACAAATTACTGCTCAAATTACTTCCAGTTCCTGTTCCTGTGGAGATATACTCACAAACATATCATGTGGGTGGCACAGTGGTGTAGTGGGTAGCACTCTCATCTAGCAGTAAAAAGGGTCACTGGTTCCAATCCCAACCACGACACTACCTGGAGTTTGCATGTTCTCCCTGTGCCTGCGTGGGTTTCCTCCCACACTCCAAAGACATGCTGGTAGGTTAATTGGCTTCTGTATAAATTGGCCCTAGTATATGAATGTGAGTTAGGGACCTTAGATTGTAAGTTCCTTGAGGGTAGGGACTGATGTGAATGTACAATCTACATGTAAAGCACTGCGTAAATTGACAGCACTATATAAGTACCTTAAATAATAATAATAATATTTTGGATGCCTAAACTTAAAAGCACTCCATTACTCACAGACACAGTGTAGATCAAGGAAAAGCAATATTGTAATAGGGAAAAGATCAGCAGCAAGAAGCCTACAGGCAATACCAGTGAATGGTCCTTTGCCCTGTGCCCTATACAGTAACTGCCCCTTTGGCCACAGCTTCCACAGTATGGTGCTCTATATGGCAAGTTAAAGTCATTAACCATATTATTACAGGGGGTCCCCGACTTATGAACGCCCGACCTACGAACAACCCCTACTTACGAACGGGGCGCTGCGGGGACCCTCCGCCATTTTTCGCCGTCTTCCGGCCGTTCTGCGCATGCGCGGCCATACAGAGCCTCGGAAAATGCCGGAAATGTCCGTAATTTGCCGCGCATGCATTACATGAACGGCATTAGACGGAACATCGGAAATGTCCGGAAATGTCTGTATTTGTCAGTCTGCGCATGCGTGGCCGACTTACGAACATTTCCCACTTCCGTACAGGCGGGCAGTCCCTAACGAGTTTGTAACTTGGGGACCCCCTGTATTATTATTTGGGATTTTAATAATTTGAAAGATCTAGCTCACCTACGTACCTGATTTACACAACCCACATAAGCTTTTCTCTGCATGAATACAAAACTGTTGCCTAGTAAATATGGCATGTGCCACTCAAGTTTAGATAACCCTGATTGGGTCTGTACACATTTCCAGCTCGCAACAAGTCATCCTGTTCTTAAAGACTAGCATTAGAATCACAAAGGGAAAGGTCAGACAGGGTTTTACATAAGTGAAACACCTTTAATTTAAATAGACTTTCAGACCAAAACAGATGGTAATCAACATCTAAATTAGATCAGCAAATATGTTCCTTATCATGTTCTTCTCTTGATCTGGGTAGAGAAAAAATGTACATGATTAGTCAGGCAATCAAAACTGAAAACTTTTTTTTTTCCTTAGCAATGAATAATAAGACAATTATCATCCATTAACTTCTTTCCAAATCACCATTATAGAAAACTAATCCTTAATTGCATTTAAAACATCTCCCTTTTGTTGTGATGCTTTAAACGTTTTTCTCTCGGTTCTGAATTTCACTGCTCTTGAAGAGCCCCAGAAATAATGACAAAATCCATCATTTGCTTCCTGTTATCATTTATTTACAGACAGGCCTTGACAAATGTAAAGTCTTCATTAAATATAAAAAGGCAGCACAATAATCCACATAGACAAAAGGGCTTTGAAAAGAACTGCTATCTACAAAAACAAAACTTCATCTTTTCAACTCATCCACTAACTTTGAAGAGGGGTGCAGGTGTACCCACTTTTCAATATTAGCACGTCAGTATTATTTGAAAAAAAAAAATACATTAAACGTAAGTAACAGAACTTTTTTTTTATTGTGGAGGAAGACAATTATACAAATTATATCTATGAAAGACAGAGAATGGATGTACCTTGAACTTTGTCTATGCATGGAGAACAATAGGAAATTAATAATTAAATCTATTACATATGCTCATCCATTGCACAAAAGACACCTCAGCAGTTCAAACAGTGCCGTATTTTCATTTGAATAGTTGTTCCATGTTGCAGTTTTTTTTCCCCCAAACTCATTATATAGGTATTGTGCTTTAAATGTAACTGATAAGTTTATAAGCTTTAGACTACGAATAAGACTACATTTTAAAGCACAACTTGTGAATAGCGTTGACATCTCCCAGCCTTCGTTTTGAGGATTCTTTGTTTCTGAAATAATGAAATTAATTTGCCTTTGTAATTTCTCATCTCACACAGTCAAAATAGCACTTTAGAATCCATTTAAAGATAGCTGCAGAGCGTAGCTGATCTTGGCTGTAAAACAGGATGGAAAGCAAACATCACCCACTCTGCACTTTTAACCCAATGTTATTATACTCTTTGTACACAATTAAAGCTTGCTGCTGGATTGTTGATAGAGAATCATTAAATTAACAACTCTGATAGTTATATAAGGTTTCATAATTATTTAAAGTGGATTTCCATTTTAATCTCTCTGCTTGGGACTTTTCCAGGTAGAAATACAGAAGAGTTCTTCCCGGATGATCTTTTCCACTACCACCCACAGCTATTTAACTTTAATGGCAATTGGATGCAAGAGAAAATTTCTAGTTTTTGCACTGCAGTCTGTTAAAACCTGGAATTATGGCATAAACTATAAAATAAAAAGTAAAAATTCAGTTTTATAAAAATTGTACTCCAGGAAAACAGGTTAATACACAAATGAAATATATATCTTGAAGCTGTTATATCTGCTTAAGCAGGGGTTTTCAAATTTTCTAAACAAAAGGCCAGTTTATTGTCATTAAGATATTAGGAGGGCCGGTCTGTGGTCCCCCGGAAGTAGAAAATGCCCCAGCATCAGTGGGAGTAAACAATGCCTCTTACTTAGTGTTCAGGGGGAGTAAAGAAACAAAGACATAGCACATCTGGCGAGTAGGACAGAGACTAGTGTCCTATTATTGGTATTGGAGAAATAGTGCCCCATGGCTGGTGTCCTTGGGAGGAATAGTGCCCCATGGCTGGTGTCAGTGGGAGGAATAGTGCCCCTACGCTAGCATCATTGGGAGGAATATTGCCCCATCATTGGTGTCATTGGGAGGAATAGTGCTCCATCGTTGGTGTCATTGGGAGGAATAGTGCCCCATTGCTGGTGTCAGTAGGAGGAATCGTGTGCCGAGGGCCAGCTAAAAGCAAGCAAAGGTCCACATTCACCCTGGCCCGGTGGTTGTGGGGGTCTGCGGGCGAGGGGCTTATCGAAATCTGGAAGCCCCCTTTAACAAGTGGGCCCCCAGATCCCACACCCCCTATGTGAATGGGTATAGGGTATATTTTACCTCTACCCATTCACCAAAAAATGTGTCAAAAAGTAAAAACCATAATACACATCTTTTGACAATTCCTTTTGTTTAAAAAAATATAAAAAGGTGTCCGGCGATGTCCATTCATCTTCAATCACGGTGCAGACGGACCCGAAAGATAGAAAAAAAATTAAAATACTCGGCCTCCATGGGAGGCGTCCCGCCGACTGCTGTTTTTTTGCTGTGGCAGCTGTTATATAGGCAAGGGCGGGGCCACCTGGTGATGTAATCAAGTGACCCCGCCCCTTCTAACGTCATGTGCCTTGTTAAAGGGGGCTTAGAGATTCCTATAAGCCCCCCGCCTGCAGACCCCTACAACCTCTGTGCCAGCGTTGTGGGGACTAGGCCCTTGTCCCCATCAACATGGGGACTAGGTGCTTTGGAGGCCCCAGGGGGACCCCAAAGCACCCTCCCCATGTTGAGGGCAAGCGGCCTGGTATGGTTCAGAAGGGGGGGGCGCTTGCTCGCCTTTTCTGGCCTGCCAGGCTGAGGGTCTGGTATGGATTATGGGGGTGACCCCACGCTATTTAAAAAAAAAAATGGCGTTGGAGTTCCCAAAGGGCCTGGTATGGACTGGGGGGGACCCACATCAATTTTCTCTTCAATTTTTTATCTATATTCCCAGGATCCAGCAATAGATTACAGCCACAAGCAATTTTAAATGACATTTTTTCCTTTAGAAATTTAATTTTGATAAGGCACAGTAAAACCCATGAGACAGATACGCCATTTTACAGGCAGACTAAGGGGACCACCCCATGTAACGATATTTAAAGGAATATTTGGCTTTTATTGTTTCACTTTAAGCATTATTAAAATCACTGCTTCTGAAAAAACAGCCATTTTAAAAACTTTTTTTTTGCATTGGTACATGTCCTCTGGGGCAGTACCCGGTCCCCAAACACTTTTAATGGCAATAACTTGCATATAAGCCTTTAAAATTAACTTTTGATTTTTCACATTCGTGTCGTATAGACTTTAACTGTGTTCGCAAGTTCACACAAACTTTTTTGTCTGTTCGCATGTTCTGGTGCGAACCGAACCGGGGTGTTGTTCGGCTTATGCCTAGTGGTGTGGTGCTTTGGTTTTTCATTTTTATTACACTACCCAGCCTGTGACTTGACAGTGAAAAAAGAAAAAGCAGAATAACAAGCTCATCTATTTTTTTCAGGTCTCTCCTTTTATAAACATGTTCCTTGTTAGCACATGAGCACTGAAGCACAAATGATTAGCATCTTGTGCTGTTTCTCCCTTTCTAGTCTGGGCTTTGCTGTACTGGGGACTACAGGAGGCAATGCCAAGTAAATTTCAATTATTTATACTGCTTGCATAAAAAATAAATGTTTTTAATAATATACGAATCAATATAGTGCGGAAGTAATTTGTATGCTTTTTATCTGCCTGAAAAGCAATCTGTTCCAGGAGAACTCTACACATTGCAAAGGTTTTTTTTTTTTTTTTTTATAGCAAATTTCATTGTAGATTATCTCCTTTTTTAAGAAATTCATATTTGCCTTTCTCAATGGGAGGGTTTGTCCTCATTATTACCACCTGAGAGCCAAAGAATATATTTGAAAAGATGAAACTCATTTTGTGGAGGATTCCTTTTATTTGTTTTCCAGTCCTGTGAAGACATTTAGGAAAAACTGTCAGACCATTGCACAACCAGGAAATTAGATTTCTATGTGGTTCTGTACATAAACAGAATGTCCTTAGTTCACCAAATTTCAATGAAGTGACATTCTAATATTTGACAATTTGGCAAAACTATAGCCGTTGCAAATTTAAATTAAAAGGTAATGGTAATAACAGTTATCTACAAAACTGTAAAGCAACTATATAGGATGCTGTGTATCAAATTTTGGTTGAAAGTGGAGTTTTCATGTAAGCGGTTTGTGTATAAAAAATGTGGAAATTTAGGAACATTAACCTTTCTGGATTCACCCACATTCTTGGTGAATCTTTATCAAATGTGCTGCAGATTTGGAAATAGACAAAAGAGCAATGCAGGCTACTATAAGGAAATACTTGTAAATTGTTGCACTTGTTTAGAGGCCTTTTCTGACACATGTAGTTTACTTTTTGCAAAAAAATGACTTAGAACCCCCAAACATTATATATATATATTTTCATCATAGAGAATAAAATGGTGGTAATGGCAATTTTTTATGTCACACGTTTTTTACACAGCGGTTTTTCAAACACTATTATTTTTTTTTAAATGCACTTTAGAAAAAAACGTTGTATGATATGAAAGATGATGTTATGCCAAGTAAATGGATACCTAACATGTCATGCTTTAAAATTGTGCACGCTCGTGGAATGGCGCCAAACTACGATACTTAAAAATCTCCATAGGCGACGCTTCAACAATTTCTACAGGTTATCAGTTTAGAGTTACAGAGGCGGTCTAAACCCATTGAAATGTGGCAGGAGGGGGGACAACCCCTCCCGCCGCTTCTAAAAGTGACCCAGTTTTTTTTTCTGAGAGATAGGTTTTTATGTTTGGGTTAATAAAATAGGGGAAAAAGAGCATAGGGCAAGGAGGTACTGGGATACAATTTGAGGGAGTAGACCTCAAGATAGAGGAAAGTAAAGATATTGTGTGCCCGATGGGACATTATAATTTCATATATTGTTGTATACCTAAGGAAGATGTATTTTTGTGTTTCTCCTGTCCTGTGAAATAAATAAAAGATTTGAAAAAAAAAAAAGTGACCCAGTGGTGAATCCGCCGCTTGGGCGACTTTTATGAAAAAGATTGGCGCCTGAGGGAAAAAATTATACCGGGTTATGGTATCTTGCTGCAGCCATAACTCCAGTATTTAAAGTATTGGCATATTTTCTAGGGCTGTTACTGATTAAAATGTTTGTGTTCGATTAATCGATTTTTTTAAAATCGATTAATCAACTAATTTCGATTAATTATAACGCACATACAGATCCAACTACTTTTAGCTGATCTCCTTTCATTGCAACTCTGCATTAGTCAGTGGTAAATGTGGTATACACTATATACAATCACCCGACACTAGTTAGTTTCCACAATCCATGACTTAACTTCACAGTTCACAAATATGTTTTAAATTCAAACTGTAGCACTGACGTAAGTAATTTTTTTTCCCACAGTAGCGTGACAATCCCTCCACCTCTGGTCTAACTAATCAATCTCACCTTATAGCATGGACCCCTGTGCAAACAGGTCATGTGAGCGGGTGTCAAAAGGGTTAACACGGACCATAGACTTCTCTCAAGTCTCCTTAGATCTCAGAAAGGATGCCAGGTCATGGGTAGAAAGAAAAGATCTAAGTGCTCCCTGCTTAAGTATAAGATTACATTTTTGTGTTCAAACACAAACTACTCACATAAAGATGAAAAAAACACAGCATGTAAAGCCGACAATCGTGTTAGTTCCGTAGGGCAGCAGCGGGTGACGTCATGCATAGCTCCTCCCCCCGTACGTGTTACATTCAATAAGTACTTTAACGTCACCGGACTCCTCCCCCCTTCCCTTCGTTAGCAGACGGAGGCACTTGGGGAAGGGGGGAGGAGTCCAGTGACGTCGATGTCTGTGATGTCACCGGATCTCCGACGGAACTCCCTGAAGCCGGCAGAGAATTTTGATCGATCAAAAGAATTTTGATCGATCAAAAGAATTTTGATCGATCAAAAAAATGTATCGATTAATCAAAGAATTAATCTTTAATTTCCACAGCCCTAGAATTTTCCCTAGTTAGGAGGTCGGCAAGTTTAACATTCACCAATTTATAAATATGATAAATGCTACAGAAACCTTCACTGAAAGAGGAGGTTCATTCAGTTAAAAAAAAAAATAGAAGTCAGCAGTTACAAATACTGTAGCTGCTGACTTCTAATAAAAGGACATTTATCTGTTCTGGGACCAATCACTGTCCTCACCTGGGCCAGCTTTTCGCCGGTATTTGGGTCCCCAGCGCCGGCATCTTTACTGTGGGAAATTAGCTGTGATCTACAGCCAGCTACCCAATGAGCATGTGTAAGGATGTCTGCACTCTCTGAATGTCCAAAGAGGATGCGTGGGAACATTAGCATGCAGATACTGGTTGATCTATTTTAAATGAGTTAATGTATGAGACAATTTTGATAGCAAATGTGCTTTAGGAATCAGGTGGATAATGCCATGCCACCTCAGGGTGTAGATCTCATAGGTAATACAATAAAACAAAAAATGATTGTATTACTCACAGTCCTTGGGAGAGAAAGTTAGGGTTACAAATGCCTATGATTAAAGCAGAACTCAAGTACTTTACATGTCACATCACAGGAAAGGTGACCAGCCTCCATTTGACTCTATCCTGCCTCCAGACAGGGCCAGCTTTCATAACCAGACACCCTCAAGCTGTTGACAATGTGGGAGGGTAATCCAAATTATCTGTTCTTCTAGTTGAGTAGACCAATTGATTTGCAAAGTAGCTGCTTTCCAGAGTCAGAAATTAAGAACAAATTGTTAATTACTTAAATGTAGTGATATATCTGTTATTAGAAAAGTTTTTGACTAGATTGAAGATTTTCAAAAACTTTTTGATTTTAACCTAAAACTACGTTTTCGGGGTTGGGAAGAATGATTATAAAATAATTCTACCCACTAGTACATTTGTACAGGAAAGAAGTTATATATTTTATTAAATGTCAAAATGAAACAAGAGCTTGAAGAAAAGGATTTAGAAAAGGTTGATAATGATGGACATAAAAAAATCAATTCAACCTCACATATAATTATGCATCACCTCCATCATGTATCAAGATTCAATCACAATCCCTTTTATGATGTAGTTTAGTCAAGGTGAGCTATTTATTTTTAGTAGCCTTTATTAGGTTGTTGCATAAGCCTGGACTGGCTAACTAGCTTTGTTATGATTGTGCCAAGGCAAGTTAATGGCAAATTATAATGGGGAATTTTATTTTAGTTAGATTTTTACATTTATAATCTTTTTAACTGTTGTTTTATAACTATGTTTACTATGCATACACAATCTTTGTTTTGCATGACAAATACAAAAATATTTGATACCAACATTTTAATAGCTTGCATTTGTGTTAAAATTTACCAATTATAAGAGAAATATGTGCATTGGCCTCAATGGCCTTCCTCTGAAAACAGTTCTATTCAATATTGCATGTGTAACCAAGCAAAAAATTAGCAAATGTGCAATTAATAAACATATGACTCTGCAAATACTGCATAAATAAACATAAACATAATGTGCAAAAATACAAATAGTGAACATATGACTGTTAAAAAAATCGTGCATATAAATTTAGTAAATGACCAATAATAAATTGCAAGACAATAAATGAGTCCACATGTGAAACATCAAACATAAAGATATGGGTGTAAAAATTCACTTTAGCCCTTGGTGGTATGGAACAGAAAAAATCAGTCCAAAAAGGTGAATGGAAATGAATCTGTGATGGCTAAAAACAGTTTAAGGTATATTGGAGATATATTCGACATCTAGATAGACCACCAGTCAATATAATTCACTGTACACTGTGCATCCACCACCAAGCAGAGAGAAAGAATACTCTTATCGGACTAAGTGAACCCCATGCCAGCGGCAACACAGTCAAACAAGCATGAGAACTGGGAATGTAGTCACTCGCAGGGGACAGCGTAGAGGATCGACTTCAACACCATTTCATCAACAGATACAATCTTGAACTTCACCTTCATAAAAGAAAGTTTATTATAAAAGGTAGAACACTTACATCAATGATGATAAGTTCAGGCACAGAGAAGATGTGATCACAATTAAATCCAGGAAGTGCAATAACATGGAGCTAGCTCACTATGATCCGATGCGTTTCGTCCCCTAGGACATCACCTGGGGTATGTCCTATGGGACAAAACGCTCCGGCTCGTAGTGAGCTAGCTCCATGTTATTGTGCTTCCTGGATTTAATTGTGATCACATTGGTTGTTTTCTGAAAGTGCACTAAAGATGCAGGACTTTTGGTGTGCTTTCAGAAAATGCAGAAAAATACGTGCAACCTAATAGAAGCTCTAACACTGGGTAAAATGTAGGAAGACCCCCTTCACATTACACAGCCCCATACCCCTCGACCACTTCACATTACACAGCCTCCCTACCTCTGGACCCCTTTACATTACACAGCCCCCAAACCTCTGAACCCCATTACGTTAGACAGCTCTGCACCTCTGGACCCCTTTACATTACACAGCCCCCTCACCTCTGGACCCCTTTACATTACACAATCCCCACACCTCTGTGTCACATTTCAGGTGTGAGGCCGGATTACTGAGAGGGCGCCCCTTGCGGTTAAATGCAATGCACCCCTGGGAGTGATACAGGGAGTGCAGTGCCCAAAGAAGCACGGTTTGCCGGTACTGCTGTTGGATGAGCTGGTTAACAGAGAGCAGCTGGGGTGCGCTGGGTAGACTATGTTGACAGCTGTGCAAGGTGGTACCACAGGTATAGAACAGCAGCGTGAACCAGGAACAAGTCAGTAGCCAGGCCAGGGGTCACACACAGTAGAATCAATCCGAGATAGGTACAGGAGCAAGCCAGGTCATACACGGAGGGCAGGAGAAAACAGAGTAGTCAGCCGGTCCAGGATCAATAACACTGAAGTAGACAGGTGCAGAGTAGGGATGAGCCCAGTGTTCGATTCAAACCCATGTTCGAATCGAACATCGTCCGTTCGTCCGTTCATCGAAACCAGAACTTTGTGGGCCGTTCGCATCAAATTTGTGTGATACGAATGGCCCACAATGCACTGCGCCAGTCGCAGTGCATTGCTGGCTGATCATTGGCCAAGCATGCACTGTGACCCAGCATGCTTGGCCAATCACAGCGCCAGCAGCGAGGAGAGCCATAATTGACCACAGGCAGGATACCTGTGGCCAATTATAGCTCAGGGGGGTTTAGTACACGTCCCCCACACTATATAAGGCCACCAGTGCCGCGGCCTTGTGTAGTGTTGTGCGGCGTTCATAGAGAGAAGGATAGGCAGGGACAGTGTCAGCTGTGCTTTATATTTCTTTAGATAGCGCTGTTACAGTGAGTGTAGTGTTCAGGGAGAGAGCATGATAGGCAGGGACAGTGTCGGCTTTGCTTTGCTTCCTAACCTAGCACTGTTACAGTAGGTGTAGTGTGCCTCCTGCACACTGCACAGCATACACCTGAATCTACCCCCTCATTGCTGGTGTTGCGTAGTTGATTTGTGTAACACAGGCATCTGCCTAATATTCAGTCAGTGTAGTGTGCCTCCTGCACAGCATACACCTGAATTTAAATAGCACTGATTGCTGTATAAATGACAGTGGTCCCAAAAATGTGTCAAAAATGTCCGATGTGTCCGCCATAATGTCGCAGTCACAATAAAAATCGCTGATCGCCGCCATTACTAGTAAAAAAAAATATTAATAAAAATGCTATAAAACTATTCCCTATTTTGTAAATGCTATAACTTTTGCGCAAACCAATCAATAATCGCTAATTAAATATGTAGAAGAATACGTATCGGCCTAAACTGAGGAAAAAAAATGTTTTTTTTATATATTTTTTGGGGATATTTATTATAGCAAAAAGTAAAAAATATAGAATTTTTTTTCAAAATTGTCACTCTATTTTTGTTTATAGCTCAAAAAATAAAAACCACAGAGGTGATCAAATACCACCAAAAGAAAGCTCTATTTGTGGGAAAAAGGACGCAATTTTGTTTGGGAGCCACGTCGCATGACCGCGCAATTGTCAGTTAAAGCGACGCAGTGCCGAATCCCAAAAAGGGGCCTGGTCCTTTGGCTGCAAATTGGTCCTGGGCTTAAGTAGTTAAATGGCTTTTTTTTCCTTTACAAATGTCATTTTGTGCAGGGACAGTTCTAAACATGGGAAACGCATGCCACTTCACAGGCATACTTTAGACACCCCCCCCCCCCCTCCCAGGTACGATATTTAAAGGAATATTTCACTTTTTTTTTTTTTTTTTCACTTTATGCACCATTAAAATAAGTGCTCCAGAAAAAACTTCAGTTTTTAAAGCTTCTTTTTGCATTGATAAATGTCCCCTGGGGCAGGACCTGGGTCCCCAAACCCTTTTTAGGACAATAACATGCATATTGGCCTTTATAAATAGCACTTTAGATTTCGAACATTTGAGTCCATTGTAATTAATAGGGTTCTAACGTTCGTGCAAACTTTTGGTCCGTTCGCAGGTTCTGGTGCGAACCGAACCCGGGGTTGTTCGGCTCATCCCTAGTGCAGAGATCAAGATGTGAGCCAGGGGTCAAGCCAGAGGTTCAGGATAAATGGGTACAGCAAGCTGGGTCGGTAGCAGGAAGTCCAAAGGATCAGGATACACAAGGCACAGGAGACACAGGGAGCTGAAGACAAACAATCAATCTGTATGTGTCAGTGGCAGGTTTAAATAGGCCAGAGGGCGCCAACATCTATTACGTTGTGCGTGCACATCTGCGCGCACCCGCCATTGCGCATATGCGTGCGCGCATCCGCGTGGGGAATTGTCTAGCGCATCCATGACTAGTACTGGCATGATTGCCCATTCTTCGGCCATTTCCCTGACACTCTGGATCCCTTTACATTACACAGCTCCGCACATCTGGACCCCTTTACATTACACATCCCCCACACCTCTGGACCCCTTTACATTACCCAGCTCTGCACTTCTGGACCCCTTTACATTACACAGCTCCCACACCTCTGGACCCCATTACTTTAGACAGCTCCGCACCTCTGGACCCCTTTACATTGCACAGCTCTGCACCTCTGGACCCCTTTACATTACACAGCCCCCAACACACACCTCTAGACCCCTTTAGATTACACAGCCCCCAACACCTCTGGAACCCTTTGCTTTACACCGCCCCCCCCCCCCCCCCCACAGCTCTGCCCCTTCCTACCTTATTCAGACATGCAGAGCGGGAGACAAAGGGAAGTGGAGCAGGGAGCAGGAGGCAGAACGGGAGAGAGAAACAGCAGCACTGAATAGACAGTGGGAGCTGCCAGAGTTAACTTTCCAAGTTAACTGGTAGGTGATTGGTTGCTAGGTGGTCCTAGCAACCAATCACCTGCTGGTTAACTTGGAAAGTTAACTCCAGCAGCTCTCACTGTCTATTCAGTGCTGCTGTTATTCTTTGCCGTTCTGCCTCCTGCTCCCTGCTCTTCTCTCCTGTTAGTGAGCAGCGGAGGCAAACCTCACAACTTACAGAATATCAAGTAGGGTTATGAGAAACATTTAAGTTGGTTCAAAACTGTCCTCTGCTAAAAAAAAGCAGAGATAAGTCAGGACATCCCTTCACAGCCGTCTGATGATGAACAGCTTTAGAGAAGGACTCATAATGATGACGGGCTGCATAAAAATCACACATTGTGAGGTTTGAAAAGAGACATTTTTGGTTAAACACACTTATGCAAAAGGATGAAACCTGTTTTACATATAATGTAGTGCCGCTTTCAATAGGTAGCTGTCGTATGAGACATTCAAACCTCAGTTTGAAATGTAGGTATGAGTATTTCCAGTATTACACTGCTTTGATCATGAATGTGTTAGAAATATGAGAGAAGCCTAAAGCCTAGATAATAAATTATGTATGTATATGTAACAATGCTTCTATGTGTTTTCAGCTTCTCTGTATGCAAGCTGTGACAAAGTCTGAATAATATCACAATTGATAATTAATTTTTTTGTTTTAACATTATCATATAGGAGTATTGTTATTTTTGTAGCTATATTTTTTTCTTGTTTTTCTTTCTCGCCTGTTTTTTTAAGACTGCGCAGTGCCTCTATGTGCCATCTAGTAGTGCATATTGCTGATATGTATATAACAATCTGCTTATACAGACAACTGCCCTTGTAATACTTGAAAGCCTAACTTCAGCCACTTTTTTTTGGATGCAGTGAAGAAGAGTTAAAATTTGTGTCAGGCTTTTATTTCTAAATATGTCAATTTTGACCAAAATATAGCACTACCATATGCAATACAGAACAATGTATATAATAAATTATAAACAACCCTACTATAAGATTGCGTTCTAATGAATATTAAAAAAAAATATTCCCAATAAAGTCACAATTTTAGCTTGAGTTAATCATGGCTGGACATCAAAGAAAATAGGTGCATGAACTCAACCACGACCCGACCCCCCCAAAAAAAAAACGACCCCTCCACCCCCAACACCCCATCAGTGTTGGTCATCTTACTTTAAAAAGTAATTAGTTACGTTACAAATTACTTCTCCCAAAAAAGTAATTGAGTTAGTAACTCAGTTACTACATTGGAAAAGTAATTAGTTACTCAGAAAAGTAACTGTGATTTTTTTTTTTTTATATTCTTAGGGGCGGGTCTAGTATTACTGTAAGCAAGGGGTGCGTTCCCCCCTGCACGTCTATTTCCCCTCTGCACCCCCTGCACGTCTGTTCCCCCCAACACATATATCTGTTTCCCCTCTGTACCCCACTACACATCTGTCCCCCCCACACACGTATATCTGTTCCCCCTCTGTACCCCACTACACGTCTGTTCCCCCCCACACACACATATATTTGTTCCCCCTCTGTACATCTGTCCCCCCCAAACTCACGGATCGGATCGTTGCTTGGATCAGAGTCACGGATCGAATCATTTTTCGGATCAGCAAATAATAATTTAATTTGCAAAAACCTGTGAAAATTCCACCACCATAAAGCCCCCACTGTAATATTCACAATATCACCCACTGTAATATCCACGTCATCTCCTCAACTGTAATATTGGCTGAGTACGGCTGGGTACGGCTGAGCATGGCTGGGTATCGCCGAGTATGGCTGGGTATTACCGTGTATTGCAGAGTATGGCTGGGTATTACCGAGTATTGCAGAGTATTGCAGAGTATTGCAGAGTATGGCTGGGTATTACGGGGTATTGCAGAGTATGGCTGGGTATGGCAGAGTATTGCAGAGTATGGCTCGGTATTACGGGGTATTGCAGAGTATGGCTGGGTATGGCAGAGTATGGATGGGTATTACGGGGTATTGCAGAGTATGGCAGAGTATGGCTGGGTATGGCAGGGTGTTGCAGAGTATTGGCAGGGTGTTGCAGAGTATTGGCAGGGTGTTGCAGAGTATTGGCTGGGTATCGCAGAGTATTGGCTGGGTATTACCGAGTATTGCAGAGTATGGCTGGGTATTACAGAGTATTGCCGAGTATTGCAGAGTATGGCTGGGTATTACGGGGTATTGCAGAGTATGGCTGGGTATGGCAGAGTATTGCAGAGTATGGCTCTGTATTACGGGGTATTGCAGAGTATGGCTGGGTATGGCAGAGTATGGATGGGTATTACGGGGTATTGCAGAGTATGGCAGAGTATGGCTGGGTATGGCAGGGCGTTGCAGAGTATTGGCAGGGTGTTGCAGAGTATTGGCAGAGTGTTGCACAGTATTGGCAGAGTATTGGCAGAGTATTGGCAGAGTGTTGCAGAGTATTGGCAGAGTGTTGCAGAGTATTGGCAGAGTGTTGCAGAGTATTGGCAGAGTGTTGCAGAGTATTGGCAGAGTATTGGCAGAGTATTGGCAGAGTGTTGGCAGAGTATTGGCAGAGTATTGGCAGAGTATTGGCAGGGTATTGGCAGAGTATTGGCAGGGTATTGGCAGGGTATTGGCAGAGTATTGGCAGAGTATTACCTGGGTATTGGCTGGTATTGGCAGAGTATTACCTGGGTATTGGCTGGTATTGGCAGAGTATTACCTGGGTATTGGCTGGTATTGGCAGAGTATTACCTGGGTATTGGCTGGTATTGGCAGAGGATTACCTGGGTATTGGCTGGTATTGCAGAGTATTACCTGGGTATTGGCTGGTATTGCAGAGTATTGGCAGGGTATGTGCTGGCATCCGATCTCTCCCCTCCACTGTACAGATCTGTACACAGAGGGGAGAGAGGAACCGGCGTCATCTTGACGCCGGTTTGTTTACAAGTGATCGCTCCGTCATTTGACGGAGCAATCACATTGTAAATGGTCGACGGGTGCACCAAGATGGCCGCCGCTCCGGAGCTAGGCCGGAGCCGCGGCCTTTCCTAAGGCCGAGGCCGCGGACGGCTCCGCGGATCGCGGCGAGTAATTGCGGTAACGCCGCCCCAGTAATGGGAACGGCGTTACCGCGAGGGGAAGAGTAATCAGTTAGATTACTCGTTACCCTCTAAAGTAACGGCGTTTACTTTAATCGCGTTTCTTACATCACTGCCCCCCATACACACACACACTCTCCAAACTGCATAACATAGTGGGTTGGTCAATTTCACTAACAGTGGGAAGGTCTTAAAGGGACATTAAACACGAGGAGTGCATTACATACAGAATGCAAAATTGGGGAGTGCACATAGTGCTGAGTTCAGGGGTGTGCTACACACAGAGTGCACAGCTGCCTACCTCTGCATCCCCCATCCACATCTCACTTTTACTCCTCTTCAGATCTGACCTCTGAATGCAACCCCCCTCCACTACCCACATCTTCTCTCACCTCACTAAAAGTTCTACCATCTTTCATGTGTCTTACTTTCATTACTGTATTAGGCTGAAGCACCCAGCTGGCTCTAGTACCTCCCCGGACACTGTATGTGGTACCACATCTCTCACTTGCAGGGAGATCATCCAGTGGGGGTGTAGGCATCTGCACTGCACCCCGAGCACCTACATCTCCCTTGTCCCCATCCTGCACTCAGTGGGAGCCACTCAGGAGATCAGATGTGTGCGAGCTGTTGGGAGACAAGCCATCACTTGTAAACAAAGAAACCAGACTTCTGTGTTTACAAGTGATAGTGGTGAGGCGACTAAGGCTATTGCCGAGACGTGTCAGCTTTATTGTTTTATTGTCACTCTGATGTACCAATAAACAACACTTCAAGGATTACAGTTTTGCCAGCTCTTCTTACTACAGTGGTGAAGCGGGAGCAGAGAACCTGAGCCAGAGGTGGTGCAACTGATTTCCACCAAGTTCCAGCTGAAAAAAAGCCCTGAATATTACATATATTAAATGTATAACATTTGGTAGTGCTATATTTTGTATCAATTCAGGTTTTTATTTCCAGTTTTTACCCTATTTCAGAAATTTTCCCTTTTTCCTGTCACTGCATTGCCTGTACAAGCAAGAGGGCACCCCTTGTTATTAATGCTGTCTGTGCTTGTATGTCTCAGTGAAAAACTCTCCTAGTTGTTATAAGAACAGGAAAGCATGGACAGCAGTTAAAACATAAATCTTCCTCATTCTACTGTGTTTTTGCTTTTGCCTGGAGGGATTTTCAATCACTTCCTATTCTGAAAGGAAATGAGGGTAAACAGTTAGCAAAAAAACTAACAAAGGCTCTATCCAAAACAAAATAAAAAACTTTGGCTGGACTGGGATTTAGGCATTCTTGAACCCAATATAGGTTGTCACCCATCACCATGACTTCCTCGTTCTGGTTACATTAGATGCTAAAGATATATAGAAAATAATTTAAACAATCTTCCCTGGACAGGACATTTATTGATCACTGCTCTGTCAGTGTGTCGTTAAAACAGTGGTATGCATCTATATTTCTAAAGGATACATCCAAGCTCTCATGATGCAGATAGAAGCTGGTCCCCAAATAAGCATGATTAATAAACCATACTCGTCTTCCTCAGCTGGCTGCCTCCTCAGGGTGGAGACAGCCAACTCTGATGACTTACCAGACCCATGAGCCACTCTGTCTGCCGATCCTGCTGCCTCCTGGGTGATCTGATTATTATTATACACAATTTATATAGCGCCAACGCAGTGCTTTACAATGTAGAGGGGGGCAGCACAATTACAGTACAGTTTAATACAGAAGGGACAAGCTGGTCCCATGAGCATGATTAATAAAATCTGGCTCTAGCTACCCACACACCACTGAGCATGCTCACATAAATGCTAAAGCAGTACTCAATGCCCCCCACCCCCATATTTTTTCCCCACTTACCTGTAGAGCTGTAGTGCTCTTTAAAGCACATGCTCAGCAAATCCTGCATTGTCCCATTGCGATCCACTATTTGGGTGCCACACAGTGGGTTTCGTCCCACCATACTCGTCTTCCTCAGCTGGCTGCCTCCTCAGGGTGGAGACAGCCAACTCTGATGACTTACCAGACCCATGACTTATCAGACTGTCCTCCAGACAACCCCTCTGCCACTCTGTCTGCCGATCCTGCTGCCTCCTGGGTGATCTGATTATTATTATACACAATTTATATAGCGCCAACGCAGTGCTTTACAATGTAGAGGGGGGCAGCACAATTACAGTACAGTTTAATACAGAAGGGACAGGAGGGCCCTGCTCATTCAGCTTAAATTCTAAAGGGAGGGGGTGGTGGTACAAAAGGTAATAGATACAGGGAATGATTTGATGGGGGTGGCTCGGGGACAGTTGTTAGGTGGGTGTGGGATAGGCTTCCCTGAATAAGTGATTTTTTAGGGATCTCCTAAAGGTGGACAGGTTAGGGGCTGATCAGATATACCGGGGAAGGGAGTTACAGAGGATGGGAGAGGCTCTGGAGAAGTTTTGAAGGTGAGCATGAGAGGAGATAACAAGGGAGCTAGAAAGCAGGAGGTCCTGGGAGGAGCGGAGGGGACAATTTGGGCGATATCTGCAGATGAGGTTGGTGATGTAGCTGGGGACGATGTTGTGGATGGCCTTGTATGTTGTGGTTAGCATTTTGAATTTTAAACGGTGGGGTAGGGGAAGCCAGTGAAGGGATTGGCAGAGAGGGGCAGCAGTCACGGATGGCTTAATAAACTGTATAAGTCTGATGTAAGTATCACAGGAGGCTACAGAACCAAGCAATGTCATTCTGGACTAGACCATAACGGTGGGAACAGAGCTAAAAAATTAAAAAAATTGAAAAATATATATTTTCCCTCAATTCTGCTTGGGGTGGGGGGCATTAAAGCAGAACTTAACTCCCAAAGGGCCTCAGGGGAGCTGAAAATAGTGATAGCATGAAAACCTGAATTTTTCAAAAATAACATCACCTTTAAATATCAAGAGGTTCCAGGCAGAATTGGATATATGTATAGATAAAGTAATACTTTTAATTCAAGATAATCATTTCAATAGTCTCTAGTGATTTACCCTGAAAACACGAACACAGTTTTTATCTGGTATCTCATCAAAGCACTTGCATGTTACAAGCCTGGCATGGTATAAGACAGGCACAGTCTAACAGACAGATTGGTTCAATAAGGAAGTTGTTGAACTGCAAGTGAGTTAATTTGACTCCAAAAGAGGTTCGAGTTTAACAAAGCTTTGTCATCACAGGAAGGGATAGGCAGCAGGGCTGGGCATTTAAAATTCTTTAGTGATGAGTAAGTAGCATTCCTGTCCTGCTGGGAAAAAGTAGGATTCAAAGAGATGCCTGCAGTGCCAGAGGGAGAAAAATCAGCGACAAATTAGGGACTTACAAATTACAGAGAGCTACAATCTACTTTTACTTCATAGACAAATAATGACTGCAGGGCCTCACAATTCACAGAACAGTCCAAAAGCCATAAAAATAGCGCCAAATCCAATACAGATAATTGCCTCGCAGATTTTTATTGTAATTAGCAATCCCTAAAATTACATTTAACCAAATTAAAGTCTCTAATTCCATCTTGTTTTTTGGCTTTTAAGCAGATTCTTTATTGGAGTTGTTGGTAGTGAGCGGTTTCAAGGAATAACAATGAGTGAAACGGTAGTTGTGAAAAAGCAGGATGGCTCACAGACAAATAGCAGACATTTCATGACAGCAGATGGAGGAAGGTAAAGAAAATGTAAGCTCTTCATTCCTCATATGACACAATAGAATTACTTTTTCCAGCAGGTTAATTCTAAGGCCTTGTTCACCCTTTTGATGCTCTTTTCTGTGCATCTGAAATTGATTTCCTTTTTAAAGGGCAACCCCAGTTTGGGTGTTAAAGTGGACTTGTCAATAATTCTGCAAGATTGTATGAATCAATTATTGATATGCCACAATATACAAATATATAATAATTATGCAAGAAAATTCTATAGCTTACCTTTAAAAGAACTTCTTGCATTCCAGTCCAAAGACTTTGCCTACACTGTTATGATGTCATCAGTCTGCTGCAGGCAGGAGGAAGCATTTTCTCACTCTCCTCTCCCCCAGTGATTATTATTTAAGGTACTTATATAGCACCATCAATTTACGCAGCGCTTTACATATACATTGTGCATTCACATTGGTCCCTACCCTCAAGGAGCTTACAATCTAAGGTCCCTAACCTACATTCATATACAGTGGCCAATTTAGACAGAAGCCAATTAACCTACCATCAAGTCTTTGGAATGTGGGAGGAAACCGGAGTACCCAGAGGAAACCCACGCAGGCACAGGGAGAACATGCAAACTCCAGGCAGGTAGTGGTTGGGATTCGAACCAGCAACCCTTTTTACTGCTAGGTGAGAGTGCTAACCAATACACCACTGTTTATTAGTCACTTGTCACCCATTAATCACTTGCTGACTGCAATACGTACACTATATTATCAAAAGTATTGGGACACCTGCCTTTACACGCACATGAACTTTATTGGCATCCCAGTCTTAGTCTGTAGGGTTCAATATTGAGTTGACCCACCCTTTGCAGCTATAACAGCTTAAATTATTCTGGGAAGGCTATCCACAAGGTGTCTATGGGAATGTTTGACCATTCTTCCAGAAGCACATTTGTGAGGTCAGGCACTGATGTTTGAAGAGAAGGCCTGGCTCACAGTTTCCGCTCTAATTCAACCCAAAGGTGTTCTATTAGGTTGAGGTTAGGACTCTGTGCATGCCATTTAAGTTCCTCCACCCCAAACTCGCTCATCCATGTCTTTATGGACCTTGCTTTGTGCACTGTTGCGCAGTCATATTGGAACAGGAAGGGGCCATCCCCAAACTGTTACAACAAAATTGGGAGTATGAAATTGTCCAAAATATCTGGGTATGCTGACGCCTTAAGAGTTCCCTTCACTGGAAGGGGCCAAGCCCAACCTCTGAAAAACAACCCCACACCATAATCCCCCCTCCACCAAAATGATTTGGACCAATGCACAAAGCAAGGTCCAAAAAAACATGGATGAGCGAGTTTGAGGTGGAGGAACTTGAATGACCGCACAAAGTCCTGACCTCAACCCCATAGAACACCTTTGGGATGAATTTGAGTGGAGACTGTGAGCCAGACCTTCTCGTCCACATCAGTGCCTGACCTCACAAATGCGCTTCTGGAAGAATGGTCAAACATTCCCATAGACACACTCCTGAACCTTGTGCACAGCCTTCCCAGAAGAGTTATATCTGTTATAGCTGTAAAGGGTGGGCCAACTCAATATTGATTGTGCGTGTAAAGGAAGACGTCCTAATACTTTCGGTAATATATTGTATATATACGTTCTGGTTTGCAAGTGGTTTTCCTGGCTTTCTCTTGAAAGCTTTCCGAGCAGCTCATAAGCCCCTGGAACGCTTTCAGAAGCAGTGGGAGGGGCCATTGCTTGCCGCTCGCTGCTGTCTCTTGGGTTTACTGTTTCCGCCGTCTCGCCTGTGAAACGATCCAATGGTGCCGCCAGCTGGTCACAGAGGGGATCAAAGAGTAGATCATCTTTGATTGCCTCTATGGCCTTGGAGGACTGGAGCGACATCATGAGGTCACCTCCGGTCCAGTATGGAAGTAAACAATTTTTTTTTAAAGCAAAAGATCAAAGTTTTTTTTTTTTTTGATCTTTTGCTTTTAAAAGGTAAAGAAGAGATCTGGGGTCTTTTTGACACAAGATCTCCCCAAAAAGAGGACCTTTCATTCTTATTTCTAATACAAGAGATGTTTACATTCCTTGTGATAGAAATAAAAGTGATAAAAAAAAGGGGACAGTGTAAAAAAATAAAGTAAAATAAAAGAGATTTAAAGCACCCCATCTCTCTGTGCTCGGGCCCAGAAGCAAATGCATGTGTAAGTCACACACGCATATGTAAGCGGTGTTTGCGCCACACGTATCGACACAAATGTTACAGTAAGAGCAATATTTCTAGTGCTAGACCTCCTCTGTAACTCTAAAAGGATAACCAGTAAAGGCCTTTAAAACATTGATTTTTAAGTACTGTAGTTTGTCGCCATTCCACGACCGTGTGCAATTTTAACCACTTCAGCCCCGCAAGAATTTACCCCCTTCCTGACCAGAGCACTTTTTGCGATTCGGCACTGCGTCTCTTTAACTGACAATTGCGCGGTCGTGCAACGTGGCTCCCAAACAAAATTCACGTCCTTTTTTTCCCACAAATAGAGCTTTCTTTTGATGGTATTTGATCACCCCTACGGTTTTTATTTTTTGCGCTATAAACAAAAAAAGAGTGACAATTTAGAAAAAAACACATTATTTTTTACATTTTGCTATAATAAATATCCCCCAAAAATATATAAAAAAAAAGTTTTTTCCTCAGTTTAGGCCAATATGTATTCTTCTACATATTTTTGGTAAAAAATCGCAATAAGCGTTTATTGATTGGTTTGCGCAAAAGTTGTAGCGTTTACAAAATAGGGGATAGTTTTATGGCATTTTTATTAATAATTTTTTTTTTTTTTACTAGTAATGGCGGAGAGCATCAATTTTTATTGTGACTGCGACATTATGGCGGACACATCGGACATTTTTGTCACCTTTTTGGGACCATTGTCATTTATACAGCAATCAGTGCTATACAAATGCACTGATTCCTGTGTAAATGACACTGGCAGTGAAGGGGTTAACCACTAGGGGGCAGTTAAGGGGTTAAGTGTGTCCTGGGGAGTGTTTCTAACTGTGGGGGCGTGGCTACGTGTGGCACGTCACTGATCTCTGCTACCGATCACAGGGAGCAGGGATCAGTGACACTGTCACTAGGCAGAACGGGGAGATGCTTGTTTACATTAGCATCTCCCCGTTCTTCCTCTCCGTGAGACGATCGCGGGTATCCCCACGGCAATCGAGTCCGCAGGACCCGCGACCCGACTCACGGAGCTTGCCGCGAGTGCGCGCATGCACCGGCAGGCTGCCTCTTAAAGGGCAGCGTACAGGTACGTTACTTTGCCTGTACGAGCCCTTCTGCCGATGTATATTGGCATGAGGCGGTCGGCAAGCGGTTAAAGCGTGACATGTTAGGTATCTATTTAATCTGCGTAACATCATCTTTCATAGTATACAAAAAATGGGGGGTATACATTGTGTTTTTTTTATTTTTATTTTTTGAATTCATTAAAATTTATTTTTGCCAAAACAATTGCGTTTGAAAAACCTCTGAGCAAATACAGTGTGGCATAAAAAACTGCAATGATCGCCATTTTATTTCTCAGGGTCTCTTCTAAAAAAAAAAATCTACTGTTTGGGGGTTATAAGTACCGTATTTATCGGCGTATAACACGCACCTTTTTCCCCTTAAAATCTCGGGAAAATCGTTGGTGTGTGTTATACGCCGATCCCCGCTGATCTCCCGCTGATTCTGAAGAAAGGAGCAAGCGGAGCCGAGATACAGAAAGCCGAGTGTCTTTCAGCTTTACTCGGCTCCTCTCGCAGTCCCGCCCACCTCCACTGATTGCGAGAGGAGCGATCGCGATCCTCTCGTAGTCCCGCCCCTGACTGTGAGCAGAGCCGAGTCTATCCAAAGTACACTTGGATTTCTGTATGTTGTCGGCGCTCGCTCCTCTCGCAATCAGTGGAGGTGGGCGGGACTGCGAGAGGAGCCGAGACTAGCCGAAAGTACACTCGGCTTTCTGTATGTTGTCGGCGGTCGCTCCTCTCCGCTCAGTCGGCGCCAATTTTAAATCATGGCAGTGCTGCAACTGGACTAGCAATGTTGCAAAGGCACTGGGCAAGGCTGCACTGGGCAAGGCTGCACTGGGCAATGCTGCAAAGGCACTGGGAACGGCTGCACTGGGTAAGGCTGCAAAGGCACTGGGCAAGGCTGCACTGGGCAAGGCTGCACTGGGCAAGGCTGCAAAGGCACTGGAAAAGGCTGCACTGGGCAAGGCTGCAAAGGCACTGGGCAAGGCTGCCCTGGGCAAGGCTGCAAAGGCACTGGGCAAGGCTGCAGATGAACACTGGGCAAGGCTGCAGATGGGCACTGGACAAGGCTGCAATGATGGTCAAGGCTGCAGATGGACACTGATAAGGCTGCATTGATGGGCATTTAAATGTAAGTTTTTTTCCTTAAACTTCCCTCCTAAAAGTTTTTTTCCTTAATATTCCCTCCTAAACTTGGGGTGCGTGCTATTTAGCAAAAAATACTGATTTAAACTTGTAAACAAAAAGTGCAAGAAAAAGCCTGGTCTTCAAGTGATTAGACAGCAGTATTGTAATAAGGAGCTACGCTAAGTAAATTGACCACACTTAAATGAGAAAAACATTAATATAGTGTGCTAAGTATATATAAAAAATTATATATAATAAATATTACCATACAGTGAAGTAAACCTCGCCAAAAGGTTAATTATGTGCTTACGTACAAGAAATATCACATAGCAAATAATTCTGATGGGGATAAGCCAAAAGAGAACTATTGCTATAAAAATATTATAAATAATTCCCAAAATTATGAATCGTGAAACAGAAAAAATATCAATATCACAGAAAAGATCTAAATAAAAAGTCCACATCATATAATGTCCCAAACAAAGACAGTGGAAAATTGTGAAGAGTTCTGGATCTCTAAAATCTTCTATTGGTATCATAAACGGTGACTTCAAAGCAAACAGTGAAAAGAACCTCCACCACAGAGACACGCTGCCTGCTTACCAGAGCTCGGTGGTCCCTTGTTACAGGGGACCACACTGCGCAGATGGCTCTAACCCCAGCCTGGGATATGACGTGGCACGGTTCCGGACTCTTTAGCCTCAAATGGATATCTCCAGTAGCAACTATTACAGACCCCAAAGTATCATCAGCTCCAAGTCATCAGGATGACAGATATAGGCAGGTACCAAAAAGGAATAAAAACACTTGCATAGCGTAAAATCCTTGGCACATTTATTATATAAAAAAAGAACAAGTGAACACTTACAAAACACAAGATGTGGATCAGCAAAGAAAGCGAGCCAGCCGGTCTCGCAAAACAGCCCGTGGTTACGGAACTTCGGCGTATCGCGGTGACGTCAGGGCGTCGCTCCTCCTCCCTACGAGTTTCGTCACTAGTAGGACGTCGTCCCCCCACGTGCCCTGTGACGACGTCCTACTAGTGACGAAACGCGTAGAGAGGAGGAGCGACACCCTGACGTCACCGCGATATGCCGAAGTCCCGGAACCACAAGCTGTTTTGTGAGACCGGCTGGCTCGCTTTCTTTGCTGATACACATCTTGTTTTTTGCAAGTGTTCACTTGTTCTTTTTTTATATAATAAATGTGCCAAGGATTTTACGCTATGCAAGTGTTTTTATTCCTTTTTGGTACCTGCCTATACCTGTTATCCTGATGACTTGAAGCTGGTGATACTTTGGGGTCTGTAAAAAATTGCTAGTGGAGATATCCATTTGAGGCTAAAGAGTCTGGAACCGTGCCACGTCATATCCCAGGCTGGGGTTAGAGCCATCTGCGCAGTGTGGTCCCCTATAACAAGGGACCACCGAGCTCTGGTAAGCAGGCAGCGTGTTTCTGTGGTGGAGGTTCTTTTCACTGTTTGCTGTGAAGTCACCGTTTATGATACCAATAGAAGATTTTAGAGATCCATAACTCTTCACAATTTTCCACTGTCTTTGTTTGGGACATAGGTGTCCTTTTATGAAGCAGTGATCAGCGGAGATCCTGAGGATCACCACTGATCACAGCCCATAAACAGTTTATAAACCAGAGATAATCGGGGGGAGAAGTGTTTGAACTTGTTCTCCCGCCGATTATCTCTGCACATGGAGAATCCTCATAGAATGACACAGTAACGGCCAGTGTATGAAGCTGCGATCTGAGCGCTTCACTGGCGATCTGTGTCAGAATTCACACTCCCCAATTCACCATCTCAGAGGAGGTGAAGCGGGGAGTGAAGAGAGAAACCCGGGGATCTGAGGAGGAAAGAGGAAGATTATTAACTTCCTTATGCCTCGTTCAGACCCCCCAACACTGTAACCATGTCCCCCTGTCATATATATGTGTATACATATATATATATATATAATGTGTATATATATATAATGTGTGTATATACATGTATATATGTGTGTGTATATACATGTATATACAGTGGTGTGAAAAAGTGTTTGCCCCCTTCCTCATTTCCTGTTCCTTTGCATGTTTGTCACACTTAAGTGTTTCGGAACATCAAACCAATTTAAACAATAGTCAAGGACAACACAAGTAAATGCAAAATGCAATTTGTAAATGAAGGTGTTTATTATTAAAGGTGAAAAAAAATCCAAACCATCATGGCCCTGTGTGAAAAAGTGATTGCCCCCCTTGTTAAAACATACTATAACTGTGGTTGTCCACACCTGAGTTCAATTTCTCTAACCACACCCAGGCCTGATTATTGCCACACCTGTTCACAATCAAGGCATCACTTAAATAGGAGCTGCTTGACACAGTAAGGTCCACCAGAAGATCCTTAAAAGCTACACATCATGCCGAGACCCAAAGAAATTCAGGAACAATTGAGAAAGAAAGTAATTGAGATCTATCAGTCTGGAAAGGGTTATAAAGCCATTTCCAAAGCTTTGGGAATCCAGCGAACCACAGTGAGAGCCATTATCCACAAATGGCAAAGACATGGAACAGTGGTGAACCTTCCCAGGAGTGGCCGGCCGCCCAAAATTACCCCAAGAACGCAGCGACGACGCATCCAAGAGGTCACAAAAGACCCCACAACAACGTCCAAGGAACTGCAGGCCTCACTTGCCTCAGTTAAGGTCAGCGTTCATGCCTCCACCATCAGGAAAAGACTGGGCAAAAATGGCCTGCATGGCAGAGTTCCAAGGAGAAAACCACTGCTGAGCAAAAAGAACATCAAAGCTCGTCTCAATTTCTCCACAACACATCTTGATGATCCCCAAGACTTTTGGGACAACATTCTGTGGACCGATGAAACAAAAGTGGAACTCTTTGGAAGGTGTGTGTCCAAGTATATCTGGCGTAGAAGGAACACTGCATTTCAGAAAAAGAACATTATACCAACAGTAAAATATGGTGGTGGTAGTGTGATGGTCTGGGGCTGTTTTGCTGCTTCAGGACCTGGAAGACTTGCCGTGATAAAAGGAACTATGAATTCTGCTGTCTACCAAGAGATCCTGAAGGAGAATGTCCAACCATCTGTTCGTGTACTCATTCTGAAACGAACTTGGGTTCTGCAGCAGGACAATGATCCTAAACACACCAGCAAGTCCACCACCAAATGGCTGAAGAAAAACAAAATGAAGACTTTGGAGTGGCCTAGCCAAAGTCCTGACCTGAATCCTATTGAGATGTTGTGGTATGACCTTAAAAAGGCCGTTCATGCTCGAAAACCCTCTAATGTAACTGAATTAGGACAATTCTGCAAAGATGAGTGGGCCAAAATTCCTCCAGGACGCTGTAAAAGCCTCATTGCACGTTATCGCAAACGCTTGGTTGCAGTTGTTGCTGCTAAGGGTGGCCCAACCAGTTATTAGGTTTAGGGGGCAATCACTTTTTCACACAGGGCCATGATGGTTTGGATTTTTTTTCACCTTTAATAATAAACACCTTCATTTACAAATTGCATTTTGTGTTTACTTGTGTTGTCCTTGACTATTGTTTAAATTGGTTTGATGTTCCGAAACACTTAAGTGTGACAAACATGCAAAGGAACAGGAAATGAGGAAGGGGGCAAACACTTTTTCACACCACTGTATAATGTGTGTGTGTGTATACATGTATATATAATGTAGGGGGGACTCTTTATTTTATTAACATTAATCACACTGGTGTCTGTCCGTGTATTGAGCTGTGATAATTTATCACCGCTTGATTTCTGGTACTGTAATCTCGTAAAGTCTCACGAGATTCCAGTATCAGGGGCCGTTCTCCACTGTTTGAAGCGTTTGTAGATCACTCCACTCCTCCAAGGGTGAAGCGATCTACTCCGCTTCATAAACTGGCACACAGAGGAGAAAGATCTCCTCTGTGAATGCCGGAGAATGAAGCAGTGAATAGATTTCACTGCTTCATAAAAGGACACCATTATATGATGTGGACTTTTTATTTATATCTTTTCTGTGATATTGATATTTTTTCTGTTTAACGATTCATCATTTTGGGAATTATTTATAATATTTTTATAGCAATAGTTCTCTTTTGGCTTATCCTCATCAGAATTATTTGCTATATGATATTTCTTGTACGTAAGCACATTATTAACCTTTTGGCGAGGTTTACTTCACTGTATGGCAATATTTATTATATATCATTTTTTATATATACTTAGCACACTATATTTTCTCATTTAAGTGTGGTCAATTTACTTAACGCAGCTCCTTTTTCTTCCTTTTTCACTGGTGTAGTATAACATTTTGAGCAGCAGCTTTTGCATTTTCACAGATAGCGCAGTTTTTTTTTTCATACCAGCAGTATTGTAATGTTGTGGCAAGTCACAAGATGAGAGGCTATAGCAGGGGCTGAAATTAGTAAATACACCCAGGAACTGCACAGACACTGGGATTTACATCGTACATTGTGTAATCTCCAAGTCAGCATATTAGGCTGCTTTCACACCGGAGCGGTGCGGGTGGCGGCGGTAAAGCAGCGCTATATTTAGCGCTGCTTTACCGTCGTTTTAGCCGCGGTATGCGGCCGCTAGCGGGGTGGTTTTAACCCCTGCTAGCGGCCGAAAAAGGGTTAAAACCCCCCGCAAAGCGCCGCTGGTGATTTCAATGGGTAGGAGCGGTATAGGAGCGGTGAATACACCGCTCCTTCACCGCACCAAAGATGCTGCTAGCAGGACTTTTTTTACTGTCCTGCTAGCGCACCGCTCCAGTGTGAAAGCCCTCAGGGCTTTCACACTGGAGACACAGCAGCAGCTGTTTCAGGTCGGTTTGCAGGCGCTATTTTTAGCGCAATAGCGCCTGCAAACCGCCCCAGTGTGAAAGCAGCTTTAGTGCAAGGAGTAAATGCTGACACTGGAGCATTTCTGAATAAAGATGGTGCCATCCTTCTGGAGAGAGAAGTAAATAAAGGCAGTGTCAGAGGGAGAACTGAGAGCTAATATATTAATGTAAGTGTTTCACACATTACTTAGCATGTATGCAATTAATGTGAAAAAAAACAAATCTGATGTTAGATGCACTTTAAGAAAAAAATATATATTTTCTAATACTCACGTTAAAATAGGTGCTTAAAAAATGTTTTTAAAACATGCATTAATGCGTGTATATCTATGCCTTTACCGGTGCATCTTCTCTGAATAAAGCTTAAAGCAAACAGACTCAGGAAATCCATATCCTTCAAACAGTGTAAGTCAAGCCAGTTGTGAAAGTAGTTATTCTGCAGCTGATTTTTTGACCAGGCTCACTTTTTCATCCATTGCACTTTTCCATTCATTATCTCTGTGGAATGCTCTTCCTGTTCCCAGTCCCCATCCTCTAACAACACCATCAATATAGTCCAATAATCAGATGCAGGAATGGACAGGGTATACCTATCAAACTCCTGAAGGGTTCCTGTGAGACTAGAAGAACAGATTATGCCTAGGCACTGTCAAACCTATTTTATAGATTTACTTTTTAAGAATAAACTGTAATAATGAATCCTTGTGAGGCAGCCAAACTTAAGATTTTTAGTCCAACTCCCTGAAAATGAAAACAATCCACCCTTGCAGTGGGCCTCCTCTGCACTGCAAGGGTTAATGCTCTAGGGAATTGCAGAACAGGCTCTATCACTTACCTTACACCCCACTACAGCTGGCTCCAGCACTCTCCTCCTCCACCTGAGGCTCAGGTATGTGGGCATTACATACAATACAGGGAGAATAATTCTGTATTGTGCATTTAGGTGGCTGGAGAGAGAATGAGGAGCAAGTCACTGGAGGGAGCCTGCTTGAGTGAAGAGTAAGGTAAGTATTTTCTCCTTAAACATCTGCCCCTTGGCTAAAGAAGAATAAAATTGATACAAGTCTTGTTTATTTTTTTCTATTAAAATAACAAACATGTTATACTTACCTGCTTTGTGCAATGGTTTTCATCTTCTCGGGTCCCTGGCTGGAGCTCCTGACCCCTCCCTCCTGTTGAATGCCCCCACAGCAAGCAGCTTGCTATGGGGCCACCTGAGCCAAGCCGCAGCTCCATGTATCAATTCAGACACAGAGCCACGGTTCAGCCCGCCCCCTCTCTATCCTGATTGGCTAACTGTGTTTGATTGACAGCAGCTGATAATAATGGCGTCGCTGCTGTGTCTCAGCCAATCAGGAGGGAGAGTCCCAGGACAGCCAAGGTACTCGTGGACATTGCTGGATAGAGATGGGGTTCAGTTAACCACTTCAGCCCCGGACCAATTGGCAGCCAAAGGACCAGGCCCCTTTTTGCGATTCGGCACTGCGTCGCTTTAACTGACAATTGCACGGTCGTGCGACATGGCTCCAAAACAAAATTGGCGTCCTTTTTTTCCCACAAATAGAGCTTTCTTTTGATGGTATTTGATCGCCCCTGCTGTTTTTATTTTTTGTGCTATAAACAAAAATAGAGCGACAATTTTGAAAACAATGCAATATTTTTTACTTTTTGCTATAATAAATATCCCCAAAAAATATATAAAAAAACATATTTTTTCCTCAGTTTAGGCCGATACGTATTCTTCTACATATTTTTGGTAAAAAAAATCGCAATTAGCGATTATTTATTGGTTTGCGCAAAAGTTATAGCGTTTACAAAATAGGGGATAGTTTTATAGCATTTTTATTAATATTTTTTTTTTACTAGTAATGGCGGCGATCAGCGATTTTTATTGTGACTGCGACATTATGGCGGACACATCAGACATTTTTTACACATTTTTGGGACCATTGTCATTTATACAGCAATCATTGCTATTTAAATGCATTGATTCCTGTATAAATGACAGTTGTAGTGAAAGAGTTAACCACTAGGGGGAGGGGAGGGGTTATGGGCTGTGACGTGTGTGTGTTTTTTTTACATCAGGGGGCGGGGCTGACGTCTGACGTCATTGATCGGCTTTCCCAATGACTGGGAACAGCCAATCAATGACAGGCAGAGTAGGAAGCGCGGGGAGAGGTTTGTTTACACATACCTCTCCCCGTTCTTCAGCTCCGTGACCCGATCGCGGGACACCAGCGGCGATCGGGTCCGCTGGTCCCGCGGCCGGGGTCACGGAGCTCCCGACCGGGTCGCGAGCGTGCCGCTGGCGGCGAGCACGCGACCCACGGGCAGGCAATTACCAAATCACGTACAGGTACGTGATTTTGCCTGCCCGTGCCATTCTGCTGACGTATATATGCAGTGGGCGGTCGGGAAGCGGTTAAGTATTAGGGGGCTGTTGCACACAGAAGGCTTTTTATCTTAATGCATAGAATGTATTAAGATAAAAAAAAACCTTCTCCCTTTACAACCACTTTAAACCCTTGCACTGCAAGGGGGGCACTGCAAGGGTGGATTTTTTACATTTTCATGAAGTTGGCCTTCAAAGCCGAAGTTTAGCAGCCCTCCATCTCCACTCAAGAAAATGTCATAGCTTTAGCGACCTAACCTAGCTCTAATGAAGGATGTTCCACATCTTGCAGATAGCTTGTAGATGGTGTGCAGCATAGAGCAGTGACAATAATTCACACAGATGGGTGCAATAAAGAACAGAACCTGGGGGGGGTTCGGGTGCACTCAATGTGAATGGGGCAATGCTCAGCCAGACTGACAGCTTCTGTTAGGAAAGCAGAATGCAGCCTGGCCGCCTCATGCCCAAAGTCAAGAGAAGTCGCAGACCCTATTCTTTCCCTTCTCATCAGGAACCTTTCCCTACCACTAGTACTATCCCTCACAGGTGGGGTACTGCTCCTTATGCTACCCACTCGCAAAAAGCATGCCAAACCTGGTGGGAGAAAGGGCCTTAAATAGGCTCTGTCTGACTCAATGTGGCTGCTAGAGTCACAGGGGGTGCCAGCATCCAATAGTATAGCATCCCCAGTGACCCAGGAAACTATAGAGGAACCCTGTTCTCAGTGCCGCTGCAGAAGAGTGCCACCTGCAGTGGAGAAAGTGGACTGCACCTGCCTACACCCCCTCCCACCCCTCTTTAACAGTAAGAGCAACTGAGGAATGAGAGTTCAACAGGAAAAAAGTTAAGGCAAAACAATAAAACAGCATAGGGGTTCATTTACCAAAGGAAAATACACTGTGCACTTTGCAATGTGCAGTTGCACTATGCAAGTGCAGTTTCTCCAGAGCTTAGTAAATGACCAGAAGCTGACTTCCACCATCCAATCATGTGCAAGCAAAAATGCAGTTTTTAAAATTTTCCTTGCATGTGATTGGGTATTGTTTACAAAGAGAACCTTTACCTCATTTACTAGGCTCTGGAGCAACTTGTAGAGTGCAACTGCAACTGCACAGTCTATTTGCCTTTAGTAAATCAACCCCATAGTCCAAAGTTGCCTGCGGTTAGACCGCAAAGGGTGAAGATTCTCTTGGCTTTCAGACAAATCACATGTCAAAGGTCCATCTTCAGGCAGTGACTCAAGGGCCTCAGGTGGCAAGGGACCAGCGGTGGCTTTTCGTTTTTTTTTCACCTGGGCCGTAGGGGGAATTCTTGGATATGTCAGTAAAGTCTGCGGTACTGGATGGGGTAGAGCTCTCTGGGCTGTCATCAGCGAAGTCGTCAGATTCTACATTTTGGGAGGCCAGAGACTCAAGTTTGATGGATGGTAGGAAAAAGTCTGTTGGAGCTTAATGCATTTGGGGAAGGTCAGCATCGTCAAACAATTCCCGGTCATCGGCAGGCCTCCCGGAGCAGTCACTGCTTAAGACACAAGGCCTCAGCATGTTATAGCCTCTTTTTTATGGGGTCAAGGCCCTCTGAGACTGGGTCATAGACCAGGGTAGGTGGGAAAGTCTACCCCACCACCTGGTATGAGGTAAGCTCCCACTTGGACACCAGCTTGCTTCTTCTAGTGTGTTTGGTATTTTTGACTAACATCCAATCAAGATGTTTCAGGTATTCCTCAAATGTCATGGAGATAATATCATCGAGGTAAGGGGCAGAGGTTAGTGTCAGTAGGACAGTGGAAGGTGTCAGTAGAGCAGCGGACGTGTCAGTAGGGCAGAGGTTGGGGTCAATAGGACAGTGGACATACCTCCCAACTGTCCCTGATTTGGAGGGACTGTCCCTGATTTGGAGCAATGTCCCTCTGTCCCTCATTCCTCCTCATTTATCCCTAATTTTGGTCTGATCTATATAGATGTATATAAAATGCACTTTTTATCTATCAAAAAGTGTTTCCCAGAGCTAAACCTTTCATCTGATTTCTAAATTGCTGCAATTGTAAATTCCAAAATCCAATATGAAGGAATAGTAATGGTAAAAAAAGCACTGGGTTTAACCAATCTTGTTTTTTTGTATAACTCTCCTTTAAGGGGGTGTGGCAAGGTGTGTGTCCCATGCCTGCATACTTTTTCTGATAGGTGTCCCTCATTCCCATCTCAAAGAGTTGTGAGGTATGAGTGGATGCTGTCAGAAGTTTTTCTTTTTAATTATGTGTTTATTATTTTCTACAATTGTATTTTCTATTATTTTTTACAAACAATATTATTTTTGTAGGATAAAGAAGGGGACTGAGGATAGAAATTCTGCAGTCCCTTTCTCTGAAGGCTGAGTTGCACTGTGCTGAGCAGGTTCCTTTTTATTCACAAACTTATTAACACAAACAGTTATGAATGTACACAGAAGTGATCGGTACCACAACAAAAGTTAGCTCACTAAAGATATTTTTTTTTAATCTAAACTTCAGCTTTACGTGCAGGTCAATTTTAACCCCTTCAATACCTGCCCATAGTCATATGACGCCCACAAGGTGGATCTACCATCCTGGGTGGGCGTCATATGACGTCCTCCCATTCCCGGCCGCCTGGGGGGCACGCGCGCGCCCCCGCGGCGTCGCTCGGGACCCGGTGCGGGTGCCCGGCGGCCTCGATGTCCGCCGGGCACCCGCGATTGCCCGTTAAAACAACGGGACCGTGCGGGACCGTGGAGCTGTGTGTGTAAACACACAGCTCCACGTCCTGTCAGCGAGCAGGAGACCGATCATGTGATCCCAGTACGGTGGAACACATGATCGGTCTCCTCCCCTTAAGTCCCCTCCCCCCACAGTTAGAATCACACCTATAGGGAATACATTAACCCCTGCAGCGCCCCCTAGTGTTAACCCCTTCCCTGCCAGTCACATTTACACAGTAATCAATGCAATTTTATAGCAACGATCGCTGTGTCAATGTGAATGGTCCCAAAAATGTGTCAAAAGTGTCCGAAGTGTCCGCCGCAATGTCGCAGTCACGAAAAAAAAATTGCAGATCGCCGCCATTACTAGTAAAAAAAAAAAAATGCAATAAATCTATCCCCTATTTTGTAGACGCTATAACTTTTGCGCAATCCGATCAATATATGCTTATTGCGATTTTTTTTACCATAAATATGTAGAAGAATACGTATCGGCCTAAACTGAGTAAAAAAATAGTTTTTTTTAAAAAAAATGGGATATTTATTATAGCAAAAAGTAAAAAATATTGTGTTTTTTTTCAAAATTGTCGCTCTTCTTTTGTTTATAGCGCAAAAAATAAAAACCGCAGGGGCGATCAAATACCACCAAAAGAAAGCTCTATTTGTGGGAAAAAAAGAACGTCAATTTTGTTTGGGTGTAACGTCGCACGACTGCGCAATTGTCAGTTAAAGTGACGCAGTGCCGAATCGCAAAAAGTGCTCTGGTAAGGAAGGGTGAAAAATGGCCCGGTGCTGAAGCGGTTAAAGTTCACCTTTAAAAAAAAAATGAAAAGGTGAACTAACACTGTACATTCTCCCCACCCCCCTGGTCCCTACTGTACTTACCTCCATGAATTATGAGCTGGAAATTATTTGGGCCTAACTTTATAGATAGTTATAGAGTATACTAATAAAAGCAACGTACCATCATCCGTGTTATATAGAGAAAATGTTTTTTGGGGGATCTGGTCCCCAACCAGAACCACCACAAGGAGGGAGCTATCGGACTATTGTGGTACGGTATATATATGTAGCAATGAATTCGTAAACCAATATATAAAAAAATATACAAAGATTTTATTAATACAAAATAGAAGAAAATTCAATTATAAAAGCAGGTACAATGTGGGGTATTTCTACTAGTTTCGCTAATTACACAGCTTCTTCAGGAAATACATCTAAATCTGCAAAAGAAAACTTAGAATTTATAAACATGTACATATTTTATTCAGTTGCATCAACATTCAGCAACTGAGCATTTGAATATAATGTAAGGGGAAGGTACATAAAGGTATGCAGCCTCTTACCCCACTCGGATGCCACAAAGGCGCACAACCACACAGCGGAGCCTCCCATGGCGACTGGGGAGGGCCTAAATGAGGGCAACAGGTCAATCTGAACAGAGAGAGATGATAATGGTAATGTATTAAGCATGGTAAATGGCAATAGGAAACTATGTTCCACAAAAGGATACTCAAAGTACTGGTCACCAGTGCAGGGAGCCCAGTACTTTGGATTATACATTTTCTCATGAATTATGAGCTGTCAGTGGCCACTCAATCAGTGTAGTAGATCAGGGATTTGAAATCTCCATGCTTTTTCCTCTTCTCTCCGCAGACTTCCAGAACAGTTTAGAGCGATTCTGGTCAGCGCTCGCACAGAGCATTAGCTGAACTTGCTAGTTTATGGACCGATCTACAGTGTTGTTTGCCCTGAGGATGGTCAGTCTGTGCCTGCTTGCCCAGCCACCCTGCAAAGTCCAAGCAAAGCCTTACCTTCCAAAGGCCATTTTGGCCCCAATATCAATGTGTATTGTGTTTACACAGACTCTAGCACCATCATTTTGGGTTGCCACTGGCAACAAATGTCATAGAGCATTAATTCATTGCCCAATCACTGTATCCAGCAGACATTCCATACACTGAAAAGCCTTAAATGGAAGCACAAACTACATTGTAGTATGTCTTTTGTTACAAAACATTTAAAAAAAGGGTTAAATACAGATGTCTGAATTCGAAGTATTATTTCCCCAGAAGCTTGGTTTGTGTAGCATGACTTTTCATCAACCACTTAATATTTGAGGTGCAGGCAGTTCAGCAGATGATGCCAAAAATGGTATTAGTTCAAGCTTAAGAATAGGATCCATACTTTTGGCAAGCTTTCTTGACATGTATAATACATTACAGTTTTATAATATAAATAGGAAGAATATGGGGGTGCGAGCAGATGTTAGGGAGTAACAAAACATAAAAGGCCAGAATATTGGTGGCAAGTCTGAGTGGACCTGATTCTTTATCATAATATATAAGACAGTGCTGTTATTGGAAATCTGTTTCTGCGAATAGCAGGTCACTGAGTGTAAAATACAGGTTATTAGGTTTTGTTAGAGCCAACAGAAGTTAAACTGTAAATTGATACAATGAGGAAATGTTCTAAGTCATATGAGCTCAACCCTTTTTAGCATAAGCTTTCATTTTATTTTACAAAATTCAACAACAAAAAACATAGTGAGACATTTATAGTGTAGAGCAGAGATATTGCTATCTGCTCTCCACTAGAGTCCTCCACTAGTGCCCTATGGAGTGCAAGAGAACTCCATGTATAGGAGAGAGGCTGATGGTCACAGGACTTTGACAGGTAACGTGACCAGACTCTCCTCCTGACTTTTTTATTTTTGCTTTTTCATGCAGAAGACTAGCCCTATAAAAAAAAAAAAAAAAAAAAAAAATATATATATATATATATATACACAATATATACTGTAAATATTTGGGCACAGGCACAATTTTCATACTTTTGGCTCTGTATGCCACCAGAATAAAATTAAAAAGAAACAATCAAGTGCAGACTTTCAGCTTTAATTCAAAGGGTTAAACATAATGATCAAGTACAAATTTTAGGAACTGCCACCATTTTTACACACAGTCCCAATTTTCAGGGGCTCAAATGTAATTGGGCAAATTAATGTAATCATAAATAAAATGTTTATTTTTAATATTTTTTAGAGAATCCTCCAATGACTGCCTGAAGTCTGGAACCCAAAGACTGGGTTTCCTCCTTTCTGATGCTTTGCCAGGCTCTAACTTCAGTTCTTTGTTTGTAGGTCTTTCTGCCTTTAGTTTTTCCTTCAGAAAGTGAAATGCATGCTTAATTGGGTTGAGATCGGGTGATTGACTCGGCCATTGCAGAACATTCCACTTCTTTTCCTTCAAAAGCTCCTGGGTTGCTTTTGCAGTGTGTTTTGGATCATTGTCTGTCTGTACTGTTAAGCGCCGTCCAATCAACTTTGCTGCATTTGGCTGAATCTGGGCTGACAGACAGTATATCTCTAAACACTTCAGAATTCATCAGACTGCTTCTGTCTTCTGTCACATCATCAATAAACACCAATGACCCAGTGCCATTGGAAGCCATGCATGCCCATGCCATCACATTGCCTCCACCATGTTTTACAGATGACGTTGTGTGCTTTGGATCATGAGCTGTTCCAAGCCTTTTTCACACTTTCTTCTTCCCGTCATTCTGGTACAGATTAATCTTAGTTTCATCTGTCCAAAGGATGCTTTTCCAGAACTGGTCTGGCTTTTTTAGATGTTTTTTGGCAAAATCTAATCTGGCTTTTCTATTCTTCATGCTGATGAATGGTTTGCACCTTGTGATGAACCCTCAGTATTTGCTCTTGTGAAGTCTTCTCTTGATTGTAGACTTTGAAATTGATACGCCCACCTCCTGGAGAGTGCCCTTCACTTGTCTGGATGTTGTGAATATATATATTTCTTTACTGTAGATAGGATACTGCGATCATCCACTACTGTTGTCTTCAGTGGACGTCCAGGCCTTTTTATGTTGCTGAGCTTACCAGTGCATTCTTCTTTCCTCAGAATGTACCAAACTGTTGATTTGGTCACTCCTAATGTTGATGCTATCTCTCTGATGGATTCATTTCATTTTTAAAGCCTTACAATGGCCTGTTTCACTTGCATGGATAGCTACTTTGAACGCATGATGTAGGCTCACAACAATAGATTCCAAATGCAAATAGCACATTTAGAATCAACTCCATAACTTGTACCTACTTAATTGATGAAGAAATAACGAAGGAGTAGCCCACACCTTGCCATGAAATAGCTTTTAAATTCAATTGACCAAATAATTTTGGTCCCCTGAAAAAGGGGGGATGGCTATTCATGTATACACTGTATCTCACAAAAGTGAGTACACCCCTTACATTTTTGTAAATATTTTTATTATATCTTTTCATGTGACAACACTGAAGAAATTACCCTTTGCTACAATGTAAAGTAGTAGTGTACAGCTTGTATAACAGTGTAAATTTGCTGTCCCCTCAAAATAACTCAACACACAGTCATTAATGTCTAAATTGCTGACAACAAAAGTGAGTACACCCCTAAGTGAAAATGTCCAAATTGGGCCCAAAGTGTCAATATTTTGTGTGGCCACCATTATTTTTCAGCACTGCCTTAACCCTCTTGGGCATGGAGTTCACCAGAGCTTTACAGGTTGCCACTGGTGTCCTCTTCTACTCCTCCATGACGACATCATGGAGCTGGTGGATGTTAGAGACCTTGTGCTCCTCCCCCTTCCATTTGAGGATGCCCCACAGACGCTCAATAGGATTTAGGTCTGGAGACATGCTTGGCCAGTCCATCACATTTATCCCCAGCTTCTTTAGCAAGGCAGTGGTGGTCTTGGAGGTGTGTTTGGGGTCGTTATCATGTTGGAATACTGCCCTGCGGCCCAGACTCTGAAGGGAGGGGATCATGCTCTGCTTCAGTTTGTCACAGTACATGTTGGCATTCATGATTCTCCCAATGAACTGTAGCTCCCCAGTGCCGGCAAAGTGTAGAAAAGTGTAATTTCTTCAGTGTTGTCACATGAAAAGGTATAAAAAAATATTTACAAAAATGTTAGGGGTATACTCACTTCTGTGAGATACTGTATAAATATATATATATATATGTATATATATATTGTGGCAGAGCAAGGCTCTGTCCCTATGAAAATGGGGTTAAAGTGGACACAAAGTCTGTATATCGGTGAGTGCAGAGCTACAGAGCTTAAATTTGAAACAGAGAAAACTGCTCTGGCAGTTTTCTCCAGGTTTTGGTAGTTCCCTATGGGGCTCTGTAGTTTGGAGATCCTTCAGAGTCTTAGGTGGGACGGGATCTCCAACCCTGTGACCGGGTCTTGTGGACAGCCAGCAGGGTGTGTGCCCAGGTGCACACAGCCCATATAACGAGTGGCTGGTGAGAGCAGAAGGGGAAGGAAGGTGGAGTTGGAGCAGTGGCTGCCAGTGAGTGTCTCTGTGTGAGGATAGATGCTGTGTGCATTAAGAAGCTCAAAGCTGTGTGCATTTAAGGAGCCCAAGGCTGTGTGTGCCCAAGACCGTGGGCCATGAAGATCTGGTGGTTTGAGGTATCAGTACCTATAACAGCAATGCTGTTGAAGAATAGCCAGGTGGGCTTGCATTTTCATTTTTGTTTGAATGGTGTGTAAACCCCTGCGTAGGATTCCTTAGTGGATTTAGGAACTGTTTTGTTTTTTTGTTCATTTAATAAACGTGGGTTACCAGACCCTTAACTATAAATGCCTGCCTGATGTGGACTCACCACAGAAAAACGCATCTATCACTGAGCTGAACAACCCCCAATGTCACAATATATACCGTATATACAGTGGTGTGAAAAAGTGTTTGCCCCCTTCCTCATTTCCTGTTCCTTTGCATGTTTGTCACACTTAAGTGTTTCGGAACATCAAACCAATTTAAACAATAGTCAAGGACAACACAAGTAAACACAAAATGCAATTTGTAAATGAAGGTGTTTATTATTAAAGGTGAAAAAAAATCCAAACCATCATGGCCCTGTGTGAAAAAGTGATTGCCCCCCTTGTTAAAACATACTATAACTGTGGTTGTCCACACCTGAGTTCAATTTCTCTAGCCACACCCAGGCCTGATTATTGCCACACCTGTTCACAATCATGGCATCACTTAAATAGGAGCTGCTTGACACAGTAAGGTCCACCAGAGATCCTTAAAAGCTACACATCATGCCGAGACCCAAAGAAATTCAGGAACAATTGAGAAAGAAAGTAATTGAGATCTATCAGTCTGGAAAGGGTTATAAAGCCATTTCCAAAGCTTTGGGAATCCAGCGAACCACAGTGAGAGCCATTATCCACAAATGGCGAAGACATGGAACAGTGGTGAACCTTCCCAGGAGTGGCCGGCCGCCCAAAATTACCCCAAGAGCGCAGCGACGACTCATCCAAGAGGTCACAAAAGACCCCACAACAACGTCCAAGGAACTGCAGGCCTCACTTGCCTCAGTTAAGGTCAGCGTTCATGCCTCCACCATCAGGAAAAGACTGGGCAAAAATGGCCTGCATGGCAGAGTTCCAAGGAGAAAACCACTGCTGAGCAAAAAGAACATCAAAGCTCGTCTCAATTTCTCCACAACACATCTGGATGATCCCCAAGACTTTTGGGACAACATTCTGTGGACCGATGAGACAAAAGTGGAACTCTTTGGAAGGTGTGTGTCCAAGTATATCTGGCGTAGAAGGAACACTGCATTTCAGAAAAAGAACATTATACCAACAGTAAAATGTGGTGGTGGTAGTGTGATGGTCTGGGGCTGTTTTGCTGCTTCAGGACCTGGAAGACTTGCCGTGATAAAAGGAACTATGAATTCTGCTGTCTACCAAGAGATCCTGAAGGAGAATGTCCGACCATCTGTTCGTGTACTCAAGCTGAAACAAACTTGGGTTCTGCAGCAGGACAATGATCCTAAACACACCAGCAAGTCCACCACCGAATGGCTGAAGAAAAACAAAATGAAGACTTTGGAGTGGCCTAGCCAAAGTCCTGACCTGAATCCTATTGAGATGTTGTGGTATCACCTTAAAAAGGCCGTTCATGCTCGAAAACCCTCTAATGTAACTGAATTAGGACAATTCTGCAAAGATGAGTGGGCCAAAATTCCTCCAGGACGCTGTAAAAGCCTCATTGCACGTTATCGCAAACGCTTGGTTGCAGTTGTTGCTGCTAAGGGTGGCCCAACCAGTTATTAGGTTTAGGGGGCAATCACTTTTTCACACAGGGCCATGATGGTTTGGATTTTTTTTCACCTTTAATAATAAACACCTTCATTTACAAATTGCATTTTGTGTTTACTTGTGTTGTCCTTGACTATTGTTTAAATTGGTTTGATGTTCCGAAACACTTAAGTGTGACAAACATTCAAACACTTTTTCACACCACTGTATTATGCAAAGAAGACTCAGCACTCCAAAGTTTCTATATCAAATTCTTATAAACATGTATTAAAAGTACATCGATATGTATGGTGGTCCACACAACAGTATCGAACACCCCTGTTTTCCATCAGGTGCATGTGTAATTAAACATTTAAACAAATCTAAATAAATGCAACAAGGATGTGGGAACCACATAGAAACAGTGTCACAATCCTTGTTTTTTATTTGATTCTATTATGTTACATATGCATTTTCTATTTGTTTGCCTTTAATAATTTTTTCCCTACCTCACTCCATAGCTTGGGGGTGCTCTGTGTAGGTAGTCTCACCCTTCTTCCTTATTCTTTGGCCTCTATTCACCACAAGTACTGTATTCTGCTGGAGCTAGACACACAATGATTTTTTTGACCTACCTGATCTTCATCTGCTATGATCTTCATACGTTTTTGGACCTCACAAATGCCCTTTTGCCTCAATGGGCACAAACTCCCACAGACACACTCCAAAATCTTAGAAACATAGAAAAGAGATGGCAGAAAAAAGGCAGAGAAGTCCATCAATTGTTTTTTGTTGTTTTATTGATTGTTATTTTCATTAACTTTTTTTGTCTGAGTATAGATCTATGGGTGTCCCAAGCATGTTTGAAGCCATTTACTGTTGATTGGCTCCCAACTTCTGCTGGAAGTTTATTCCAAGCATCAACTACCCTTTCAGTAAAATAATACTTTCAAGATTAGTTTTGAACTTTCCACCAGATAGTTTGAGGTCATGTCCTTGTGTTTTTGATTCTTGTTTCATATTGAAAAAAACACCCTCCTGAACCATATTTACTTCCTTGATGTATTAAAAGGTTTCAATCATGTCTCCCCTTTCCCTTCTTTCCTCCAGACTGTACATATTAAGTTCCTGGACTCGCTCTAGATATGTTTTATCCCTCAGACCTTTCGCCATTTTTGTTACCCATCTCTGGACCCTCATCAATATCTTTTTGTAAGTGAGGGCTCCAGAACTGGACACAGTATTCTAAATGAGGTCTCATTAAAGATCTATATAGGGAATTCAGGACCTCTATCCTCCTGCTGGTGATCCCTCTAGTGATGCGTCCTAGTATTCCTTTTCGCTTATCCCACTGACTGGCCACACTGTTTGCTCGTTTTGCAATTATCTGAAATAATTACCCCCTAATCTTTTTCTTCTGTAGCGCTAGTTAACACTGTACCCCCAGTATTGTACTCTCTCAAAGGATTATTTTTCCCTAGGTGCATTATGTTACATTTAGAAACCTTGAACTGCAGTTTCCACTCCTTCCACACCCAGCTATGCCAAATTATGTTCCATGTTACAGAAACCTCAAGTGATAGCAACCCTATTACACACCTTTGTGTCATCAGCAAAAAGATATTCCTTGCCCAACAAACCTTTAGTTATATCACTTACATATAGGTTAAATAGAACAGGACCCAGTACAGAGCCTTGTGGTATACTCTGGTATCTATCCTTTAACCAACTGCATATCCACTAAACCACCCAAGGGTTAAAGGGGTTGTAAAGGCAGAAGTTTTTTTTTCCTTAATGCTTTCTATGCACTGGATGAAAAACCTTTTGTGTATAGCAGCACCCCCTAATACGTACCTGAGCCCCTTCTCTCTCCAGCAATGTCCACGAGTGTCTGAGCCGTCCGGGACACTCCACCTGATTGGCTGTGACACAGCAGTGGTGCCATTGACTCCCATGGGTGTCAATCAAAGTCATTCAGCCAATCAGGGGAGAGAGGGGGTGGGTCCGGGTAGGGGCTCTGTGTCTAGATGGATACACGGAGCTTTGACTCGGCTCGGGTGCCCCCATAGAAAGCTGCTGGCTGAGGGGGCACTCAATAGGAGGGAGGGGCCAGGAGCAGCAAAGAGGAACCCTAGAAAAGGAGGATCTGGGCTGCTCTGTGCAAAACCAACTGCACAGAGGAGGTAAGTATAACATTTTTGTTATTTAAAAAAAAAAAACAAGACTTTACAATCACTTTAAGTCCTAGCTTGTACAACTTTTGTATTATATCTTGTAGAAAGTCTTCCTAGAACAGTGGAAGCAGTTGCAGATGCAAAGGGGAACTGACTCCATATTAATTTCTATGGTTTTGCAATGGGATGTCCAATAAGCTCACTTAGGTGTGATGATATCAACAACTACTTTTGACCATAAAGTATATACTTACTTTGTATGCATTGCAGTATATAGTCTGTACTGATTCAAGGAATTCCTATCTAAGAGCAGATTTACCTTAGTATATCTAACACTTTTTATCCTCCACTACCCTGTAAATCCTTTGACTTACTTCATTGCTACTCTAAAAATTAACCTTTATAATATGGACAACCTTTTTTGTAATATTTCATTTAGTGAGTGGTCTGACTATTTGTGTATAAATGTATAAGGATGTTATAAAAGTTTGTAGTTTTGCTACAATATAATGCATGTGGAAACCCATTGCCCTCTCCCTAGTTACCTATGCTACATTCAGAATAGAAACACAGAAGATTCCTACATTAGATCTAGTTAGCTGTATCAATGTGCGACAGAATGACGGGCTGAAGAAGGCATTTGGGTGTTTGATATAGTGGCGACTGTTTATTGGTGTTTATGGTTAAGGTTATGGTGTGTGCATTTACTATGTTGGGTTTACTCAGTTTTCTTTGAAAGTGGTGTGTTGAGTAACAGCAGGACTTGAATGGAGACTACTGCATTAGGGCTTAGGATAGAGACTTTGATAGATTCAAAGATCCGCATAAGAGTCAGGGCCTTCCACTAGTATACAACGCCATGGAGAGAGACAGCATGCAAAATTACTTTAAAAAAAGGAGATACCAGCAACATCCAACTTGAGGAGATTCTGCTACCACACCTGTGATAAGAGGAGGTAGTGTGGTCTGAAATGTATCTCTAAAAATATAATATCTAAAAGTCACACAAGCATATACTGTATATCTTCTGCCAATGCAACAACAGACATGTCTGTCCTTTCATTACAATGCCAGAATATGGTGTTTACTTGACTACCGTGATAATAAATGAAAAATGATAAACAAAATACATGTGTAATGTGTTGGACTACTTGGTTATAGTTAAGGCCAGATTTTCTAAAAGTGATATTTCAGCCACAGATGGTTTGAACTGAGTCACCTACAGGTTTTTTATATTTCCCGGGCAATCCAGATTTCTCTGACAATACTTCTTGTTTTCTGCTGGCCAAACTTGGATTTCTAGATGTTCATAGCCACCTTGCAGTTGTGGGTGATCTGCTTCACTTTGTGATGGCTTCCTCCTTCTCCTGCATTCTCTGTCGTCTAAAATGAACTAAAATTCCATTCCTTAAAACAGTTTTGATATTCTCAAAGATATCAGAAATTGTTTAGATGGTTAAACTCCCCAAATTCTTCCGTAAACTAAAATATACATTTTCAGTTGACAGACACTTTAACACAGAAATCAAGAAAGACGTATCGTTTATTATTTAGGCACACAAATGTATTCATGAAATTGCCCTTAGATGAACAAGTTATAATATATTTGGGTTGAGGATAAATTACATTTCTGTAGATCGATTTAATGATATCTTGACTGTCTAAGTAAGAAATGTCATTGACATATTTGTTATATCATTACATGCTCGACCTCTTTTGTGAAAGATGTTCATCACATGTAAGAACATTAAAAATGAATAAAAACAAACAGGCAACCAACATATACAATGATATGGAAAGATATTGTAATATAGTCTGCATTCTACTAAAAATAACACTGTTAGGCAATGTTGGAACCTCATCACTTCTGACAGGGCGAATAGGTGGTCTTTCTGTAAAAAGTGAATGGTGGGACACACAAATTGTATCTTCTGGAGAGCGTGGGTAATTCTTTACATGGATCCTCATATTTCGGTTGATTATGGGTGTGGGTGTGGGGGTTGTGTCTCTTCTGGGAAGGTGGTGTGGGTCAGGTTAGCATGCTTCGTAGGCAATGTTCATGTACATGTAAAATGTAATGCATTTCTTTTTGAGTACTATCTGTTTTGTATTTTGGGATGGCCCATCATATTGTGGTGGGCAGTCCTTGAATGTTTTATTGTACACTATATGTGTTATTGAAAACATTAAAAATAATTTTCCAAAAAAAAAAAGCCAGTTTTCAGGCCCATTCACACTCTGATGATTTTGTGTGTTGTGTCACCTGTCATTATGCATTGTGCCAAGGCAGCCCATTCAATACAAAAAAAAAAGCACAGACAAAAACAGACATGCAGCATTTTTTCCATTGCAGCCAACCACAACACACAGTAGAGTAGAGTGGTATTGTTTGTGGTGGTACTCTGCAACGCATACGCATTGGAGCTTAATGGCTTTAGTGCATTTCGGTGGCAATTAGAGTGAATGACATCACAACACACCAATGCATGTAACTTTGTTACCCACTATGCACCACATTGCAAAAGTGTGCTTCAGGCCTCACAGACGAACAGGCACTCTGTGTCTATGTCCTATCAGCAACCATCTCTATAGTGAGGTTGTATAAGGTACATCCAGCCCACAGAGGCTTCTGATTGCTAGTCTCACAGGCACGGGATCACAGCCATGAGTCATTGGGAGGTGGTGAAGAGAAAGGACCTCAATCTCTGCCCCAATCCAAGATGACCACAAGCAGAATGAGACATGGCCCAGAATCAGGCATAGTAAGTTGGACCTAGGTTACAAATCTGTTACCTAAAGTGCTAGCTTCCTCTATAATTGCAGGTCTCTTCTGGGCCATCTGGTAACATTACATGTCCTTCACCTTCTGCTCTAATATAATGAATGATATGTAAGCAATATTCTGTACTGCAGAACTGTGAGCCTAGTTTGGTGTGATGGTGCATTGATGACAGCATGGACTCACCTGAAATGTTGGCCCTCATTTAACTTGGAACAAGAGCACCTTCTACTGTGAGGACTTTTTGTGGGGGATCTCAGTGAACTGAAGGTAAGTATTGTAGGCAGAGCTGCAATTTGTTTTAGGTGCTAAGCAGTGGATTTTTGTTTTATTTAAATAAGGATATCGGTTTTAATGGTTTTCTTTAATAAAAAGATTACTTGTACAATTTCTGCCAGTCACTGGTTGCTTTTAGTGAAATACAATAATACAAATAGTGTTGATAAATTAAACATTCTACATGGAAGCAAAAGGTTGCTTTTTCTGTGGGATGTGTATTAATTAGCTGATATCATTTTATATTCAATTAACAGGTATCCTCTCTTCCAAATTGTCTGTGTTGATTTGTAGTTTACTGAGCCTTTCTGCGGGTTATTCAATGTCCTTACATCAGGTCTCTGTTTGCAAATTAATTAGGGTCATTTAGCAGCTCTTGTATTATATTTAGCAGTTCTTGTACAGTACTATATTTTGCTGCTTGCTGCTTTTAATAAAATGATACACCCCTGCTTGATCCACCTCTGCTACTGGTAACTCTCAAATTTAGTACAGCTGCTAAGTACTTCCATATCTACACCAGGTCTCTGCAAATTAATTAGGGTCATTTAGCACCTCTTGTATTATATTTAGCTACTTGCTGCCTTTTTTTACACCCCTGCTCCATCTACCTTTGCTCGTGGTAACCCTCAAAATTGGTACAACTGCTAAGTACTTGCATATCTGTAATAACATAGGAAAACACCCTCAAAATAACCATTAGCACTTGCTAAACACTAAAACGTGCAATAAAAATGACTTGTGAATACTTCCATCTGCATTTTGCAGATTTGCTCTACAGAACGTGTTCCATAGAAAACCATGTTAAATGAGCTGTAGTGCAAATCTGCAAAATGAAAAAAGCACTAAAAATGCATTGGTGTGAATCAGGCCTTAAGTTGTCCTAAAGGGTACCATTCTTTATTTTTGAAAAAAATAAGATTATTTTTTGAAACTAGTGTTCAGTGAATTTCCCCCCTTCTTAACCACTTGCCGACCGGCGCACACAGATGTACGTCGACAGAATGGCACGTACAGGCAGGAGGGCGTATATATAAGTCCCTCCTTTCTGCCTGTCCGTGCCATCGGGAGCGCGCCGGGAGCGGCGCGCTCCCGCGCCGGTCGGGACCCCCGTGAGTCCGATCGCGGTCCCCGCGGACTCGATCACCGCGGGGACATCCGCAAACGTCTCACGGGACGGCTGAAAGGGGAGATGCCGAGATAAACAGCATCTCCCCGTTCTGCCTAGCAACTAGTGACGCCGATCTCTGCTCCCTGTGATTGGAGCAGAGATCAGCATTCACTAGCTGACAGCCACGCCCCCCCACAGTAAGAAACACACCCCTAGGCCTACTTAACCCCTACACTGCCCCTTGTGGTTAACCCCTAAACTGCCAGTGTCATTTTTACAGGAATCAATGCATTTAAATAGCATTAATTGCTGTAAAAATGACAATGGTCCCAAAAATGTGTCAAAAATGTCCGATGTGTCCGCCATAATGTCGCAGTCACAAAAAAAATCACAGATCTCCGCCATTACTAATAAAAAAAAATTATTAATAAAAATGCTATAAAAACTATCCCCTATCTTGTAAACGCTATAACTTCTGCGCAAACCGATCAATAATCGCTTATTGCGATTTTTTTACCAAAAATATGTAGAAGAATACGTATCGGCCTAATCTGAGGAAAAAAAAAGTTTTTTTAATATATTTTTTGGGGATATTTATTATAGCAAAAAGTAAAAAATAATGCATTTTTTTCAAAATTGTCGCTCTATTTTTGTTTATAGCGAAAAAAATAAAAACCGCAGGGGCGATCAAATACCACCAAAAGAAAGCTCTATTTGTGGGAAAAAAAGGACGTCAATTTTGTTTGGGAGCCACGTCGCACGACCGCGCAATTGTCAGTTAAAGCGACGCAGTGCCGAATCGCAAAAAGGGGCCTGGTCCTTTGGCTGCAAATTGGTCCGGTCTGAAAGTGGTTAAAGAGGAACTGCAGCCTGCTCACATAATTGGTTAAAAAAAAACATCTTTGCCATTCTGAAGCTTCCCTCCAACCACTTTGCATATTATTTTATATATACTGTGATTCTGTACTTGCCAAATATGCTGCAGAAATCTTGCTCCACTAAGTCTGGCGGCATCCATTTTAACTGTGGGCAGCTTCAGCTGCTGCCTGTTCACTTCCTGGATTTACACAGACACACACACACCTCCAGCTCTGCAGCTTTCATTGGCTCTCTTATGGCTCATCCCCCCTCCCTTCCTGGCAAACTCTCACGAGAGTGTGAGAGAGAGAGAGCTGTGCATGATGTCATAAGCCTAGGCTAATGACCAGACAAAAAAGAGGAAGTGGGCTGAATAAGGTATTTACTGGCAGAAAAATAATGTATTAAAACAATAAGGGCAGAAGGTTTTATAGGCGGAAAGATGATAAACCATTGTGTTTAATGCTTTTACCTTTTTACTGTTGAACCTCGAATGTCTGGTACTTTTGAGTCTTTTGTCTTCCAGAAAAAAGCATTAGAAGGATAAATCTGCACTTCAAAAATACAATTCTTGCCTCCACATTGCCAAGCAGACTTATTTTATCACTCCTATTAACACCCTCTCATCTAGTCCTGTCAACTCTTCTCTACCTTTACCTTTCTACTTTGTTCTCTGCTGCCTCCACCCACTAACTCACTCACTGCCCAGAAGATTGCCAATCACTTCAAAAATAAGATTGATATAATTTGTGATGAGATCTCCACTGTTCAGATATTTCCCCCGCTTAACACTCCACGTCCACAGGTACACTCAGTATTTCCCTCATTTAACCCCGCTACTAAAGATAAGGTTGCTAAACATTTTTTAATAAAGGCAACCCAACCACCTGCCCCCTGGACCCTGTTCCTTCGCAAATACTGCAGTCACCCTCTGACTCTATCCTACACTCTCTAGCTTACATGTTCAGTCTCTGCCTCTCTTTTGGCATTTTCCCCAACTGTCTAAAACATGCCTTAGTCATCCCCATACCAAAAAAAAAAAACCCCTCATTGGACCCCCCCCCCCCCAATCTTAACAACCTATGTCTCATCTCCTTGCTCCTCTTTTCCACCAAACTCATTGAACCCCTGGTCTACAACTAACTGAGCTTCACTGAGAATAACCTTCTCGCTTTCCTTCAGTCTGGATGTCTCCCTCAACACTCCACAGAAACTGTTCTCCTAAAACTCACAAACGATTTACTAACAGCTAACACCAATTATCACTATTCTGTACTCCTTCTCCTAGACCTCTCTGCTGCCTATGATACGGTTGATCACCCCCTATTCCTGCAAAAATCTCCACTCCTTTGGTTTTCATGATTGTACTCTTTATTGATTCTCATCCTACCTTTCTTACCACACCTTCAGTGTCACTTACAATTCTGCCCCCTCCACTTCCTTTTTCTGTCAGGTTTCCCAAAGGTTCTGTTCTTGGACCTCTTCTATTCTCGGTCTACACCTTCTCCCTGGGTCGGCCTCTCATGGCTTTCAATACCATTTGTACACCGATGACACACAAATCTATCTCTCTACCCCTCAGCTCACTCCTTTAGTCTCCTCGCATATCACTAATTTATTAACGGACATATCAGTCCTGATATCCACCACTTCCTCAAACTCAATCTTTCCAAAACTGAGCTTATAATATATTCTCCCCCACGTGCCCCTTCCCCTGACTTCTCTGTCAACATCAATGGTGCAACTATGAACCTGTCCGCGCATGCCAGGGTGCTAGGAGTAATCATGGACTCTGAACCCTCCTTTGGGTCCCAAATCCAATCTCTATCCAAGGCTTGCCACCTTACCCTCTGCAACATCTCCAAAATATGCCCCTTCTAACTAATGACACCACTAAGCTTCTAATTCACTTCATGTTATCTCTCTCCTTGACTACTGCAACTCCCTCTTCATTGCATTACCTTTACTTAAGATATCCCGACTTCAGTCCATCATAGGTGCAGCTGCCAGACTCGTCCACCTTACCAAACCATTGCGGCGTCTGCTGCCCTTCTCTGCTAATCCCTCCACTGAGAGAGGGAGGAACAATAGCATGAGCCAGTCAGGGTTGTCTTCCTTCACAGTTTGCCAATTTGCTTATGTAGCACCCTCTACCTTAGGTAGTAGTGGGTTTGTTTTGTACTGTCAGCACAGGTAAATTTAGACAGGCATATGCTGTGAGCTAGACCTGTTTGTTTTTGATCTGCGGGCATGGCAGTGGTTTAGTGTAGCAGCAGCCTTGAGGCGATTCAGTTCGCATTTGCAGCGCTATACAAATCATTCATTCATTCATTCAGGTGACTGACATGTGCTTCAGTTCTTGGGCGCCACCTCTGTTTTTCAGAAGGTTCTGGAAAAGAGGCCGGGCAGAGAGCTGGAGGGAAATGGGGTGTATGGTAGAGCCCTGACCAATTCCCAACTAGGATTGGCAGGGAGCAGGCCTCCTATATATACCCATGGTCAGCCTGTTGTGGGAGGAGTTGGGTGAAAGACGTGAGATGATGGCGTGTTAGGATGTGGTGGCCCTTGAGGGACCCCCTTTCTGGGGGGGTGTACCTCAGGCCTGGAGCTCGGGAGCTTGGAGAGAGCCTCTCTTTAGACGGTCATTGAGAGGTGTCCTGGAACAGGAGCAGGAGGAAGACAGCGGGTAACACGGTCAGGAAAGTCATTCAGGAGGGATCCATGCCGGGGTCGGTGAGTGAGAAGCACAGTGTGAAGCACTGGAAGAGACATGCCAGGATTGGATGTGGATCCAGAGGGAGAGACTGTGGTGTTGTTGAAGTTAAATCACTGCAGCCAGGAGGGTTGGCAGGATTTGCATTGGACGTGCTGGGATCAGTAGTCTGCCAAATGTCAGTTAGCAGATCTATTCTTCTCAACTAAAACGGTTGCTACCACAAAGGGGGACTGCAGACCTTTGCCTGTAAAGGGCTACTAGGAAAACGTTAGGACTTATTCAGAGTGAGGTCTAGCCATGTGCTAACAGTGACAGGAACCTAGATTTAGACAGTGAAGTGAAGCAAGTGATCTCAAGTAGTGTGCTGGAGGAGATGTGCAGAGGAAGAGACTGTCAAATTTTGACTCAACCAACATTGATTTCATTGAGAAGTATTCATCATCTGGGTATCCCATGTCCCTTTTCCCCATCTAAGTTTAATCCCCTAACAAAAACAACAAAAACAAGCAAGAGACTGTTCATTGTCTGGAGAAAGCGTACCTAAAATTAAAGTCTGACAAGCAGGGTGATGTGTGGATGTTGAAACATGCAGCGACCCTAGGGTTGCCACCTCATCCCTTTAAACCCGAACACATATTAATTACACAGGTGCTGATTAAGGTGGTAATTAAACTCACAGGCCTTATCTGCATTTAATTAGCCTCAGAACATGTGTCGGGTTTAAAGGGATGAGGTGGCAACTCTATGCTCCCATGAGGGCACTGCTAAACTTATAAGAATTCAACTGCACTGTTTGTGTTCATTCAGATTGGCTGGAGGTGGGAATGTGATCAAGAAAGCAAAACTTTGCAACAAAAGTGAGTACACCCCTAAGTGAAAATGTCCAAATTGGGCCCAAAGTGGCCACCATTATTTTCCAGCACTGCCTTAACCCTCTTGGTGTTCACCAGAGCTTCACAGGTTGCCATAGGAGTCCTCTTCTACTCCTCTATGAAGACATCATGAAGCTGGTGGATGTTAGAGACCTTGTGCTCCTCCACCTTCTGTTTGAGGATGCCCCACGTATGCTCAATAGGGTTTAGGTCTGGAGACATGCTTGGCCAGTCCATTACCTTTACGCTCAGCTTCTTTAGCAAGGCAGTGGTCGCCTTGGAGGTGTTTGGGATCGTTATCATGTTGGAATACTGCCCAGCGGCCCAGTCTCAGAAGGGGGGATCATGCTATGCTTCAGTATGTCACAGTACATGTTGGCATTCATGGTTCCCTCAATGAACTGTAGCTCCCCAGTGCCGGCAGCACTCATGCAGCCCCAGACCATGACACTCCCACCATCATGACACTCCCACCATCATGCTTGACTGTAGGCAAGACACACTTGTCTTTGTACTCCTTACCTGGTTGCCGCCACACACGCTTTTGACACCATCTGAACCAAATAAGTTTATCTTGGTCTCCTCAGACCACAGGACATGGTTCCAGTAATCCATGTCCTTAGTCTGCTTGTCTTCAGCAAACTGCTTGCAGGCTTTCTTGTGCATTATCGTTACAAGAGGCCTCATTCTGGGATGACAGCCATGCAGACCAATTTGATGCAGTGTGCAGCGTATGGTTTGAGCACCGACAGGCTGACCCCCCCACCCCTTCAACCTCTGCAGCAATGCTGGCAGCACTCATATGTCTATTTCCCAAAGACAACCTCTGGATATGACCCTGAGCACGTGCAGTCAACCTCTTTGGTGGACCATGGCGAGGCCTGTTCTGACTGAGACCTGTCCTGTTAAACTTCTGTATGGTCTTGGCCACCATGCTGCAGCTCACTTTCAGGATCTTTGCAATCTTCTTTGAGCCTAGGCCAATTCTTTTTTTCAGATCCTCAGAGAGTACTTTGCCATGGGGTGCCATGTTGAACTTCCAGTGACCAGTTTGAGAGAGTGAGAGCGATAACACCAAATTTAACATACCTGCTCCCCATTCACACATGAAACCTTGTAACACTAATGAGTCACATGACACCGGGGAGGGAAAATGGCCAATTGGGCCCAATTTGGAACTTTTTCACATAGGGGTGTACTCACTTTTGTTGCCAGTGGTTTAGACATTATTGGCTGTGTGTTGAGTTAATTTGAGGGACAGCACATGTACACTGCTATACAAGCTGTACACTCACTACTTTACATTGTAGCAAAGTGTAATTTCTTCAGTGTTGTCACATAAAAATACGTCACATAAAAATATTTACAAAAATGTGAGAGGTGTACTCACTTTTGTGATATACTGTAATAGAACAACAACAACAAAAAAAGTTATGCGCTAGTAGGCACATTTGATATACAGTATGAATACCTGTTAGTTGGGATTTTTATATTAAACAAATAAATAATGATTGTATATAGGATGACCTCTGAATATATGTGTTTTGTGTTTCTGACAAGTGCAGTTTGCTGGAAAAAAAAAAGACTGAAAAAAGTAACATGCCAAAATGGCAAAGGAATCATAAATGGCAAAGTCAATTACCTTTCAAACTATTAGTAAAATGTGTTATATTAGTAATATGATGCTATCCACAAAATATATAAAAAAATAAAAAAAATATTTGGAGTAACATTTAAAAAATTGTTGAAATTTAAATTTTTAGCAAGTGTCACATTTGGGCTTTCTCTTTCCTCTGGCACCATCTAGTGGAATAAAGTGAAATACTTAACAGCCCAAGCTTTTTTATGTTCATTAGAAGTTCTTTTTTCATTCATTAGATGTAAGTACATTTCTATAAAATAAAAAATAAAAATGTGTGTAATATTTGCATTAATATCATTAATAAATAAACTATATACTGTATTTTTATATTTATTTTTCCGTTATAAAATAATAAAATGATGCATGTTACAAAAACACAATGATATTTTCAAGCTATTGGAGTGTATTGTGTGATATTTTGATTTAAATAGTGGTGTTTCCTTCCTGACACTCTTAATTCCAAATTGTATGTGTTACTACAGGCAGGACTCTAAAAAGGGTTTGAATGTTTATTTTGACTCCAGTTGTTGTAATAGTGCCTTATTCCAGACCTCTATGCCTGGCTTTAAGCACCGTACACACGGGCAGAATGTCAGGAGACATTTGCTGGTACAAAAAATACCGTCCGAAATTCCGTGTGTGTATGTCGGACTTGCATGCTGGAAACCCAGCAGCCGATTGACTCCTGATTAGCGCTTCCAGCCAATGGCAGAGAGCGCTGATCAGAGTGTTCTGGCGGGGGGGGGGGGGCGGGGTCCCCCTGTCAGAACACAACCGCTCAGTGGGGGAGATAACTGTGCTAACCTCCCGGCCGCAGCGGTCGGGTTTTCTGTGTACCAGGTTTTAATGTAGCAAGACATTCCCTGTAGACAATCTTCATCAGCTGAACTCTCCAAAAACGTGCCATCCACAAATATCTTTGTTACATGCAAAAGAGTTGATGCAAACAATATAATGCAACAGATGGTGGCATTTGCAGTGTTTAAAGGTCAAAAGGAATATTTCTTTCAGAGCCTCAATGTGTGTCTTGCAGGAACAATACAGGAACTGAGGAAGGAAGTTACGTCATACAAAAAAAAGGAAGGATTATACAAAATGAGTGCAGTTCACACAGTGACCACAGGGTGGTAGCATAACAATAAACAATTAAAGCGGTTGTATACCCTTTTAAACTTTTTTTTTTTTTTTAAACTACCTGCAAGAGAAAGTCATAATGAGCTAGTATGACTAGCATACTAGCTCATTATGCATCATTTACCTTAGATCGGGGCCCCCGACGCCGTCTTCTTCTCCTCCTCCAGCCGCAGCCATCGCTCTTCCGGGTATCGCCGCTCCGGCCAATCACAGCGCCGCTGCGGCGCTGTGATTGGCCAGAGCAGCGAAGACGTCGCTCCGCGCATGTGCGCGGGGCACTACAACTGCGGTGAGCCGCAGTTGGGAATGGGGATTAACCCGTTCAATGCACCGTTGTCTATGGCGCGCATGCGCCGTAGACAACATTGTAAATCGTTCTTTGCAAATATCTCCTAAACCGTGCAGGTTTAGGAGATATTTCTTGTACCTACAGGTAAGCCTTAATCTAGGCTTACCTGTAGGTGCAACTTGAAATTAAGGGTATACAACCACTTTAAGAGAGAAATACCATAAAAAGTAAACATAGATGCAGTTGTATTGGCCATCTAACTGCTTGAGGCAGCACAATCTTTGTCTGGTTTTAAATGCAGTTTGTGTCCCCATTGTGAAGATTTGCCATCATCGCTGGTGACAGGAGGTTGGGGGAAATTCTTTTTAACAGGGATGCATGATTAATACTTTTTTTTTTTAATAGAGCAAGAAACAGTTGGAGCCTTAGTCTTTTTATATTGTCTGTGTACACAGATTTGTCCTTTCTGTTTCTCCTGTTGATCCTTATGCCCCAGACAGAAATCCAAAATTTTACTAGTGTATAATGTGTAAACCTGGATATAATGTATAAAAACATGTGTTTAAAGTGTATAGTGTATAAGCAATCAAACATATATAATGCCTGAAAACAAATTATCAGGGTAATCTGTGGACATGTCAATAAACTCCAAAACACTGTGCAATAAACAACAATCAGTTTCTCCTTTAAATTTAGATCATCTTTCGTGATAATGGTATCCCACACCAATAATACATTTTACAATGGGCTCATATGGTTAAGACACATGTGCCACCACAATGCTCACAGGACTCTTACCTCCAATAGATTGTAATAAAGCACATATATAATAATCCACCAGGGTCTCTCAATTCCTTGGACACTATTTTTTTTTTTTTTTTGAAGAACCTGATTAGAGCCATAGGCTCTAATAGGCGTCAAAAAAGGTAAACATTCAGGGTAAATCCATACTTTTTTTTACCTGTTTACCTTTTTTAGAAGTTTTGCAGTTTTCTAGTTTTCTAGTTTTGCAGCATCCGGTAGTCTCAGATTGCCACACTTTGTAAAATTTGAATAGGCACACTTTCTGTAGTGTCATGGTGCACAGTGAATATCACATATCATTACATCATTTATGGGGGAAGTCAGAAGAAATCCTACTGGCCTAGATTTGCACTTGCACAGTAGCTCCCCATAAATTCTACATACCTTGTTCTTGGTTTCTTCGATTTTTTTTTTGGTTTTCAGTCATGTGATGTCACAATTCCTCTTCCTCCACAGTGGGCAGTTTCTAAATGTTGTAAATATCACTTAATGCAATTTGTAGACACCCTCAAAAGCAGGCACAACAGACACAGTCAAGAAAGTGCTTGTAGGCAGATGCAACTTGGCCTCCATCCAGTAGGCCACTGTGCAGATGAAACGGAGTCTTGAAGTGGAACTATAGTCAGAAACTTTTGCAGGTATAGCTATGTAAAACATTAAAAATAAGTGTCTATACTGTTTAAAATCCAGTAATACACTGTCTCACCCTGTTCTGCACATGCACAGTTGCTCTGCATTTTTAGGCACTGCCGAGATTGTAGAGGCCAATTTGCTGACAGCCTTAGAACTGAATTAACCGCTTCCCGACCGCCCACTGCATATATACGTCAGCAGAATGGCACGGGCAGGCAAAATCACGTACAGGTACGTGCCCCTTTTAATGCCTGGTCGTGGGTTGCGCGCGCCGCCAGCGGTGCGCTCGCGACTCGGTCGGGAGCTCCGTGACCCCGGCCGCGGGACCAGTGGACTCGATCGCCGCTGGTGTCCCGCGATCGGGTCACAGAGCTGAAGAACGGGGAGAGGTCTGTGTAAACAAACCTCTCCCCGCGCTTCCTACTCTGCCTGTCATTGATCGGCTGTTCCCTGTCATCGGGAAAGCCGATCAATGACGTCAGACGTCAGACCCGCCCCTAATGTAAAAAAACACACACACGTCACAGTCCATAACCTCTCCCCTCCCACTAGTGGTTAACTCTTTTACTGCATGTGTCATTTATACAGGAATCAATGCATTTAAATAGCATTGATTGCTGTTGAAATGACAATGGTCCCAAAAATGTGTCAAAAATGTCCGATGTGTCCGCCATAATGTCACAGTCACAATAAAATTCGCTGACCGCCGCCATTACTAGTAAAAAAAAAAATATTAATAAAAATGCTATAAAACTATCCCCTATTTTGTAAACGCTATAATTTTTGCGCAAACCAATCAATAATCGCTAATTGCGATTTTTTTTTTTACCAAAAATATGTAGAAGAATACATATCGGCCTAAACTGAGGAAAAAAAAATGTTTTTTTATATATTTTTTGGGGATATTTATTATAGCAAAAAGCAAAAAATATTAAATTTTTTTCAAAATTGTCGCTCTATTTTTGTTTATAGCGCAAAAAATAAAAACTTCCAGTAATATAAATTTTTTTTCTGAAACCGTTAAATCAAAGGGTTTTGTTCCTTCCACTTTATGATTACTGCTGGGACTCTGTGCCTCAACAAAATGGCAGCCTCCAGCAAAAAGAAACAGGAACAATGTTAGAGGCAATTTACAGCAAACACTAATTTTGATAGTGTAGGAAGGTCTCCGGGCTTGTCCAGTCTAATGAGCACCTCCAAAGCCAAAGATAGCTGGCATCCTTCAATATGTAGTGGGTTGTGAGGCATAGTGGGTGCAAAGATGGTGAAAATCATTGGGCGCCAGACACTTCTTGGATGGAAAAGAGGTTTTATTTCTTTTGACAGTCCTTTTTGTATTTTTGGGGGAAAGAGGGTTAAGGCAGGGACACCCTTAAGTAGTTATAGATTCAATAGGCAGACTCGAGACTTCAATAGGTAGACAGCCGTGCAGGGAAAGGCCCCAGCAAGGCGCCACATCTGCACATGCAGGAATGCTGTCTCCTATGGTAACAGTCTTTAACAGTTCCTAACTCAAATGTAATAGTCCTTTCAGCTCCACTACAACTGCCTCTTGTAGTTCTTCAACACTGAGGTCCTGGTCTCACACTAGACCCTCCGATTCACTGACGCTGAATCCTTTGAGCTCCTCCAAGGTTTGCGGTGGTATTCCCACAAGCATCACTCACGCTTCCCTGCTGGGTTCCTAGCTTGTCACTCCAGATACTTCTCAAGCTTCACCCCTGATAACCGGTGAGGTCCCTGGCTTGACTCACAAGGCTGCTCTGCAAGTGTCTCCTCCACGGGTTGGGTCCCTGACTTGATCACTGCCTTAAGTTTCCAGATTCTCCACCGTGCCCGTTCAGTGAGAATGTGGTTTCCGGTACTTTCTTCAGTTACTCACTGTGGTCCCTGGTAATAAGGTGGTTGGTCCCTTTGTGGTGACAGCTTCCCTTCTACCTCCGACCACTAACAAGTTCTCTGGCAGAACTGGCAGTTCTCGTTTGACTGCAAGCCGCAATCCCAACCCTGCGCTGCTCTCTTTACTTCTCGATAGCCCAGCAGCCAGTTGCCCCCAGGATAGGCCCAATCTCTGGCCTAGCAGCCCAGGGTGCATGACATACGTCCACCCAGACAGCCGTCCAGGTGGCACAGAACATAGGATCACCTGACCTCCCCCGAATATATAGGTTCTCCCAGCAGCCCAAGGGATTCAAGAAAACCCCTGTTCATTGGCTGAGATACCCCATATACTCATAACCTGACCTTGGGATGCCCTTCTCATATCTAGTACCACAAAGTACCCAGCCACCTAGTGGTAGATGAGAAAAGTGCAACAAGGCCAAGAAATCAATAGATCTCTATCAATCGACCAAGATAACTACTCTTGGCAAGTAAATGTGTGAGGAGCTCCCTGACTAAATCCTAGGGTGCTACATCAGCATAATAATAATAATTAATGCGGAATGTATGTTCCTTGCTAAAGAACATTATTTTTTACCAAGTTGTTATGGGTAAAGTTCCACTTTAAGAGGAACATTGTTCCTTTAGAGATTCTGTAGTTGTCACAGAATTTACAGCTCCCTGCTTGTCAATGCAGGGAGAAGTTCCTGATCGAGTAGGGTCAGTGCAGGGACACCTCTTGTTCACAGCGGATGCTGTGGTGTCTAGACCAGCACAGTGGGGTTCTCTTCAGCAGCCTAGAGTATATCAAAGAGTGTGTGTGTTTGTTTGGTATATATGGAGAGGTGATCAACTATAAAGATGTGCCAGTGGAAGGTATCATCCCTATAGTAAATATATTGCAACAAAAGGTAGGTAATAGGATTTTAAATACCCCTCCAGTGATCACGCAAATACCCTTATGTAAGAAAAAATATGTAAAAAATGTCAAATTGTGATGGCTTGCATACTGATACCAGCAAAACATTATCCACTACAGACATGTATAGCTGTTTGTCGAGATGAGGACATTTGCTGTAGAGCTCTACTCTGGGGATGATCTTTCTCCCATGGACCGGCGAGACTATACCACACTGGATATTCCACCGGTATATCTTTGTATACTGTATGGTCTAGTTACAAGATGCATGAAAAGTATATCAATTGAAATCTCCGAAAAATGTATCATATGTAGATATATTGCTGTCTCTCTACCCTTCCCCCGCTCTCAGCCTCTCCTTGGGGGATAGGTATTTTGTTTCTTTCCCTGACCCAATGATTATAATAAATAAATGTATTTTTTTTTTTTTGATGTTTTGCAAATTATACTCATATTTATATTTTGTTCTTAGAATCCACTTTTGTGATCATGTACATTTGAGAGGTCCTGAAGAAGCGGTAATTTCCATGAAACGCGTTGACCCTTGTTCCTCATCTCGACAAACAGCTATACATGTTTGTAGTAGATAATGTCTTGCTGGTATCAGTATGCAAGCCATCACAATTTGACATGCGATTTAAAATATTTTATTGTTAATATAAAGATTTTGTACATATTTTTTCCTACATAAGTGTATTTGTGTGATCACTGGAGGAGTATTTAAAATCCTACTACCTACCTTTTGTTGCAATAGCCTAGAGTGGTGTTACAGTACACTACATTTTGCCACCTCTCCAGCAGAAGCCATCCTCTGCTTCAACAGGCCAGCTTTGTAATACTACCACTCTGTAATACTGTGCCATTACAGTCTGTCGTCATACTGGAAGTGGTGTAACTTACTACTACTCTGTTGCCTGTCTGCATGTAACTTTGCCAATTACAATACAATATACAAGATATTATACAACTTCAAGGATTGTGTGTGTTATCTCTCTCAGATTGGGTACCCCAGCCCTAACTTCACCTACACATGGCACCCCATATTTATAGTAACAGATGCAGGTCCAATGCAGCAGGTCCTGGAGAACGAGAAGTAGCAACAGAAACAATAGAGCAGGAGAGATGTAATTTAGGAACATGTGCAAATGCAAACACTTGATATGCACATCCAGTCAAGAGGTAAAGCAAGCGTAAAGATAACATGTCAAAACTTGTATCCTCACCGGGGGGGGGGGGGGGGGGGGGGGGCAGGGGCGACCTGGGGAGGGGTTAGCTGGAGGCGCAGATCCGCCCCCCCCCCCCCGGGCACGCTCGCCTGGGCCACCACCCGGTCCCACGAGAAGTGCCATACACAAGCGTACTACGCACAAGAACCCCTCTTAGAAGGATAGATATGTCCTATACCCAACGAAAAGGGGTGCGGGCTACCCTACCGACGAACAGGTTGAAACTATCCAGCCGACCCGTCACCTGATAAATACTTTCTCTATAACCTAAGCCGCACCAAGTTAATCTATGACTGTTTACTATTCATGTTCTTGTTTCCCCTACAAGTGAAAAAAAAAAAACAGGAATGATTGGAGTATTACATATCGCCATTACCTATGGCAAATGTTTACCTTTTTTTTTATTTTTTTATCATAAACATTGCAATGTAATACCCTGTCTTCAATAAATAAAGATTATTTTAAAAAAACTTGTATCCTCCAAAACAAAGTCAGCAATGGCACCTTCATATGATTGTAGTATCAGATCCCTTCTAAGCTGTCAGATGTAGAGGAACATGTCTCCTAAGCCCTCAGCCATTATTGAATGTATTCTACATTTTCCATAACTAATCATGTATGTAATGCATGCTGATTTGTTAAAGGAAAACTTTAATCAGGTGCAAAATAATCAGTGAATGTACATAAGATTATATGGTGTTGATATAGTATTGTGTGTTTCAATGTGAGTTTAGAGGCCCCTTTACAACCTTCAGCATAACTAGTTTCTTTCTGCTGAGACCTAATCATGAGCATTCATTCGGTGTGTGTTATTTCTACCTCAGTTTATGCATACTGTATACTGAGGAGGACTACTGTATGTTTGCAGCAGAACAGCGTTGCTCTGAACATGCCCAGATGTGCTTATGTCTCAAGCAAGCCATTGAGTTTTGCCAAAGTCCCACAAATACTGGTTGATGCTGCCAGTGAAGTTCACCTAGTATAGCTCTCTGTGATGATGTGGCTGTATTGCTCCTGAACTCAGAGCAGTGTTACTATGCCCATATAGGATGTGCCCGCTTGCACCACAGTGGGATGAGAAAATGCTGCAGGGGGCATTGCTCTGAGCATTGTTGATTCACAAGTCCATAGTTTCTCCATCAGCACCTTGCCACACCTAGTCCCGCCCACTGCTTTCTAGATTGACAGCTTGCTCTAGATTGAATTGCTGAGCTCCCCTCCCCCCCACTGTGAGCTGCAGTGTCTGGGAGGGGGAGCATTTGAGAGACAAACGAATGAGGATTTAACTCAGTCAGGGAAGTTTTTGTTTGTTAAAGGCTAAGTTCACCTTTGGAACATGTTACATGTTCAACCCGTTTTGGGGAGGTGTGTCCCTTAAAAAAAAAATATTTAAAGTCAGCAGCTACAGATACTGCAGCTGCTGACTTTTAATAATCGGACACTTACCTGTTCCAGGGTCCAGCGGTGCGGGGGTCGAAGCTCCGCTAGCCCCCCCGATCCGCTCGGCGGCGCCGGCATTGCAACTGTGGGCACCCGGCTGTGGCATATATTACGCCTCAGTTGCTGCACACTACCAGAGAGAAAGAAAGAGAGCCGGCGCTCTCTAAGTGCAGCAAATAAAATCAATTTATTATCAAACAGGATTAAGAACACTCACAAGATGGATGTGTCATGAAGGCATATCAGGAATTTAGAGAGTCATCCGTTTTGGGTCCCGGGTGAAGTGGTAGATGTCATCAGGCATGCTGTCTCAAACTTGGCTGTGTGGTCCAGTAAAGGTCCGGTAGCGCTGTGGGCTCTCAGCGTTTCGGATTGCTGGGGAACAGGCTATGGAGACAGTGGGCTGCTTCCTTCTAAGCAGCAGTGGTGTTGTTCAGGATTCACTTCCGGGTACGGGTCACATGGGCGGCGCTTCGGGGCATGCGTGCCCCTTCATCAGGCTGTGCTATTGGCCATCTTGGGAGAGGGGATTATGTAACCTAAATGGTGAGTGGCTGAGGACTGGATTGGAGGGCAAACGGAGGGGGGCGGGGCCGGACGGGGGGCGGATGTGTAACCATGGAGACCGGGCCAGCAGTGTAATACGAGAGGGTGTGTTTAAAGCTGGAAGTGACGCTGTGGTAGAGCAGACTATCAGGGGAGAAGTTCATGATTATTAAAAGTGATACCATAATCGGGCAGACTGTCAGGGGGAGAGTTAATAGTGGTTATAAGGGACCTGAGGGAAGCTTTTTATTTTTTCAATGGCGGAGGGCAGATGAATAAGTTATATTAACTGAATATTACAGGGAAAGGGATGGGATCACAATGGGATTAGCTGGTGAATAATGTCAGTGTTATTACCAGAGTGCTGCGGGCATGCAATAAGGGTATATGACTTGATAAATATGTAAATATATATCTCTATAATTATATAGATAAATAAATAAACATCTAACAGACATGATCTGACTCAATCTGTTAGTATAGTAGTACAAAATAATATAATAATTTATAACCTTTTCTTCTCTTATCTTTTATATATATAGATTTCCCAAGGTCGCCCCTATTTAATGATTTTTATTGGCCGTAAGTATATAGTCCATAGTCTATAGGATTAGTACAACTTATATGTCTGTTAGATGTTTATTTATTTATCTATATAATTATAGAGATATATATTTACATATTTATCAAGTCATATACCCTTATTGCATGCCCGCAGCACTATTGTGATCCCATCCCTTTCCCTGTAATATTCAGTTAATATAACTTATTCATCTGCCCTCCGCCATTGAAAAAATAAAAAGCTTCCCTCAGGTCCCTTATAACCACTATTAACTCTCCCCCTGACAGTCTGCCCGATTATGGTATCACTTTTAATAATCATGAACTTCTCCCCTGATAGTCTGCTCTACCACAGCATCACTTCCAGCTTTAAACACACCCTCTCGTATTACACTGCTGGCCCGGTCTCCATGGTTACACATCCGCCCCCCCGTCCGGCCCCGCCCCCCTCCGTTTGCCCTCCAATCCAGTCTTCAGCCACTCACCATTTAGGTTACATAATCCCCTCTCCCAAGATGGCCAATAGCACAGCCTGATGAAGGGGCACGCATGCCCCAAAGCGCCGCCCATGTGACCCGTACCCGGAAGTGAATCCTGAACAACACCACTGCTGCTTAGAAGGAAGCAGCCCACTGTCTCCATAGCCTGTTCCCCAGCAATCCGAAACGCTGAGAGCCCACAGCGCTACCGGACCTTTACTGGACCACACAGCCAAGTTTGAGACAGCATGCCTGATGACATCTACCACTTCACCCGGGACCCAAAACGGATGACTCTCTAAATTCCTGATATGCCTTCATGACACATCCATCTTGTGAGTGTTCTTAATCCTGTTTTGATAATAAATTGATTTTATTTGCTGCACTTAGAGGGCGCCGTCTCTCTTTCTTTCTGTTTGCATTCCAGAGCGCCTTCTTGCTTATATGGACTGGCAGCCTTTTATGCTCAGCAATTATGTTCTAAACTTCAGCATTTGTACACGGACTAATATTTAAAATTCTTGTACGAATATTTATGTTATCCCTCTCTCTCCCTCCCTCCCCCCCCCCCCTCCCTCCCACTGTTACCCACTATATGCATTTTTATGAGCTGTACCCCGTGCGCGTTATACAAAAACCCCCTTGTTTGCACACTACCAGAGAACCTTCTCTGATCTTTCTGGCTTGTAGAGTGGATAATTGCTGCACAAACACTGTGATATACCTTTTTGCCTTTTTTTCTTAAAAAATGAACAATCAGCATCTGCACAGAGATCATCTAAAAAGCTGAAAAATCTGTGTGCAGTCAAAGGCGTTTGTAGGCCCTGGCGCTCTAGGAATATGCCCCAGGGCTCCTTTGCAGTTAATTTTGGTGTCATGCCACTAACAACAAATACCCTTGCAGTGACATTGTAAGCACTAAGAAGAATACTAGCTTCCCTCAGATCACACCATGTCTCCCCACCGGGAGAGGAACCATAGACTACTATACCCATACAAGTATAGCACTATATGTACACAACATAAATTAATGAATAAACACATAAAACCTGACAATTTATTTTTATTGCAGAGCAGAAGCCTTTTTTATGAAAACATTTAATAAGTATGTTTTTTTTAACCAGAAAAGACTCTGTATGCCTTTTTTATCATAAAGCTTTTTTACTTATGTAGCGCCCCCTACCTTTTTGGTAGGTGCTTAGTGCTGTTTTTCATAGTGAAGGATGTAGAGATAGGTAAGTGTAACCATGTCTTTTTGCTGGGCCTGGTTGTGGATTTGGTGTTGCGAGTGTAGAGTAGAAGGGGCTGTGGCCACCTACACTTGGGCTCAGGGATACCTCCTCTGCTTGACAGTGGACTCTGCTGGTAAGAGAGGATGGGCTGAGACCTGAGTGTCAGGAAACCTCATGTGAGAGAATTCACCAATGGTTAATTTTTGTAGTCAGTGAAGGAGGTCTCTCATAAAAGTGGGGGGTCACATGTCCTCGGGAGACTGTAAGGAAAGGAGTTTGAGGTCCAGAGGTTCGGGACCGGAAGGCACGGGGGTTCAGAAACCCTGAAGTCTGCGGTGGGAGCCTTGAAGGCCCGGGAGTTCAGAGATCCCGGAGCTGGATAGCCGGATGTGACTCCAGGGAGGCTGAGGTCGGGTCCCCTAGAGCAGGAGTCATCATGTAACGCAGGAGCAAGTAGGAACTAAGAGGAAGAAGAAGACTGGGAACAACCTTCTGTGAGTAGAACATGGACTGTTGTTGGGAGAGTGCAAAGGGAGTGCAAACCCAGCGGAGCTATTCAAATTATATGCTGTGTATCCAAGGACCACAGTATTAAACATTTCTCTGGGCTAGTGAAGGAAGTTGGCCACTTCAAGTCACGGAAATAGGTGGTGAGGCCTAGGACTTTGAATTTCAACATCCACAGCATTATTCAAAGTGATGCTCAGCTGCCCATAGTGAGAGTATGCTAAAGAAATCAGAGAAGGATCGTTGACAAGGAAATCAAATCCATAAAGCTATGGCTACGATTTAATATTCCCTTTCATTTCATTTTTGGGATTTAACAGGGCATCTCATATGCTTCATTCTACCGCCCTATAAATGTGTTCCCAAATAAAGCAATTTGAAACGTCCAAAGTGTGAAGTGCTACTTGTATGGAATCGCATGGGAGGATTGGGATCAGAGCAGGCTGGCATAAGGTAAATTAACAATTCAGCAGCCCCCAAGGGGGTAGTGTGCTACACTTACTACTAGAATACATTTTTTTAATTGCACACTGAGCCACAAATAAGCAGCTCAGCGCATTGTCTTGGCATGCCATGGGTGTTGGGACAAAGTAAATCCCATGTGCATGTGCAGAAGTTATGGCATCCCAGTCTTAGTCCGTAGGGTTCAAGGTTGAGTTTGCACACCCTTTGCAGCTATAACAGCTTCAACCCTTATGGGAAGGCTGTACACAATATTTAGGAGTGTGTCTAAGGGAATGCTTAACCATTCTTCCAGAAGCAAATTTTTGGGAGGTCAGGCACTGATGTGAACTAATCTATCAGTTTTTAAAGAGGAACCGTAGAGGGTAGAGAGCAATAGACTAGTCACCAGTATTGGCTGTGGTCTCCCTGTAGCTGCACTGTATCTAAGTGTGGAGGTGGCCATCTTAGTAGAGGTCAGTGGCGGTGCGTGCATAGAGGGCGCAGGAGCGCCGCCCCCCCTCTCCTGCACCGCTCTATCACCAATAGATAGATTCATGCAATGCATGAATCTATCTATTGTCACCGCTGCCGCCCCCTATTCAGGTGTCCGGCCCCTTGTCGGGCGCCGGGCATCTGAATTACAGTGGGGGGGTGTTTCTGGAAGCGCCCCTATTAGAGCTGTAAGCTCTAATAGGGGACCTGATTAGAGCGGTGTGCTCTAATAGGCTTCCCTAAGTGTAAACAGCGGGCGCACTGCTGTGTGTTCGCTGATTACACAGTATTGTGTTAGAGAAGCGAATACATCGCTTCCCTAACACAGACCCGCCTCTCAGCCAATCAGGTTGCCAGGTCTGTTACCTGTCACCTGATTGGCTGAAGTCACAGGCGCTGTGATTGGACGCTAGGCGTCCAATCATAGCAGATGACAGGAGGAGCGCGGGAGAAGACATCGGGCGATGAGACACCGCTCGTCGCCTGACACCGTCACCAGCTGCACACCGAGACAAGGTAAGTGCAGAGGGCAGGCAGGGGGCACAGTGGCAGCACTTGAGGGGCACAGTGGCAGCACTTGAGGGGCACAATGGCAGAACTTGGGGCACAATGGCAGAACTTGGGGCACAATGGCGATTCTTGGGGCCTCGAGGCGATTCAGTTCGCAGTTGCAGCGCTATACAAATCATTCATTCATTCATTCAATGGCAGAACTTGGGGCACAATGGCAGCACTTGGGGCACAATGGCAGCACTTGGGGCACAGTGGCAGAACTTGGGGCACAGTGGCAGAACTTGGGGCACAGTGGCAGAACTTGGGGCACAATGGCAGAACTTGGGGCACAGTGGCAGAACTTGGGGCACAGTGGCAGAACTTGGGGCACAGTGGCAGCGTTTGATGGGCACAGTGGCAGCGTTTGATGGGCACAGTGGCAGCATTTGATGGCACAGTGGCAGCATTTGATGGGCACAGTGGCAGCATTTAATGGGCACAGTGGCAGCGTTTGATGGCACAGTGAGGCTGTTTGTTTGCACCCCCCCAAAAATTTTGAGCACCAGCCGCCACTGGTAGAGGTGATGCTTTGCTTTTTGATATTGCCAATTCTCAATCCATGAGACTAGCAGTTAGAGGCAGCAGTGCCTTGCATATCACACTGCAGATATACAGCCTTGAGACAGGAGATACAGGAGTGCCTAGATACCTCACATACCAGGAAGTGCACTGATTTTTTTCAGAAGGAATTTCAGGCAAAACTTAGGAACAATAAATATTCCTAAATGTTTGCTATACATAACAAATCTTCACATTTTTGGTGTCCATGTAATAAATCGTGATAATGTTTGCATTATCTCAGTTTATCTATTTACCACATATCTGATATTGTATTACTGCTAGAGAAAAATTTGAGCCTATTTTAAGTGGCTGAATTATCACTGTGATATGCTTTGATAAGCAGTAGTAAAATATCACCATGATAGAGGTGAAAAGCCTGGAAAGAAGGGCTTAGGAGGATGTGCATAGGGAGATCTGTGGAAGGAAACCTATGATCTTGAGAGACAGGGTTAAAGGTGTCCATATTTTCTGGAGTCTCTGGCTTTTCAACTCGCCCACCAGTTTGTAATGATATGATTTTTTCTCGGCCTTACCTCCCCACTGCCCACTCCTCCAGCATTCCTCCTCCAGCACTATATATCCGACTGACTTCCTTCTCCTCTCTCTCATATTACCTGCGTATCCCATTTCATTTCCCTCACTGCCTCTGACACCTTTTCCACTGCCCTCATCCTTCTCCTATCTTCCCTAATATCTCCTCCGATTTCCCCTCTGCCCCCAGGTTTGTTGCAGTAATGACACACATCTCCTTCTTTGGCTTGCTGTAGCTCCATCCCATTCTTAAACCCAAAATATGGGTGTTCCTGTGGAGGGAGGTACAGCCATCACTGAGAGCTTACCCCCTCTCTAATTAGGCTGTTCTTTTACTATTAGCCATAGCACTCACTGCCCCCCCGCACACACACACAATTTTTTGGGAATCCATGCTGATTATTGCTAATGATACCGTTTTCATTACTGTTTCCATTTTTATTACTAAAATCTTGTATATAGTTCCTTATCATCCCTTCCAAGCAGTGGTGTAACTAGAACCTTCAGGGCCCCGGTGCAAGAAACCATGAAGGGCCCCCCTGAACCCCAGCCGAGGCCCTTCCCTCCGAGTCCGGTGGTGGAACTCCAGGGCTCGGTCACAAGTACGACTTTTGTGAGCCCTGTAGTTCCACCACTGGTATCGGCATTTTTTTTTATTATTTTTTATCAGGAGAGGGGGACCCGGAGGAGCGGCAGAGGACACAGGTTGTGTGGGGAATGCACAACTAAAGAGCAGCCAATGCGGTAGTCGAGCATGGAGCTCTGCTAGTCACCCCCCACCTCCAGCCACCCGTGCGCCCGGTGGCTAATTGCCTATGCTGCCACCGGCCATATGTAGAGGGGGCCACATGGGCCCCTTGCAGCACAGGGCCCGGTTGCGCTCGCAACTGCTGCACCCCCTATAGTTACGGCCCTGCTTCCAAGAGCTTGCATACTATTGATGTTGGGCTAACTGGTCTGTAGTTCCCAGGGATATATCTTGGTTCTTTTGTAAAGATTGATGCTACATTGGCTTTTCTCCAATCAGCTTGTACCAGTCAGTAGACTGTTCGTAAAAATTAGGAACAACGGTCTGGCAATTACTTAACCCTCGGGTGCAAGCCATCTGGTCCCGGTGACTTATTTATGTTACGTTTTTCAAGTTTGTTTCTGATTTTATCCTCTGTTCACCATACACTATTGGAGGAATGCTTTTTTTTTTTTTTTTTTTTTGCAGCAATGGGGTACCTAATGCTAACACAGGACCCTTTGACTACTTTTTGTAAAATTTGGGATCCTAAATCATTATGCATTTTCTTATTATCATTTGTGGCTAATGACTTAATAAAGTCAGTGTATTGACACAGCAACATAGTGTAAATGAGGATCTGATTATATTTAAGCTTATATTGTTTAACTGAACTGCTATCTTAGAAAAGCTGGAAACAGTGGGCTAACTTTGTCCGTTTTTAAAGGTACAGCCCATGGCTGTTTCATTATTGCTGGCCACTGCTGTTCAGTTATCAGATATGTTTATAAAGGATTATATAGGCTGCAAACATAGGCAAGTGCATACTTTGGTGTTCATTTAACAGAGGCATAAGAAAAGCAATAAAAAGTTGACTTCATTAAAATGAAAGGGCATGTCCTTTTCTTCTGAATCGGATTTAGATTACCTACAATATTAGGATTTTTAAATAAGATTCATTAAACTACAAATATAAAGGCTAAAGGTAAAAGCCAAAATGTAATATATAATAACTGTAATGGGGGAAGGGGGTTAACCCAACATGCACATTGTTTTATAGGCTTTTTCATATATATTGTTAATACTTTAAACGTTTCTATATTAATAATGCTCTTCTGTAGCAGATGGAGATATAAAAGGTTCAATCCACAAAATGTACACACCTGGATAACAGTGATATAAATTTCATCAAATTACCTGGGAAATTTGGGAAACTCTCTTAGGCACTGCTCAAATTCTCCCAGTGTTTCCTGTCATACTGTGTATCACTGAAACAGCAGCCTTGTTGGTTTTGGTAAAAGTTGATAACCAACTTGTTTACCAAGTTGCTCATATTTTAAATGGCAAAGGAGTATATTATCCTCTTGTTATGTGGACATGTAATGGCTGGCAGATCTGAAATAGTGGCTAATGCCTCATCTGGCTGCCTACTACATTTTCCGTGGGTTTGTTCTGGTTATTGCTGCTGTATGACTGGATGGTTCGGTGGGCGGCAGCAGAGTGTAGTAAGGGCATGATGTGCAACAGAACAATGTTGCAGTGGCAAGGTGAGCCATGATGAGGGAGAAGTACAATGGTAAGGTGGTTGTAAATGTCATTGGTGCTTTGTGATTGAGGGTGCAGTGGCTGGGGTTTTGGGTGAGGGTGGATATGGCAGGTGGTTACAGTTGAAAGGGTACTAGGTGGCACAGGGGTCTTTTGGTGGGGGTGATGGGGGACAGGGGAGTGCTGTCAGGAGTTGTAGGTGATAGACTGGTATAGTACCTGGGGTGCTGGGTGGCAGCAGAACTGCCAATACTGCAGATATATTTAGGAGTCAGCTGATATTTCTGGGTGGTCTCATGGGAGCTTGACTAAGCTTCCCAGTTCCCTTACTTAAGATTCACAGTCCCTTACTCAAGTTGTAGCCCCCTCTATTTTTCCTGGCCACTTCTTCTTCAACCCCCTTTATACATTGATATCAGTGAGGTGTTAGGTGAGACATGCTTGTCAGCGCCACTCACCTTTCCCTTTCCAGTGCCATGACTGCCTGTAAGCTCTGTGGCTGTGCCCACTTCTGGGCTTAACCCTTGGGGGTGCGCCCACATCCATTTAGAGTGGCTTCCACCATGACCAGTTGCATCAAATCAGAACGACTCCCTCTTCAGCCCAGCCTATTTCCTTTTGTTCAGGTTCCCACCTTTGCATTTTAGCTGAATTTGTTCTCTTCTTCTTTGCAGAGAGTTCCCCTACATTTCCCTTGTCTATACCCTAAAATCATTTTATGTACCAACCTCTGTCTTGCATTATTCTATGCCCTGACCTTTGGTTTATATTCTGGTTATCTGTGCCCATTGCTTTCTCTGACCTTGGGCTTGTTTCCTGGTTATCTGGGTCCCCTGTCTGTCCTGATCTCTCACTCTGAATGATCTCGCAACTTGCGCTCAGTATGAGTCCAGACTTCCAAGAGCAGGTCCCTAGGAAATGCTGGCCGGCTTCTGCTCTCACCTGGAACCATCCTTAAAACACACTGGCTAGTAGGGATGGGCCGAGTACCCCCCGGTTTGGTTTGCACCAGAACATGCGAACAGGCAAAAAGTTATTAGCGGCTAGGAGTGCGGCTATCAAGAGTTTTTTCTCATCCTCACAAACCATAAATAGTTAATATTCGAAAAACAAATTGGTTAAACCCAATGTTCTTATTTTTACCACTATGTTTCTATTAGGCTGGATTCACACCTATGCATTTTTTGTGCTTTTTGCATTTTGCAGATTTGCACTACAGAACGTGTTCTATAGGAAACCATGTTAAATGGACTGTAGTGCAAATCTGAAAAATGCAAAAAGCACTAAAACTGCATAGGTGTGAATCCATCCTTATAGTGGCTTTTTAAAATAACAAATGCAATGATTTAGAAGTTGGATGAAACATTTAGTGCTGTATAACAGTTTTGATAGCTAGGTAGTATCTTTTTTTTAGATGTCTATACACCAGACCAAAGAGAGGGACAGTTTAGAAAGAAAGAGAGACATGGGGGTTTGGTTCCAAAAAGAAACAGCCCCTCTAAATCAGGGACAGTTGGGCGCGAGGATAGTTGTTGTTCACTCTAAAAGGAGCTTGTATGATCAGACTGATAAAACTTTCATCTTTTCCTTTTTGCTCCCAAAATTACCAGTAATCTTCAGGTGTGGATTTATAACTACAAAAGTGTGCACTGAAATTATTCTTTATCAGAGTAGTCTGTATATAATAGTATGCATAGCTGTGCGCAGCCTATTGCATTAGAGTGTGCACCCCAAAGCTCAAACACACTAAAGCATAGTAAGCTGTGTTTACTATGCTTCGGTTTGTGAATAAACACAGTGACTGAGTGTGTTCACTGCATTCAATTAGCAAAATAAGGGGCTGGTAAATGACATATTGACTAACCCCTTCCCTGCTCTCCATCCTGAAACATCCCCCGCAGCAGGCATATAATAGTATGGTAGATTGTGGAGCTGGTACAGCTATTCACAGTGCCAAACACATCAACCCTCTGTTCACCAGGATGGTAAAGATAAATACCCAAAGGGAGCATGTGAATCTCCTATTATAACCAAATGATAGAACTGAGTGATTCTTTATTATTATTATTATTCTGAAATGGTCTTATTGCATTGATTTAGAATCTTCCCCTTACAGAATCATTGGTGTTAGTGGTTACTTACATGAGAAACAAGAGAAAAGGCTCCACTGGTCTCATGCTGGTGGTTCTGCTGAGTAGTGTTAGTGCCAGAACTTTGCCATGTGAGCATCATTGTGCAGGAAATCAACCCCTGGGGAATCCTAGGATTCCACAGAACCCTGGTTGGGAAACTGTACTTGACAGCAATTGGGAGATCATCCAATATGCAAACAGAAGTGCAATGGCAGATGTTAAAATCAGAAAGACTGGAAATATCCACATCCAGCTGCCAGCAGGGCAGAGGGAAAGTACATAGAAAAATTATTTATACAACATTATATCATCAGCTTCTATTGTCTGCATCTCTGATAGTGTCATATTACAGGTACTGTTGGTAATTATTGAAGGCTTGCTTTGGGTTTAGACCACACACAGAGTTCAAAAAGAGCTCAGACTGACGTCAGGAGGTTGGATTTGAGACTGTTAAATAAATATTTAAAGATCAGAAAATAATGTAAAAAGTAAATTATTTGGACTGGACAGAAATGAAAATATCTGACATGTAGGAAAGATTTATATGAAGTGATAAGACTAAATTCACAGTGCTAACATAGGAATAAAGATCTTTATTTAGGCCATAGGACTGTACATTTTAAATATCATTCAAAATAACTGTCACTTAAAAAAAAAAAAAAAAAATGCCATGTGATGTGAGATCTCTATACTGAGTCTAGAGGCTGAATTCACAAAGCTAACACACCAGGTGAAAGGTTCCTTTAAAAAAAAAAAAAAAAAAAAAGCATGTCAGTTATTCTTGGCTGAGTGCCAGAGTCTAAAAATAGAACGTCAGTTAGTCTTGGCTGAGTGCCAGTAACCTGTCACCTGACCATGCACTGTGATGTCATCAGCTGCCCCTATATTAGAAAGCTCTCAGTAGGATTCTGTCAGTCCCAGAGCGTTTACTGAACAGTGCAGACGTGTTGTTTTTCTCTGGCGATATTTTGATTGCGATTTCACTCTAGTGATTTCATTTGATTCAATTGTATTGTAATTTCATTCTCCTGCGCTTAAAGCGTGATTGGATTCTTTTTCAAAATGAGATTTTTTCAGTGTAGAAAGGCTGTTTATCACATTAACACCAAAGATACACAGACCACTGGAAGACCACCTATGGAAGGAGGTATCATTGAACAGCCTGCAGATACCCCAACAAAGAAGCCCACAAAAATAAAGAGGGCTAGAGCTTTCCTGCGTGGCTGCTTTAGAGCGGCCGCTGGATGCTTTGGTGTCGGCTGTAAAGTTTATGGCCCACCCCAGAAGACAGAAGATTTGAATGGTGAGTACTGTGAATATTGATAGATTCATGTTCTACGTACATATGTATAGGGATGGTCATGGACAGGGCACAGTGACTGGCACACATGCTCCTAGATAGACAGACATGCATTGGAACAAGCAGTGTGGGGAGTAAATCACATAGTGGATGGGTTGTGTCTTGTAAACATCAATCTGCAGTTCCTTTTTTTTTTTTTTTAATTAAGTGAAGCAAATAGTAAATGTTTCAAAACACAACCCTGCAGTCTGATCCCTACAAATCCCTTTTCATTTGGAGAGGTTTAGAACTGTTAGCAGCTCTCCTTGGACTGTAGGAATGATATCTCTGTTCATTTCTAACAATGAAATCTACAGATCATCAACTGTCACTGTCAGTGGGGGAGGGGGAGTGTCAGTTAGGAGGCTCAGTAACTGGAATCTCATTGGTGGAAATTTGTCTCCTTCAAAATTTCTATATCCTCACTGATGACAGTCTGTGTGTGATATTGCGCTGAGAATTACGCTCAATTCCTGATGTTGGTTGTTTATTAGAGTCACGGGTATCATCGATCAGAGCTGTATACAGTGAGCCAATTCTCAACCCTCCACTCACCCCCCCCCCCCCCCCCTCTCTGCCAACCGACTTTTTAACAAGCTTTGCATGCCCCTTACTACAGGCTGGGCTGAAGACATCAGTGCCAATCAACAATATGGCGGTGCCAACCAGCCCCCAGAAACATACAACATGGACATACATACCCCATATACAATGCAATGTTTTAAAAATATTTAAAGTGATATTAAAACAAAAATGGAATATAATGCAGCTTGCCAATCATTAGATGTGGTGGCTGCATTCATTTTCTTTTTTTAGGACCCCCATAGTGGGTGATCCATCTCCTGTCTGATCTCAGAGATGACATATCACACTTTCAGAGAATTACTGCCACTTCACAAAACCTTTCCTCTTCTCCTAAAATATATTTGCCATTTTCCCCAGCTGGTCTGATGATTTACCAACCCCTGCCACAATGCACAGCCAGGCAGGTGACAAGCTACTTCCTGTTGCAGTTTCCTTTGTGACCCGCCCACCCATTTTACTATAAAAGACCATCATCACATCACTGGAAATACTTTTTGCCAACTCACTGACTTGTAGAAAGCATTACAGCCAGTGGGTCGGGATAAGTGTCAGGCAACCAGCATTTTTATATATAGGCCATCAATGGCCGTCCCTGTGTCCCTGATATAGCGGGTTTATTTATTGTCCCTGGCACTGGAGTTTTGAATTTTTCACTGTATAATTTGATGTTAAAAATGTATCAAAATGTAGATGAAGGTGCTAAATCTGATTCTTTTTTTATTGCAGATGTATACGGTATTTACCGTAGACACAGCTCACACGGCAGGCCTGCCCCAGTGAGCGAGACCGAATGTGAAACCCACATCGGGACTCCACCAACATGTGACCGTCGGTCCCCCAGCACTAAGGAGACCATTCCAATGACATTGGATGGCTTCAGATTACATCAAGTTCTCGGAGAGGGGAGTTTTGGTAAGGTAAGTGGTCAGATCTTTTCTCTGATTTAAAATGTTCAGGTAGAGTGTAGGGGGGGGTTGAGCCTTTGTCTGGCTTTATTACTATCCAGAGCTACATTAGAGAGATTTACCCTCATTTCCTGTTCAGACAGGAAGTGATGGAAAATCTGCAAACAAGGACACAGACAGCAATGCCCTCACCCTACTCTTCTAAAGAAAAGTATTTTTATTTCTGTCTGTGTGGCTGTTGCAAAGCTGGACATACACTTTGAGGCCAGGTTAAAATATATGCACATTGGATGCGCTTTAAACTGTGAATGTGACTGGCTCTCAATGGAGCCGGATTACACATGTGCGTGGCGGCCGCGGCGAGGCTTCAAAAAGGGTTTTGTGCGTTTTTTAGGTCTGGTTCAAGTGCAAATTCAGGCAAAATTTTGCACATGAATCGAACCTGAACCAGTGAACAGAAACGCAGCAGACCCCATACTGCAAACCACAGCCGCATATATGTGAACATGGCCTGAAGCCCAAATCTTTCCATTTCATTCAGATAAATCAGTTTAGGTTGCATTAACACAAATGGTGATCATAATTAATGTTTTCTTTAGCAGCTAATACCAAAGTAGGAAAGCCTGTCCCTTGCCAACATGTTATAGAGAGGGGCGCTTGCTCTCTGTTGGGAAGCAGTGGTCTCTCTACAGTGGTTTGACATGACCCCTGACGAGTCAGAGCTACAGCTCTCCAATCAGCAAAGCTCATGTTCCATGCTGATTGGAGAGCTCTGGACTCTGATTCAGAATGGGAAGTGTCAAACCTCATGAATCCATAAATAAAGTATTAAATGTGAATGAACTTCTCTGATTGTCATTTATAATTTTCTCTCCCTCTGTTCCCTCCAGGTGGTGTTGGCATCACACCCCTCCACTGATGAACCACTGGCTCTCAAAATTATGATCAAGAACAAGGAAGACTACAAAGAATCCCTCATTGAGAGCCACATACTGAAGGAAGTTCATACCAGTCAATTCTGCACTCGTGCATATGGTACCTTCCAGACAAAGGTAAGTGACTCTACCTTCTACTTTTGTGGGAGAGGTCGGTGTTAATTGGTTATCCTCTCAGAATACCGTTGTGACGCCTACTTTTCTCACAACGTACCCAAAAGCTGCATAGGGATTCACATAGCGAATCATTTCTATAACCTTTATCTTTCTTTTCTCTGCATAGAAACTCCTATTCTTCGTCATGGAATACCTGAGTGGTGGAGACCTGCGGGACTTCTTACACGAAAGGGCACCAGTAGATATTGTGACGACAAGGTAAGGCAATGGGGTACCATGATAATAGGGATGGGGTAGAATATAGTCCTGTACATAGATCACATCAACGCATAGGCTTTTCGTAGATATAAGATAGGTGATACAATAGGGTACCGTGAGAATTGGGATGGAGGTAGAACATAGTACTGTACATAGATCATATCAAAATGTAGGCTTGTCCTAGACATATGATTCCAACAGGAAGGTCTCACTTTCAGTACATCTGTCCTACCAAGGCTCTACCTATACATGTACAATCACACACTGGACAGACATCTTAGGCACTGGACATATCTTAAACTTCTACTGAGACTGATTCCAACGAATCTATTTTACCACGAGAATAATCCATCACGATGCGTCTACAGATGTTGCAGTGGGGGAGGTTTACTAAAACCGGTGCACACAAAATCTGGTGCGAATGTGCATAGTAGCTTCAGCAAGCTTTGGCAATAAAACCTAGAAGCTGATTGGTTACTGTGCACAGCTGCACCAGATTCTGTGTATACCAGTTTTAATAAATCCCAGTATTTCCATATACATACTGTTATAATCCAATCCAACCATTATTGACCAGTTCATCATCCAATGGAAGCTTCCAACCCTTCATCTGATTGGGCAATCTCTAACCTATCTCCTTTCAAATGTATAAGTAATTATATCATACGGGGTCTGCCAATGAATCAATTGTATTTATATCTAATGGGTCCTTGTCATTTTTTCTAACGTTTGTCTATAAAAGTAAAACTTTTTTTGTAGTATTGGAAGGAGAGGGGAAGCTTTTTTGCTGCTTTTGAGTTTTGGCCTCGCATACACTTTAGGAGAGACTGTAAAATCACATTCAATCATATTTGGACATCTTTACTATAACAAAAAACTATTTGTAAGAATTCGCAAAGATACAGATTAATCAACAATTTAAAATATCCATACAAAACACTTCTATGTATATATTGTGCTATGCTCTACCATTACTGGTAATATTTTATTTCAACCTGATTTAGTTATTACAATCATACATGACAATACCTGATAATTGAAGCGTTGGGATAAATGATTTATTATTTTGTGGCTTAGATTACCATACAAAATTTTTTTTTTATATAATAATCTTATATATAATCTTTTCTATCTCTCCATCAGATTTCTCACTGCCGAGATCCTTTGTGGCCTGCAGTTCCTTCATAACCGGGGGATTGTACACCGGGATCTCAAACCAGAAAACATTCTGCTGGATAGCGTCGGACATGTGAGAATCGCTGACTTTGGCTTGTCAGCAACAGAAGTGCATGGATCCCGAACCCTGACTTCCTTCCTTGGCACTCTACAATACATGGCACCAGAAGTGAGTATTGGATCATTTTGGTATTCCTGTCTTCTTGTAAGTAAAACAATCAGTACTGACCATTCTACTCTTTGATATTTCCACAGATCCATTTCAATCAGCCATATGGATTTGCTGTTGACTATTTCTCCCTGGGAGTTATAGTCTATGAGATGGCCATTGGCACTTATCCATTCAACGGCTCGGACATGGACTCAGGCACTAATTCAGATGCCGATCCAGGCAATGATTCAGAGGACGATCCAGGCAATGATTCAGAGGACGATCCAGGCAATGATTCAGAGGACGATCCATGCAATGATTCAGAGGACGATCCAGGCAATGATTCAGAGGACGATCCAGGCAATGATTCAGAGGACGATCCAGGCAATGATTCAGAGGACGATCCAGGCAATGATTCAGAGGACGATCCAGGCAATGATTCAGAGGACGATCCAGGCAATGATTCAGAGGACGATCCAGGCAATGATTCAGAGGACGATCCAGGCAATGATTCAGAGGACGATCCAGGCAATGATTCAGAGGACGATCCAGGCAATGATTCAGAGGACGATCCAGGCAATGATTCAGAGGACGATCCATGCAATGATTCAGAGGACGATCCATGCAATGATTCAGAGGACGATCCAGGCAATGATTCAGAGGACGATCCAGTCAATGATTCAGAAGACGATCCAGTCAATGATTCAGAGGACGATCCAGGCAATGATTCAGAGGACGATCCAGGCAATGATTCAGAGGACGATCCAGGCAATGATTCAGACGACAATCCAGGCAGTGATTCAGGCAATGATCCAGACAATGATTTCGATGACGATCCAGGCAATAATTCAGACGACGATCCAGACAATGATTCAGATGCTGATTCAGATGAGTGTGAGGTGTACACATACTTCATCTGCTACTATTGTCCAACTTTCCCAGAGGATTTCAATATGGATCTCAAGGACCTCATAGGGAACATAGTAAGTAAACACCATTTGTAGCCAGCAAAAAAAGAATGGCTATTTTTTTAAGAGTTCTAAAAGTAGAATTGCATAGTTCTTGCCTCTGTACCATGATTAACCATTTTTTTGTATGTTTTTACAGCTCCTACGCAAATGTCCAAAAATGAGAGAGATTCTTGTTAAAGATCTGCAAAGCCACACATTTTTTAGGAGCGTAGACTGGGTGGAACTGGAGGCTGGAGAAGTAAGCCCGCCATTTACCATGAGCACAGTAAGTATATGAATCACACATATGTTATGCACCTGAGTGTGCATAACAATTTCTAATGGAAAGGCCATCATTGTACATAGTTTTCACTAATAATGTTTCTTCTCTTCACAGTGCCTCCCAGACCTGACGACAGTGATGCCAATGAAGGACATCATAGATCCTGCCAAACTAAAACAGAAGCCTAAATTAAAAGCAAAGGACCAGAAGCTTTTTTGTGGGTTCTCTTTCACCAGCAGCAGATGGGGAGAAATGAAAAGGCCACAGGTGTCATCAGCTCCCCCTGCAAATGTTGTTTTGCCCCACCCCACTCCTCACTTATCTACACCAGTGGTGTGTTGGAACAGCTACATGGCTGAAACTTTTATTTAGGCAAACAGGGTGATTTACCCGGCCCGCTTAATTCACGCAAAACAGGAAATGTGACAGGTCCGTACAAAGGGCTGGACTTTTCATGTTTAGAAGCAGGTGATTGGTTACTAGCCAGCGGGGAGGTCTCAGCAATCAATCACCTGCCTCTAACATGAAAAGTCCCGCCCTTTGCCTGTACCGGTCATGTTTCCTGTCTTGCGTGAATAAGGTAGCAGAGGGGAGGGGAGTGCTGATACTTTTTTTCAGCAGTCTAACACACAGCTGAAAAACAGTATCAGCACTCCCCTCCCCTCTGCTACCTTATTCACGCAAGACAGGAAACATGACAGGTCCATACAAAGGGCTGGACTTTTCATGTTTAGAAGCGGGTGATTGGTTACTAGCCAGCGGGGAGGTCTCAGCAATCAATCACCTGCCTCTAACATGAAAAGTCCCGCCCTTTGCCTGGACCTGTCATGTTTCCTGCCTTGCGTGAATAAGGTAGCAGAGGGGAGGGAAGTGCCGATACTTTTTTCAGTTGTGTGTTAGACTGACTATAGAGGGGGGTTGGAGGCCAATAATTTGCTTTTAGGCATGTGTTGGATCAGCCATATGGATTTGCTGTTGACTATTTCTCCCTGGGAGTTATAGTCTATGAGATGGCCATTGGCACTTATCCATTCAACGGCTCGGACATGGAATCAGTCACTAATTCGGATGCCGATCCTGGCAATGGCTCAGATTCTGATCCAGGCAATGATTCAGACGACGATCCAGGCAATGATTCAGACGACGATCCAGGCAATAATTCAGACGACGATCCTGGCAATAATTCAGACGACGATCCAGACAATGATTCAGATGCTGATTCAGATGAGTGTGAGGTGTACGCATACTTCTTCTGCTACTATTGTCCAACTTTCCCAGAGGATTTCAATATGGATCTCAAGGACTTCATAGGGAACATAGTAAGTAAACACCATTTGTAGCCAGCAAAAAAGAATGGCTATTTTTTTAAGAGTTCTAAAAGTAGAATTGCATAGTTCTTGCCTCTGTACCATGATTAACCAATTTTTTGTATGTTTTTACAGCTCCTACGCAAATGTCCAAAAATGAGAGAGATTCTTGTTAAAGATCTGCAAAGCCACACATTTTTTTGGAGCGTAGACTGGGTGGAACTGGAGGCTGGAGAAGTAAGCCCGCCATTTACCATGAGCATAGTAAGTATATGAATCACACATATGTTATGCACCTGAGTGTGCATAACAATTTCTAATAGAAAGGCCATCATTGTACATAGTCTTCACTAATAATGTTTCTTCTCTTCACAGTGCCCCCCAGACCTGACGACAGTGATGCCAATGAAGGACATCATAGATCCTGCCAAACTAAAACAGAAGCCTAAATTAAAAGCAAAGGACCAGAAGCTTTTTTTGTGGGTTCTCTTTCACCAGCAGCAGATGGGGAGAAATGAAAAGGCCACAGGTGTCATCAGCTCCCCCTGCAAATGTTGCAGGACTATGGTTTGTGTTTCCCCAGCCCACTCCTCACTTATCTACACCAGTGGTGTGTTGGAACAGCTACATGGCTGAAACTTTTATTTAGGCAAGTGTTGAACTGGCTATAAGGGGAGATTGGACAAACTACGGCCCACCAGGGTGATTTACCCGGCCCCCGGATTGCCCCTTCCATAAGATCGCAGCACTTGCACTCCCCTGCCACCTTATTCACGCAAAACAGAAAATGTGACAGGTCCGTACAAATGGCTGGACTTCTCATGTTTAGAAGCGGGTGATTGGTTACTAGCCAGCGGGGAGGTCTCAGCAATCAATCACCTGCCTCTAACATGAAAAGTCCTGCCCTTTGCCTGGACCTGTCATGTTTCCTGTCTTGTGTGAATAAGGTAGCAGAGGGGAGGAGGAGGGCAGTGCTGATACTTTTTTTTCCGGTGTGTGTTAGACTGACTATAGAGGGAGGTTGTAGGCTTGTACTCATTTTCAGTCATGTATTGGGCCAGCTATAGGGGGAGTTTGAAGGCTGGTATTTTTATTAGGCATGTATTGGACTGGCTATAGGTGTAAGTTGGAGGCCGGTATTTTTTTTAGGTGTGTGTTGGATCAGCTATGGTTGGAGGCTGCTTCCTTTATCTAGGCACATGTTGGACTGGCTATAAGGGAAGGTTGGAGGTCAGTATTTTTTTAAGGTGTGTCTTGGATCAGCTATAGGGGGAGGTTGGAGGCTGGTTCTTTTATATAGGCGTGTGTTGGACTGGCTATTAGGGGAGGTTGGAGGCCAGTATTTTTTTTTTTATTCATTCCATTCAGAACCGATTAATCTTCAAGTCCAGGCCAATGATTTCTGGCCTGGTCCTGCTGATCGGTTCTGGCGAATGAAATGCTTCTCCTGCCTTTAAGTGTAAACACAAGCAGGGGAAGTGATGTCATCTCCTCTCCTGGAATTCTTTTCAGTTCCAGAGAGAGGAGAGAGGACATCTGATTGTGAGTTGCACCAACACTACACTAACACCAGTACACGTAGGCATACTTTTCACCCCCCAATCGCCCCCCCCCCCGAGTTAACCCCTTCACTCCCTGTCAGTGTCACCAAGTGCAGTTTTCTGATTTTTCACTGATCCGCATTCACTGCATTGGTGTCACTTGTGACTCCAGTCAGCATTAAGCCCCATACACACGCTCGGATTATCCGAGGACCAAGTCCGTCGGATCATGTCCGTCGTACTTTGTCCGATGTTGGTTTTGCGTACACACGGTCGGACAAAGTTGTCGGAAAATCTGATCATTCTGAACGTGGTGACGTTTGTTGCCTACGACGGGACTACGTAGAGGCTAGTAGCCAATAGCTTTGGTCTTGTAATGTGATCTGAGCATGCGTAGCACTTTGTCCGTCGGAATTCGCTACACACGATCGGAATTGGTGTGATCGGACTTTGTTGTCGAAAAATCTATCCAGCAGGAGATAGAACTTTGTCCGTCGGACAATCCGATGGAAACTGTCCGATGGTGCCTACACGCGGTCGGAATTTCCGACAACATTGTCCAATAGGACAGAATCCATCGGAAAATCCGACCATGTGTATGGGGCTTTAGGGCAGTTAGTGGCAGTTAGTAGTAGGCCCAGGTAGCTTTAGGGTACCCCCCTAATAAAGTTTTAACCACTTGATCACCCCCAGTTAACCCTTTCACCCCCTGTCACCAGTGATCACCGTATTAGTGTCACGGGTGACGCTGGTTAGTTAGTTTGTCTTTTATAGCATCAGGTTACCCGCTGTATATTACCCAATAAAGGTTTAACCCCCTGATCACCCGGTGGGTGACATCAGTTATGTTTTAGCATCAGTTAGGGTCAGCGTCAGCCCTAGGCAGCATCAGATTAGTGCTAGTAGTGCTAACACCCATGCACGCACCATACACCTCCCTTAGATGTATAGTGTCTGAACGGATCAATATCTTTGACCTGATCAGAACTATATTAGCGTCCCCAGTAGTTTAGGGTTCCCAAGAATGCGGCGCTAGCAGGATCAGCCCAGATACTTGCTAGCACCTGCGTTTAGCCCCTCCATCCAGCCCAGCCCACCCAAGGGCAGTATCAATCGTATACTGTCACTTACAAAACTCAACACACATAACTACAGCATTCGCAGAGTCAGGCCTGATCCCTGAGAATGCTGACAGTTTTTTGGTAGCGACAGTGAATTTAGAGGCCAAAATGTCCAATCGGAGGTACACTAGTGAAGAGGCCTACACGTTTCTGAGCATGACAGATGAGAGTGAAGAGGAAGTCACCCATCTGTCAGATTCAGGCTCAGAATATTTAGACAGCAGTGGCACCCTGACAGGTAGCTCTGATGACAGAGTAGTGATCCCTGCTAAGGTCAGACATACCCGACCCCGTTCTTCTGTTGTTGAGGTGCAAGAACCGCAGGGATCTCGTTTGGAGCAGGAAGCCAGTACTAGTGCCGCTAATCCTTCTGGGGAACTGGCAAGTTCACAAGGGAGGTTGGAGACCAGTATTTTTTTACGTGTGTCTTGGATCAGCTATAGGGGAAGGTTGTAGACTGGTACTTTTTATTTAGTATAGCAAGGTGTTACTGTGACCAAGTGTAAGCCATAAGGCTCTGCTTTCACCATTGTATGATAGCAGCATGTCCCATTCTGGGAGCTCTTTGGGCCTTCACATATGAGTGCAAATATATGCAACAAAAACCTCTGTCTTAACAACATTCTTGAACTAGTTTAGACGCTCAGTTCAAATATTGCTATACATGTCTCAATTCGAAAATTACGTTAGAGTAGAGTTAGGGACCGCACTTTGCAGAGGGGCCTTGACGTGCCAGTGCGGCTTCACATATATTTGCAAAAACTGTTTATATATAATGTAAACCGAGCACAAATTGTTAAAACAGTTTAGACTTTTTATTTTGCTGGCTAACTGGTAAGTGTGCTGGGGAATTTTGTATTGTATTGTTCTGTGAACTGTCATGCTTAACCCTTTCGCTGCCAGCAGGGCCACCATCAGAAATTTTGGGGCCCCTTACACAGTTTTAGGCCTGGGCCCCCCCCTCCCTGCCCGGACCTGACCTTCAACATTCCCCAGGGCCTGCCCACTGGCAGTCCCACGAGTCCCATCCCATGTCCTCCTCTTTCAGTCTCATCTCCCCGATCGATAGATAGAGATATATATATATATATTAACAATTGCTGGCTATATCCCCACAGGGAGATTCCCTCACATCCTGTTCTGGTGACACTAAGGAATTGAGCGGAAATCTCCTGCAAGGACATAACCCTGTTAGATGTTCTAGTTATGTATAAAAAGTATATATAAAACAAGCACTTTTTTCCCCCATTTTGGCCACATTATGATTTTTTTTTCCCCATCTGTGTCCCACGGGTTTCAGGAAAAAAATTGCTTGATTCCCCCATTAACACAGTGTTGATGGGGGAATCCCTGCTGCGGAGCCATTGTATTCTCCCAGTGGGGGGTGGGAATACCGCCCCTGCCAGGAGAGCGCAGTAATTATTGCTAGTGGCTACAAGAGCTGTTAGCGATAATTGTATGTAAAATCTGACAGGCTGGTTGTACTCAAGTTGATTGATCGATTAACTTGGGTACATTCAGCCTGCCCATACATCTGCTAAACAGACCGAGATTCACACCATCTATGGCCGGCCTTATCTGCACTCTAGCTGCAATCTTCACACAGGCCGATCCAGTTTTTCTCAGCAGGGGATCTGTCCGTGGATCCCCTGCTGAGCAGAGCGGGCAACTGACAGGTCTGTATACACTCATGCTGTCCGTTTACACCCAACCGCCCCATTTTCCGGCCAGATGGAGGGGAATGGAGGCCCTTACATCTTTTCTTTTTGCCAGATCAGATCAGATTGGAGGTAGGTGGGTGTATACAGACAAATTTCCATTTAAGCCGATCGGACCACTCATGTGAAAGGGGCCTGAAAAACAATCCACATGGATTGCTTTTCAGAGCATTGGCTAGTTTAGTGAACCTGAACTAACAACAATCACTGTATTGCGTGAACCTGGACTAACAACACTGTATTTCTACCCATATTGCTGTCCTTTTAACACGGTGACATAAGCTGACATCTATTCTGCACATGTGTAAAAGGACAGCAATAGGTCTGGTAATACAGTGTTAGATATTAAGGGAGCACAGGCTGTGCACTGTACAATGTCTTCTAGCAGCTTCAGGGGAAACACTTTTTTTTTCACTTACCTCGATCTCTGCAGCAGCTTCTCTTCAGAGGAATTCTGTCCCTCCCACCAACACAGGAAGCAAGAGGCTCTTCAGTGATGGACAGTGCATCCTGTGTACCTATTGGCTAAGGAGGCAGCAGGAGGCGGAGCAGCCCATCTCCTGCTGCCACCTCAGCCAATGAGCAGCTGAAAGGCTGTTAAGTCCCTCCCTCATACCATCTCCCGAGTCCCAACCCTACCAGCTTACTATGCTTACTACGCCCGCATCTCTACTGCAGGCAGCAGACCTGCACTATTTCTCCTCCGACTCCTCTCTCCTGCACACTTCCTGGTTGCCGCCGGGCCCCTCCACACACTCGGGCCCGGTACATATGTATTGGCTTTACCCCCCTGATGGCGACCCTGGCTGCCAGGTCCGACAGCAGAAGTTTTTACACACAATTCAGTGGCTGAAGCGGACACGTCTGCTCTGAATAAAAGTGGACACATGTCTGCTCTCCTCCTCTTCTTGCTGTGACCTGGAAAGCGACGTCACTGACGTCACTTCCGGGTCAGCCTCTCAGTGTCCCCGGCTAGCATAGCCGGAAAGCAATGTTTTCCAATGCGATCTGCATTGCAAAACATTCAGTGGAGCCTAGAGGAGACATGCAGGGTCTTTTAGGAGAACCTGTCACCTACAAATCATGCATGTTATGAAAAATAAAAAAGTTAAGTAAAAATATTTGCAAAAAAAATTTGTTACACCCAAGCACATATAATCCCCCAATGTTTTGATGCCCCCCCCCCCCCCCAACCTCTACATATACAAATGTATAACACATATACACGTACAAATGTAAGCGGATCCATCGCAGTTGCCTATGCCTGAAAACATTGATTGTGATACACATGTTACAGATCGCTGCGCACGCAGGAGTTAGAACAATAATTCTAGCAGCAGACCTCCAAATTGATTACTTATAGGTGGCTTTTGAAGGGTCGCCAATGGAAATATAAGGTACTGAAGTTTGTCTCCATTTCACGAGCGCGCACAAATTTAAGTTTTGACATGTTGGGTATCTATTTAATTCAATCTCATCTTATATATTTTACCAAAAATGTGTGTTGTTTATTGAGTTTGTTTGCCCTAAAATTCACTTTAGTGTGCTTTTTACTGAAATTTTGCATTTCCTAGACTGTAGTAATATTGTATTGAATAAAAAATTGGAACTTGAACTATTTCATTTTATAGGGTGTTTGCTTTCAGAAAATATATAATGTTTGGGGGTTTTACATAATCTTCAGGGCTGAAATTATTTTTTAAATGTGTGCAAAAAAACGGCTCTGGCAGCAAAAAGGGTTAAAAAGGATATTTGGGAGAAAAGCAGAACTTGCCTTTTTGGGTGAAGTTCTGCTTTCAGTGCCAAATCATACTTTTGTGCATTATTGCATTGTATGTTAACACATGTAGGAATCTGATGCACACTACTGTCAGAGTTTGTAAATGCCTGTAAATATATTATGTATGCACTTCATGTCCCTGGGTTGTTGACTTTGAAACCCTGGAAGGAGAAAGTGGAGAGATAAAGTCTCAGACACAGAGGCGGCTCTCTAATTAGGCAGATTAGGCGATTGCCTAAGGCCTCGCGCTCCAAGGGGCCTCACGGCTGCCTAATCTGTCTAACGTGTGTGTGTAGCAGTGGAGGGAATATCCCCTGGTCGGTCTCCCCATGGCCGTTCTTAAAGGGGTACCTGTAGTGCCTGCCACTAGCTTTCCCTGGCCAGGGGCGGAATGACTGCCTGAGCACGGCCAGAGGTCCCAGGATCAGTGGATGGCTCTGGGTACTACCCTCCCCCGGATCCTCCTCTTCTGCCGCGCTCCACGGATCTCTGCCATGTGCAGAGCACGGATAATGGCCGCAGCTGCAGCGGCCGAAGAGGAACTCCCCGATCTCCTCTCCAGGAAGGATGTCACCTGCCAGAGCTGGTGCCACAGCCTGGCACAATCATCGAGGAGTCAGTGAGTCTGCAAGAGCGTCAAGGTATTGCATGACACTCAGTCTTGCTCCCAGACACTGACAGTGACACAGCATCCCGAGCAAAGGTGCCACTTTCCCTGAAAATTACCGCTGCCAGCCGCCTGTGACCTCACACACACAGAGCACTGACAATATTTATGCTATCTGGCATATGATGTCACCATCATCTGCATCCTCAACATCCCCCTGCGCCTGGCATCTCACCACCTGTCACCATCATCTCCATCCTCATCATCCCCTGTGCTTGGCATCCCACCACCTGTCACCATCATCTCCATCCTCATCATCCCCCTGTGCCTGGCATCCCACCACCTGTCACCATCATCTGCATTCTCAACATCCCCCTGTGCCTGGCATCCCACCACCTGTCACTATCATCTCCATCCTCATCATCCCCCTGTGCCTGGCATCCCACCGCCTGTCACCATCATCTCCATCCTCATCATCCCCCTGTGCCTGGCATCCCACCACCTGTCACCATCATCTCCATCCATACTCCACTTTTATGCAGAAGCTGTTGCCATCACTTTAGCTGATTGATACTAATTGGTTTTCTTTCACCATTCCATAAAGCGCTTGTTTTTGTGGGAATAGACCATTTTTCTCATATAATTTTAAATTATATATACTATACACTATATACTCTGAACTGCCTTATATATATACTATACAGACTACACTATATACTCGGAACTGTAGTATATATACACTGTGTTATATACTCTGCCCTACACTGTGCTATATACTTTGCCTTACACTGTTATATACACACCCTGCCTTTGGCCAATCATGGCTCTTACAGCAGATCGCGCAGTGATTGGCCAAAGCATGCAGGTCAGGTGCATGCTTTGGCCAATCAGCAGCCGTCAATGCACTGTGATCTCGCAGTGCATTAGGGGGCACTCCGCGGCGATCAAATTTGCCGCGAACGCCCCATATGTTTGTTCTGCAAACAAACAAATTCCTGATGTTCAACTCGAACATTGGGACCATCCCTACTGGCAAGTTCGTAGCTGTCTCCAAGTTCTTATTTGTTCTGGAGTGTTCCAGCATGGGTCCTAATTTACAAATCCAGCTCCAAGGTCTTATCTGTTGCACTGTGATACAGCATGGTTTCTGTTCCACGGATCCAGCTACCAGGTATTACCTGTTCTGGAGTGTTCCAGCATGGGTTCTGTTCAAAAGACCTAAATCCCAGTTCTTATCGGTTCCACTGTGCTTCACCCAGGGTTAATATTGATTGGACCCTGGACAAACATTTTCTTGGGCCCATCCAACTGCCGACCCATTATATTACTGAAAGGCTCCTACCAGCCTGCAGCTCATCTCTAACCCAAACTCTGAACTTCCACTTTCTTTGTACTCCTGTAAGCTGTAGGGTCATTTTCTCCCAAATAGCCCTTCTTCTCAGCTATTCACTCAGCTTGCACTGTGTCCTTAAATATACTTATTTGAATATCACTGCTTCGAATTAAGGCCACTATCTGACATTATGGACCCACGCAGGAGGTTGGGCTGGGATGCTGTGTTTCAGACAATGAAGGAATGGGAGTTACAGAGCATGAAGGAAGGGAAGATACAGAAGCATGGAGGCTCTGAAGCCACAGAAGCATGAAGGAATGGAAGCTAGAGCAGAATGTAGGAAGGAGGGTTATAGAAGCACAAAGGAAAGGGATGACAGCTAACAGCATCCACAGTGTGTACAGTAGTCGTGGAGATTGATTGATTAATTGATTTATTTGTGGCAGTCCAGTACCTCAATTTAATTTTGCTTCTCTAATCTAGTAAGATAGATTTTATTTAAGCCACTAACAAAATAAAGCCTAGCTCCAGCTAATGTGTTTTTTTCTTTCAAAATCTGACCACTGTAAGTTTTAAACGATTGTAAAAGGAACCCTGCGCCAAACAATATTATAAAGTTATACCTTGTGTCACTGTGCAGATGAAACAAAAATGGGTGATAGGGGGCGCTAAGTGATTATATTATGTTCCTTGTATGACCATATAACATGGAATAAAGTGAACATGTGCATAAAGTGCAATATTTACCTTATGTCAGACAGTTAATCATAAAATAAAGTGAGCATTTGCATAAAGTGCAATGAAGAAAAAACATAAATAACATAAATAATATGAGAGTGATCAAAAATCATTTATGGTCTAGAGCCCTACGGACGATATGAGTAACGATGACATACAGGAATAACACAAACTTACCAACATGAAATAGACCCGAAAGCGTGCCTTGGTCTACCGTATGGTACACCAAAATAAGGGGGCATACCCTAGATAAGGAATGATAAAAAGTAGTTATGGAATAATGTGAAATGAGTATTCAGTCTGGGGTAAGAATACTTGGAAGAAGCTTTTAAAAGGGGAGGGTGGGTGGGTGTCTCGCACAGGAAACCGACAAAGACCGGCGGCCTTTTGGCTGCTTAAATACCCTCCGGGCTCCTCCCATAACTTCAGGCCGATACCCGGCCTTCCAATTTATGGTCTAGAGCCCTACGGACGATATGAGTAACGATGACATACAGGAATAACACAAACTTACCAACATGAAATAGACCCGAAAGCGTGCCTTGGTCTACCGTATGGTACACTAAAATAAGGGGGCAAAAACTTTCAGGTAGGGAATAATTATTTATTAAAGGTAAATGTCCCCGAGTAAGTCGGGCAAGGCCTGAGCCATCTCCAGCTGAGGGTCAGGTATGTAGCGGGAGAAGCAGGCCGACTTCCACCGACCTAGTTTCTTGATCACATGGTCCGGATCCCCCTGTCTTGAGGCCGTCGTGGCCGCCCCTATTCGGAATGAATGACCGGGATATTGGCTGGGGTCCAAATGTAGATTGCCAAGAAGGACCCGGATATGTTCCCTGAATTGTGACGAGTTGAGAGGCTTAACTGGGAAGGGTCACAGCGGACTGGCACCTGGGCGGTCGGGCAGTACTGCCATCAACCGGTTTAACACGGTAACTGGGCACTAGTTGTTGTGGGTCCTGTACAGGTGTATACCTGCTCCGGAACCTCGCTGCTGAGTTTTAGACATCGCCAAGTGAAGAACATAGTGATCCTGGTGACGGAAGAGGTTACTTTTATGCAAGACTGGACCAGCTGGGTGGCTGCGAGTGAACTCGCTGGGCCGCAGAAACCCATAACGCCACGTGACTCGTAGCCTGCAGGACGGTGCTGAGGAGGAGACCAGAAGGGGACCTATCCAAGATGTCCGACATCCCCTTAAAGGTCTCCCCAGTGATCGGCAGCCACTTGGCTGACTGGCGGCTGGCGTTTCTGAACTCCGAGCAGTAGAGCCCTTACTGTGTGGCAGGAGAACACCGCAGGCCTCGCAGGGTCTTGAAGAAACAAGTAGTGCTGCACCCCGGCTACATACTGGCGTATCGTGTTGTGTGACCGTGCCAGGTGAGAATGGCCATGAGCGATAAACGCCAGAACCTGCTTGACGCTGGAAGGTTCACGTGGGCGTTGGGGCCTGAACTTATTAAATGCCCTCTAGGCCGTGCGGTAGGCCCGCCGAGTGTTGCGGGCAAGCGAAGAGTTGATGATGTCAGTAGCTGACCGTAAATGTGGGGCTAGACCAATGGTGACCCCATAGGTGAGCGGCTGCTATGATGGAGTACAGCTCAAAGAGGGCTGACGTGGTAGTGAAGCCTGATGTGGCTAGTGCCTGTGGAGGCCAGGGGGCGGCGAACCACAAATGGCCAAAAATGGCGGCACATCCTGTGGATGCCGCCGTATCGGTCACCACCTGTGGTGACAGCGAGGACACTACTGGGATGAAGAGGGACACACCGTTCCAATTGCTGAGAAAGTCTTCCCATATGGCCGGATCTGCCCTGGCTGCCGTATCCAGCCCTGATGACCTGGTCTGGGTCCCGAGTGTAGGACAGGAAGACCAGCAGCCGGGACACCAAGGAGCGGCCCTGGGGGATGACCCTCATAGCAAAACTCAACATCCCGAGGAGAGACTGAAGTTGCTTCTGAGTACATCCCCTCACCCGGGTGAATTCTCGTAGAACCGTCCTGATACGGTCCAACTTGTCTGCGGGAAGGCTGGCCTGCATGGCTAGAGTGTCAAGGTCGACGCCCAAGAACGTGATCTTGTGCGCCGGGCCGTCAACCCTGTGTTCCGCTATGGGGACGTTCAGATCGTTGAAAACAGTCCTCAACTTTCCCAGGTCCCCTGGGGGAGCCCCGGGTGGTTCTATCAGAAGGAAGTCGTCCAAATAATGGATGACCTCGTGGCACTGTGCCTCGTGGAGAAGGATCCGCGCCAAGGTCTCTGCGAACTTTATCGAACGACCAAGGACTACTCTTAGACCCGAAGGTCAACTTGGTTGCGAAATAATACCGCTCCCTCCACTTGATGCCGTGCCAGCACCACCAGGAGGGATGTATGGCAGCAGCTTAAGGCGTCAGATATGTCCGCCTTCGAGAGCCAAGTCCCCATCCCAGCCCTGAGTATGGCCTGGATAGCCACATTAACCGAAGCGTACTTCAGTGAGAACTCCTCAGAGGAAATGAGCGAGTTGAGACTGGGGACGACGGAAGAATGAGGCGCTGACAGATCGTGCACCAGACATATTTTTTTTTTGAAAATTTTTTCCTGTACAGCCTGATAGGGCTGACCCTCCGGATACCAAAGGGGGACTGACTGAACGGGCTTGTCATGAAGTCCCGATCCAACTCCGTGCGGAAAAGGACGTCGATAGCTGGCTCATCCGCAGCTGCTGACCGCAAGTTCCGACATTCATGGGTGGTGTGGGGCAGGGTGATTAGCCCGGTATGAAACCCATCGGTGAAACCTCGGATAAGGTAGCTGGCGAGTGACGGAGTGGGGTGTGAGGTCAGGTAGACACCAAGCCAACGGACATTGACCCGGCTTAGTCAGGTTCCTTCTGTTTGACCTCACACAGGACCCTGGGGTGTGCCCTCTGGCATAGGGTGCGGACGTGCAACAGCCGACACTGGCTAAAATTGCAGGAGCCGTAGTTGAAGTTGTTGCAAATGGCGGCTCCCCCAACCATCCGCACCGGACGTCCCAATTTGTCCACCTTCTGCCCTTGCGCCGGGGCCTGCTGAGCATGACTCGTGCTGGCAGAGGCCGAGCTAGCTGTCGGGTGGACAGAGACTATGTTGGCACACCAGACCGCGGTGTGGGATGCTGACTGACAGACAGCACACAGTGGGGACCGTAGACCCGCGTAGTGGCGGCAGAACAACTCGGTGTCCACTACACTCCAGTCCGTTGTCAAATGGAACTGCCAGAACCTGGCCGCGGCTTTGGCCGAGAGGACCGATGATAATCGTAGAACGCTGAACCACCGTATTTGTGGCCCAGGCCTACGATTAGATGGAGGTAGAGGTCCAGTTCCTCTCGCCTGCCAGGGGAGGCTGAGCACAGCACGTCCCTGAACATACCGAAAGCGAGCGTGAACTCAGGCACCGTGAGCTTTCTGTTGAGCCTCGGATCCTTAGCCTTCAAAACCACCGAGACGTCCGCCCAGGTGTAGGCCTTGTTCTCGGCCAAGTCATGGACCGAGATCATGAGTGAGGCCAGGTTAACGTCTCTGCCCTCTAAAATGCCCTTCCTCACGCTGGGTGGCACCAGGTGGGAAGGATGAACGGTAGTTGTGGCCGACTCGCCACCTGCGGCCGGTGCACTGATGGCTGGGACCACGTCAGGGTCCGTAACCGTGGTGGCCGGGCTGGTCTTCAGGCGTGTCACCCTGTCCTGGCCCTCGATGATCGAGGAAGACAGGTAAGATACGAGGGCGTGTAGCTGAGCGACGGCGGTTGAAATGGATTCCAGGGACGCCTGCTGGCTGCTGGAACCTGCTGCGGCCGGTGGTGGGAAGAGGAGCCTGAATAGCTCCGCCTTCCTGGCCGCAGATGAGAAGGGTACCCCTCTGCGCCTCAACTCGGCGGACAGCCTGGGAATTGTCCACGCCCTGAGGGACTGGGCACTGCCAGCCTCGGAGGCTGACGCTGGAGATAGCGGGGTGGCGAGGTCATCGCTGCCGACTGACGACATGGCAGCTGCCAAGACCCATTGCTCGGTTGACTGGTCACGTGTCTGCAGGCTGGGCCTATAAAGAGGTGACAAGAAATGAGTTTGGACGTGTAACCTATGGTATACGTACCTGACGTGAAAAACTTGCGTTTTTTTTTTTTTTAATTATATATTTTTTTTTTTTTACCTGCTGGAACCCTGATCGAGCTGGTGCAGGTGGACCTACTGAATCCGACTGACCTGAGAGAGTGTGAGAGAAAGTACCTATTTAAGAGCCTGAAACTGCTGCCGTCTTGAGCGACGGTACCCAAATGTTGACGTTAACAACAGGCGATAGTGATTTAAGTCGACTGGCGTGACAGCTGTGGAATTAAATGACAGACAACAACACAAATAACTGAAATGACATGTTGCCTTGACTGAAATGAACTTCCCGTGACAGAGGCCAGACCCGGACGTACCGTATGGGGGTGACTGTGGGCCGGACTCTGGAGCACGTACAGAAATGAGACAACTGTGAAATGAGGCCAATTGCGCTGGGGCCGAACTGTGGCATACTGGATGCCACCAGGTTCGACTCAAAGTGCTACTGCATGAGGTGAAACGCTAGCACTCGTATGACAGCGACCTTGATCATCACGCCACTGTCTAGTGACTGAGCATTTTTTTTTTTTTTTGAGCATGTACTAAAATGCGGCCGGCCTAGGGCATGCCGGCGCGAATTCGTACAGGGAAGTGACTAAATTAACGCCGGGGCGTGGTAAGGTGACACAGAAATGATATAACATGACAAGGACAAGAATCAAAAAGTTGACCGAAAACCTGCGATGCGATTCCGTCCCTGGCGCATGTATTGAAATGAGGCCGGCCTAGGGCACGCCGACACGAATTAGTGCGGGGAAGTGACTGCATTCATGCCGGGCGTGGTAAGGTGAGACAGAAATGACATACCATGACAAGGGCAAGAATCAAGAATGAACGCAACCTGTGATGCGATTCCGCCCTTGGCGCATGTATCGAAATGAGGCCGGGTAGCCGTGTGTCTGGATTGCCCCGATCGGAGCATCTATGGATGCGGCCGGACCCACCCAGAGGTATAGTGACCGAAATGAAACCATGACAAAGACTAGATTTCAATAAACCGAGCAACTTGTAACTGAATCTGTCTCTGGAGCATGTATAGAAAGGAGGCCGAGGGGCTAGGCGAACCAGTGTGAATCGATGCATCCCGGATGCGACCGGATTCAGACCGATACGTGGCCAATGACCGAAATCATGCCAAAGACTAGACTCGAGCCCGCATCCATACGAGCGGTGGGCCAATCTCTGAAACATGTATGGTAATGCGGCCGTAACCTGGGTACCCCGACATGACTTGAATCTGAGTGCGGCCAGGATCGAAATGATGGCATGAACGCCCTGTTTAAATGATGCGAAATGACTTAGCATGACCGAATGGCCCGATACGTTGGCCATGTTGAAATGACGAAATGATTGCCATGCTAATACATGAAATGTTTCGACACGGTCGAAGTGATTCGTACAATTAACATGCCAACAGCGGTTCGGAATGCAAACAGCGATTCGGCACGCTTGCTTGCATGACCGATTTGAACGATATGACAGGACATGAATGATGCGTGTGAGTGCGAACAGCACCCGTGCGTGAGCCATGTTTGAACGATTCAAAGACTGCGTAATGCGACCACGTAAGGGGAACCCTTGAGTGCCGGATGCGGCATCGGTCGGAGTGTCATGGCGGGCGGACCTGAATGTGCGTGCCGCTAGGTGGCTCCCGATCGTGTACAACCAAAAACGTGCGTGTAACTGTTTAGTGTTTCGAGACAAGCGGTGCGTGGTTCGTGAGCTACGCAGACCACAGTTTAGTGACATGATAAGCAGTGCGTGGGAACGTAAAACATGGGAGCCGAAGCCCTACCTGCGACAGCCGAACCAGACTCTCTGTACGGAACTGCGACTCGGCGACACGAGTGCGACACGAAGGGACAACACGACTTACGAACCCGGAACGGACTGCAACAACACAAGGAGACGGATAGACGAAAACGGAGCTCACGAACCGGCACCAACAGCGCTTGTTTCGAACGAGTCGGTCCTAGACGTCTGACGTAACAGATGTCTCGCACAGGAAACCGACAAAGACCGGCGGCCTTTGGGCTGCTTAAATACCCTCCGGGCTCCTCCCATAACTTCAGGCCGGTACCCGGCCTTCCAATTAATCAAATTATATTTTATAAGTCCATGATATCCAATATTGTGTCTTAATTAGTGGAGCCACACTGAAAGCAAAAAGGAATTCCTTCACCATATATGTTGAAAGACACCCAATGTGCTCAGAATTGAAAGCTGCTCACCAGTTTACCAGATGAATCCTCTGTAATGTGACCTCCTCTCCACCAAATTATCCCATATGGAAGAAACAAAGGGACACTACATAGAGCAATACTGTTGGTTTATTTAAAATCATACATAAACAGGAAGGTTTTCTGCTTACATTTGTAGGTGCCTTAGCCTGGTACTGAGGATAGCCTGCAGAGATTGTATTAGGGAACCGATTGCCGCTGGGCTCACGTCCAGAGCTGGCGTGCGTTGCACTCATGCATGGGAGAAAACTGGAAGCTGGGACCCGGAAGTGATGTGACCAGAAGCGCCTCGATGTACGTTTTGTAATTAATACGTCATCAGGAAGCGTACCGGTCACTGATCATGCTCGACTTATATGGCTAGGAAGTGGCAGTGATTGGTGGAGCATCAGATATCCACCCTCCACACCCAAAAATGTGTTTTAAACAGCTATCCATGCAAGATAACTTTATTTGACATGTCACACTTATATACAGCTAGATGACTCACACCTAGCCTAATTAGCATGAGCTAATTATCTCAATAAACACTGGACTCCTTCATTCAATTGCAGGGTTAATTAGCACACACAAGATAAATTGCATGGATAGCTGTTTAAAACAAATTGTTCCAAACAGAGCACTCACCCAGCCAACCTCTGCCTCTCTCAGAGAACATATCCGCCGCTGTGGAGATTTGATGCTCCACCAATCACTGCCACTTCCTAGCCATATACGTCGAGCATGATCAGTGGCCGGTATGTTTCCTGATGACGTATTAATTACAAAACATACGTCGAGGCGCTTCTGGTGACGTCACTTCCGGGTCCCAGCTTCCAGTTTTCTCCCATGCACGAGTGGAACGCACACCATCTCTGAACGTGAGCCCATCGGTAAGCGGTTCCCTAATACAATCTCGGCAGGCTATCCTCAGTACCAGGCTAAGGCACCTACAAATGTAAGCAGACAACCTTCCTGTTTATGTATGATTTTAAATAAACCAACAGTATTGCTCTATGTAGTGTCCCTTTGTTTCTTCCATATTAGATAATTTGGTGGAGAGGAGGTTACATTACAGAGGATTCATCTGGTAACCTAGGGTATCCAAGCGTTTATGTGTGCAAAAATCAAATATAAACTTTGCAAAGAAATGGCAGTTATAGACTCCATCTAAACTGACATAATGCTGTGTTTTACCACTAGAGGGAAGCATTCACTAAATAAGCTGCAAGCTGATAAAACAACACTCCCATAAAATTAATGTACATACATATCATATGTATGTGTAACTAAGCTGTATTCACCCTACCAAAATAATTTTAACTAATTCTACTGCTAATTTGCATCCACTACTGTCTTTTTTCTAAAAAATATATAACTTGGAGGATGTGAGCTCTTCAAAGAGCTGAAAAAGGTATTAAGGCTGCAATTATATTTGAGCTGTCTGTCTTTGTTTTGCGGGCCTTTTTTTAAGCGCTCGTACAGGCATTTTTGCGGGCGTCTGAGGTATATTTTTAAATTATTATTAGCCAATGGAAAACGAGTTACTAGGAATAGGAAATGCGCTATATGTTTAGTTTTTCTGTGCATGTTTTCATGTTATTCAGGCACTTCCACTGAAGTCTGTTGGGGTCTGTCGGAATACAATGTCCATTTATATTTTGTGCAACAACTACATCAGCCAGTAGATGGCAGTGTTTATAAGTTTGTGGCTGCATATATGGTATGCTCTATGATTTTACTGCACTGTCTATTCTGTAGGGCTATATGCACAATTTCTAACAGGTTATGGGCTCAAGCATAGCCCAAACACCCACCCAGAGAAAAGCTGAGAACCCAGTCATAGCCATCTACAGCAGATAAGTGCAAGATACAGCAATAGAAAAACTACTGCAAAAGAATAAAGTTGCCAGTAACACAGTTACAACAGAGCTTTCATCTGCAAATCTGACAAACCAGAACTACCAGTCTTGGAAATTCAAGATGAAAATGCTGCTAATAAGAGAAGGTATGTGGAAATGTATAAATGAAGTCAGGCCATAGCTCCCTTTCAGATGGGTGGCTAGAGAAAGATCAAAAAGCTCAGAGCATAATCTCTCTTAGCATAGAAGATCAAATTATACATATATGTAAGTGTGAAACTGCTAAAGAAATGTGGGAAGGATTACAAAAGGTGCATGAAAGAGCAAATCACAGCAATAAACTGTATTTAAGTAGAAAGCTTTACCAAACCAAACTGATGAAAGGCTGGATATGCAGGATTACATGAGGCACACCTTGGAAATGGTTAAACGGCTGAGAGGTATAGGAGAAGAAATAAAAGATTTTCAGGTCGCAGCATTATTACTCAGTGGCTTACCAGAAAGTTAGGAAATTCTTGTCACAGCACTTGATGCATGTCCAGATGATGAACTGACATTTGAATATGTTAAGGGCCAGCTTGTGGGTGAATATAAGTGTAAAACAGAAAGTATTAATAGGGACAGTGCTTCTGTTGCTTTAAAGATGAAAAGTAGGAATAAAAACTTTAATATTTAATAAGAAAATTGTGAATGCCAATTAAAGGCAGGTGCCAGAATCTGGAAAGCTAGAATGCAAAAACAAAACTAAACTAAGAAAATGCCAAATTGTGAAGGAAGAAACTGATTTTTCTTCAGATAATTGGATATTTTCAATTCACAACTTGTACTTAATCTTTGCAGGCGTGTTGATTCAGGAGTCACATGACAAATTACAGAAATGTCTTTATTTTCTTGACCAGAGTAAAACAGAAAAAATCACCCCAGCTAATCACCCCAGCTAATGGGCAAATAATGGAATAGGAGAAGGAATAGGAGATGGTTTTCTTTACTGTCCTATTTCCGGTGTCACTATAAGATACCTATGAAAAATGTTTTCTGTATCCCTGCTCTTGAAACTAATCTTTTGTCAGTGAAGAAGCTCAGAAAAAATGGCAATGTAGTAACCTTTTAAGATGACAGTTGTGCCGTCACAAAAGGGGATATCTTACTTGCAAAGGCTAAAATTACAGAATATCTGTATCAGATGAACTGCAATGAGGTGGTTAATACTGACAAGGAGGAAAAACATTCAAACTGCATTCACACATGGCACAGATGACTTGGGTACTAAAGTCCTGACATAATAAAGAAATTAATTAAGAATGACTATGCAATTTCACACCTCAGAGGTTACATAACATTTATCCAGAAAGATCAGCTAACTGCACTAGATGTGGTGGGGAGGAGGGCACATACATGCACATGTTCTGGAGCTGTCCTAAAGTGGCCAGATTCTGGACATAGGTGGTCGAGCTCATAAATTTTCGTCTCCAATTGGCGTTGCCGATCACCCCTGAACTGTTACTCCTTAGCATCCACGATGATGACCAGAGACCAAGATACTCGTATGTTTTCTGTTATACTATGCTAGAAGAGAAATTATACTTAAGTGGAATTCCCGATCCCCCCCCCCCCGTGAGTTCTTGGGAACAAATCATTAACACGGCTCTCCCCATGTACAAGTTGACGTACATAAACAGAAACTGCCCTGTGAAATATGAGAGGGTCTGGCAGCCCTGGACCGCATAGTCTGTGTGACGGTACCTATTGTGCCACAGTGTACAGGATGCTGACACGCTCTCTGGTGACAATCCTAAAACCCCCAATTGGGGACTGCTCAGATATGTATGTTGTGTTGAAACTCCTCTGAACTGCATGTATAACTCTTGTCCGAAGAACGATACCCTGTATGTTACCGTATCTGCCATCATATTGTACTTCATAAACTGTATTCTAGTATAATTATTTTTTTTTTCAATAAAAGAACATTCTGTTTACGTTAAAAGAATGCAAGGGGAATAAATTGAGTCCATGTGATTAATGAAAGTTCAATGGAGAAATTGACTTCAGGAAAGAAGAGGTATTTTCTCACTTTTGTAGATGATTACTTGCAGGTATACTACACTATATATTTTACACAACAAAAGGGAAGTACCAGAGAAACTTGAACAGTATTTGGATTAAAGAGGAATTCCCCTTAAAAAAAGAAAAATTAAAAGTCAGCAGCTACAAATACTGCAGCTGCTGACTTTTAATAATTGGACACTTACCTGTCCCAGGGTCCAGCGATGCGGGGGAACGAAGTTCCGCTCGTCTCCCCCTTCGTTCGGCGGCGCCGGCGTTCTAACTGTGGGCAGTGAAGCCACAGCCGGGCACCCACTGCGCATGCCGTGATTGGTCACGCAGACAACTGGGACCTCTCACGTGTCCCAGATAACCCACAGGAGGGAGGGGGCAGAACTGAGCCCTTCCTGTGCTGAGGGGAAGTGATGTCACCAGCCCAGGCACTGAAGGAGGCAGACTACGAGGGACCCCCTAGCAACAGGCATTTAGAGGTGAGTTAAAAAAAAAAATTCGGAATATTAATGATTTATTTTTTTTTTTATGTGCAACACCACTTTAAGTAAACAACAAATTTGGAAAAAGGTGTATTGCTAACAGACAATGGGACTGGATATACAGGTGATAACACACAGGCAATTCTCAGAAAGCATGGCATAATATTTTAAATGACTGTACCATACAACCAAGAACAAAACAGGGTTTCAGAAAGAATGAATCGTACTCTGTCAGAGTGGAACAACCATGCTGTTTTCGTCTGGCTTCAGTCAGAAAGATTGCTGTACACAAGGGCCGAATGTTGGCCAGTTTCTATTGAACCAGCAGATATTTGGCCTAACTGTGCCAGGCTTCAGGCTACTAAATGCTGATAGAAGATATTCAAAGGGCATGTAAGTGATAAAAGGCCTTTGGTCTTCCTTGTGTTTACAGATACTGCTGGTTCCTGATGGATGCTGTTTTCTGCCAGTAAAACTCTGTTTAAAGTGGACTTATTCCTCTATTCAGCTGCATACTTTGAAAAGTGTTTTCTTTACCTGCAGAATACAAATATGTTCAATTCAAGGTTGAACGCTCCCACGCCAGGTTACAGGGCCTCACCGCCAGGAATATTTGCTCATATCTACACCACTGGCCAGTGACTAGATAGGGCCTAAGCATTGTAGACAGGCCACATTGCTATTTATACTATTTTACAATTCAGTTATATTTGCTGTTGTTGTTTGCTGGTAGAGTTGTTCATCCCTCATTCACCAATTGTGTTTTGGCATGACCATTTACAGGTGACTAATAATAAAGAACTGTCAAACCTACTTAACCAGTTCCTTTCCCACAGGGCTTATTGCTCTATTAATAAAGTAAATTTATTGATGTTGGTGTGTTGGTGTATTGTCCTGTCCAGGGTGGGTCATCACTGAAAATGGTAAGAGAAGCCATCATACCTATCACCTCCTATGAAGGTAGTGTTATTGCTAATTTGAGTTAAATCAGTGGGCTTAGTTCTGTTTTAATAGAATCAGTTTGTCTAGCATACGTTTATATACTGTATGTAGTATGCCTTAGATCAGCCTTTCTCAACCACGGTTCCCAAGGGTACCTCTAGAGTCTAGATGTTGCTAAGAGTTCCTTGAGCAGTAGTGGATTGATGACCTGCCTGATGGTGCCTGCATAGTTCTGCCACCAACATCACTTGGGAAAGCCATTGACATTGGACTAGTAAAAATTCTCCCCTTGTATCCTAGGATACCACTGATGACAAGGATCATATAAGCCAGGGGTGCCCAACCGAGGTGGCCCGCCACATCTTGCCCTGAAATGGCGGGTCGGCAAGCCCTGATCGCGGGTCCCCGACCCGCCATCTCCGAGCATCAGCGCGAACAACGGAGCCGCCGCTAAAGGAAGCAGAGCCGATGCTTCCTGTATAGCGCCGGCTCCTTCACAGGCGGAGTGATATCAAATGTACTCCGCCTGTGACAGGAACCATCGGCTCTGCTGTCTACTGCAGCCGCATGCTTCCTGAGAATGAGATCACAGACAACAGCCAGCAGTGCCAGAGCCAGCAGTGCCAGTACCAGTACCCACAAGCAGTACCAGCCAGCAGTATCAGTACCCACCAGCAGTACCAGTACCAGGTACCAGTACCCGCCAGCAGTACCCACCAGCAGTATCAGTACCCACCAGCAGTATCAGTACCCACCAGCAGTACCCGCCACCAGTACCAGCCACCAGCCAGCAGTACCCGCCACCATTACCAGCCAGCAGTACCAGTACCCACCAGCAGCACCAGTACCCACCAGCAGTACCAACCAGCAGTACCAGCCAGCGGTATCTGCCAGCATTAGCAGCAGGCAGTACTCAACAGCGGTATCAGCCAGCAGTACCAGCCAGCAGTACCAGTACCCACCAGCAGTACCAGTACCAGCCAGCAGTACCAGTACCCACCAGCAGTACCAGCCAGCAGTACCATTACCAGTCAGCAGCACCAGTACCCACCAGCAGCACCAGTACCCACCAGCACACGCCAGCAGTACCAGTACCCGCCAGCAGTACCAGCCAGTGGTATCTGCCAGCGGTACCAGCAGGCAGTACCCAACAGCAGTACCAGCCCTGGAGGACAGCCAGCAGCAGCCACCAGTTATAACCACCAGGGGGACAGCAGCAACCAGCTGCAGGAATCCTAAGGAAGAAGTGAAGATTGAGGTCAGTTGAGATGCAGGTAAACCGCTGTGCTTCAGTGTGAAAGGGGCCTTAGTCCCCTTTCACACGATCGGTCCGATGGGGTCTGCCTGTCTGTTTTTCAGGCGGACCCAATCGGACCCTCCATTCACCTCTATAGAGCGGCAGATGTAAACGGACTCGTGTCTGCTTACACCTGCCTATCTGCAATCCGATCTGCTTAAAAATACAGAAGGGGATTTGTCTTCTGTTTGGGCAGATCAGAGGGCCCTTAGGGTAGAGCGGGCTGCATCTGTGTCTGCTCTACATATGCGGAGTGGACACAGACCTGCCATCCGCCCGCTACGATCATTGTGGCCCGCGACCGGTTACCAAGTCGCTAAAGTGGCCCTCGCTCCTCAAAAGGTTGGGCACCCCTGATATAAGCTGTCTTTAAAGAGGAACTGCAGTCTTCTCACAAAATGTGTAATAAAAACATGTTTGCCACTCTGAATCTTCCCTCCAACCATTTTGCATATTATTTTATATATACTGTGATTCTGTACTTGTCAAATATGCTGCAGAAATCTCCCTCCACTAAGTCTGGCTGCATCCATTTATGACTCACCCCCCCCCCCCCCCCTCCCATTCTCCCCCCCCCCCTCTATTCCTGGAAAACTCTCACGAGAGAGAGAGAGAGAGAGAGAGAGAGAGCTGTGCATGATGTCATAAGCCTAGACTTTTTACCAGACAAGAAACAGGAAGTGGGCTGTATAAGGTATTAACTGGCAGAAAAAAAAATTTTTTACTATCCAAGGTTAAAACAAGGGCAGAAGATTTAATAGATGGAAAGTTGAAAAAATGACTGAAGGTCCGCTTTAAAAGGAAGCGTTTTTCCCACTGTCCACCAATGAATAGGGGCTGTACACCACTGCAATGGGTATACTTTCTACTGACCCCCAGTATATGTGTGCCTTTCTCTTATTGACCACCAACATAGTTTGGCTAATTCACAATCTGCAGATATCATACTTTTTAGCAAGGGTTTCCGGAGACCTGAACATATTTCAAGGGTTTCTTCATGAGAGACCGCCTTAAATAAACCTTATTCTTTATTTGAATGCTACTTGCCTTTCAAACCAGCAGCTTCAGCATCTCCTTTTTGCCCGGGAGATCCAGGAATACCAGGACATCTTCTGAGAATTTATCTAAATATCTAAGTCCAATGACCTTTTACATCGGAAAGCAATGGTGGGGACAGGACAGAATGTTAACCAGTTCCTGCGTGGCCTATAGTCAAATAAAGGCCGGGCAGGACATTCACATTTCCGGAATGCGCTGTGCAGTGGTGCAATCTGTCACTTGCTGCTTCATGTCCAACCACATGACAAGTACACAATGGATGGCTTTCATTCATGCCATTCATTGTGTACTATTGCGTTGATCTCTGTGATTGGTCACAGTAATCACATGGTACAGACAGGGCCAATCACAGATAACCACAATAGTAAATACTAAATGAATCCATTTCATTTTAGTAAAAATTGTTGCTTTTAACAGTGAAATTCACTGGTAGAAGTAATCATAATCACTTCCCCGGAGTACAATATTACTATGGCAACACTGTACTGCTCTGGTCACAGTGTGCTAAACAAAAAAATTGTGAAAAAAAGAACAAAAATGTAATTAAAAAAAAAAAAAGAAAACAAATGAAAAAAATTATTAATAAAAATATATATATATATTTACATACTGTCATTAGTGAGGTGTGTGTGTGTGTGTGCGTGTGTGTGTGTGTGTGTGTGTGTGTGTGTGTGTGTGTGTGTGTGTGTGTAAAAAATAAAATAAATAAAAAAAAGGGAAAAAAGCTATTAGGGCCTTAATGTGGATTGGGACATTAATTGTTTTTATTAACCCTTTCATGCCTGAGCCTATTTCTGACATTTGTTGCTTACAAGTTAAAAAATGCATTTTTTGCTAGAAAATTACTTAGAACCCCCAAACATTATATATATATATATATATATATATATATATATATATATTTTATATATATATATATTAGCACAGACCCTAGAGAATAAAATGGTGATCGTTGCAATATTTTATGTCCCACAGTATTTGCGCAGCGGTCTTTCAAACGCACTTTTTGAGGGAAAAAATACACTTTCGTGAATTAAAAGAAAACTAAACAGTAAAGTTAGCCCAATTGTTTTGTATAATGTGAAAGAGGATGTTACGCAGAGTAAATACATGCTTTAAAAATGTTTTACGGTTACCAGGTTAGAGATACAGAGGAGGTCTAGTGCTAATTATTGCTCTTGCTATAATGATCGCACCGATACCTCACATGTGTCATTTGAACACCGAATACATACGCGGGCGCGACTCACACATGCATTTTCTTTGAGGCGTGAGCTCGCGGGGACGGAGGCGCTTTAAAACATTTTTTTAATTATTTATTTTATTTATTTTTTACATTGTCACTTAAAAAAAATAAAAATAAATTGATGTAAACATAATTTGTGACAATAATAGGTGGTGACAAATACTCTTTATGGAGGGATCAGACCCCAAATCCCTCCTTTGCACATAAAAGTATTCCAATCGCCAAAAATGGCGATTCTGAATACTGTCATTTTGTTTAAATCTGCGCCATTGGCAGCCGAGTAAACCGGAAATTACACTGTGACATCGCTTCCGTGCATTTACATAGGAGACTGGAACGAAGCCGCTTCTGACTTTGTTTCGGTCTCGTGGAAGTCCCGGATCGTGGATCGCATCTCCCGGTGGGACAGGAGGCACGGGTAGAGCAGCGGGGGGGGGGGGGGGATGTCCCCTCCTGCTCCTCTGGGATAACAGCCAAGCAGCTTTTAGATGCATCAGTTGTTATCCCTAAAGAGCCGACCGCCCGCTCTAAAAATCGGTACCAGGGTGATGCCTGCAGCTGCCAGGCATCACCCCGGTATAACCCCTTAAAGCCGAGGCCACATATGTGCGTACGGTCGGTGCTAAGGGGATAATAGTTGATTCCAATACATTTTTTGAGCTGGTTTAAAAAAAAAAAAAAAAAAAAAATATCCTTTTCTGTTTCGATGGCTTGTTTTTCTCAGTGTACGTTTATTTTTATTCTTATCTTCTAATACCATATCATTTGTACATGATGTTCTTATGTTTTTTTTAAATTTATCATTGGTGTTAATTTCTATCAATATTTTCCTCTTTCGAGGCTTAGGGACTTTTTTAATACAATATTAAAGTTTTAATTTTTATTTATAAATTATGTTTTCTGGAGAAGGGAGTATGTTATTTGTAATAATATCGTTTTGACATTAGATGTCGCTTGTCCAGATTACCTATTACCTGCGGGCTACAGTTATGATTATACATGCAGTTCAGTCCTCCATCTTCTGGCGGTGCTGTTCTGTAACAGTCTGTTCACTTACTTTGGGCAATGTGTCCAGTGGTTAAAATGGCGCCACTGTTCCCTTTATAAAAGGTATTTGATCCTATTGGATGGTTGGCATTGTGTCCGGTGTGAGCCTGTAGGAACGCCATTCTGCATTTTACATGTTTTTAAAGCCGTTTTCTATCTCTTTATAATTGCGCAATTTTAACTATTTAATAAAGTTTATAGTTACAGTATTACACTATGAAAGTTATTTTTTTTTTTTGTCTTACTCCTGAGCATCTTTGGAGACATTTGTGATTGGCACAGACTGTGGAGGGAGACCTTAATCCCCTATGTGCTGCTTGATCATCTGTAGAACAGTGGTCAATACCTTCTGGTAAGAAGCTGCAACACACTTTATGGTCAGGTAACACTGCACCTCATCTTTTCAGTTAGCCACCATGGACCTTTCACCATGTATTTTACATCACTGAGCACGACAGAGATTCTCTTTTCTGTTTATGGTGGACTTTTGAAAAATATACTTTTTTCGATGATTTTTTTTTTTCATGTCTGGAATTATTTTGGTAATCCAATCAACTTCAGGGACCACATGTGCACTTGCTGCCTAAAATATCCCATCCACTTTCAAGTGCCAATGTAATGGAATAATCAATGTTATTCACTTTACCTGTAAGTGGTCATAAAGTTATGTTCATATCGTTTGTAATGTTCTATGATCCTCCCGTCAGCTCTAGCTAGAGGCCACTATGTGATATTTTTCCTGAAATGCATCAATCAAAAAAAATACTGCATTAAGGCCACTAGATGGATCATAGAAGATAATTATATTACAAACAATACGTCAAACATTTGTTGGTGGGGTTAAAACATCTACACAGCAAATGTTATATACATAGGCCCCTTGTTGTCAGAGATAAAGAACATTTTTATATATTGCTTATGTTCATTGAAGGACACAGCGAAGATCAACTGGAACCACTAAGTGCCACCTGCATTAGTAGGAAGCTAGGTACAAAACACAATAAACATCCTAGCGGTGGTCCCTGCTGGTAGCCAAACTCCTGCCTCCTCGAAACAGCGTCAGTTTTCTGCTTAGTGTCAGGAGCTAGGACCTCACAATCTGTCCTGGAATAGTTTTTGGCCTAATTATATTTTTATGCGTGTTCAGTGGATTTCTTCAATCAACTGCTGGCCTGGTGACAAGCTGGATCCTCTTTCTCTCAACACTTTTGAGGTGTTGACTTGGCCTTCAAGTTCTAAATCCGATCAAGAATCTGTGGTATATCTGTGAAAAACAAGTCCAATCCATGGAGGCTCCACCTTGCAACTTACAGGACTTAAAGTAATTGTAAAGCGCTGCGTAAACTGTTGGCGCTATATAAATCCTGTATAATGATAAAGGCAGAAGGTTTTTTTTTTTATCTTAATGCATTCTATGCATTAGGATAAAAAATAAACTTCTGTGTAGCAGCCCCCATGAGCCCCATCTCTGTCCACAAGTCCCTCAGTCTCTTCGTGACTCTCCTCCTGATTGGTTGAGACACGGCAGCAGCGCCACTGGCTTCCACTGCTATCAAAGTAATTTAGCCAATCAGGAGAGAAAGGGGAAGGGCCAAACGGCAGCTACATGTCTGAATGGACACACGGAGCTGCAGCTCAGCTCGGGTTCCCCATAGCAAGCTGCTTACTGTGGGGGCACTCAACAGGAGGGAGGGGCCAGGCGCAGCGAAGAGGAACCCAAGAAGAGGAGGATCCAGCCTGCCCTGTGCAAATTCGATACACAGAGCAGGTAAGTATAACATGTTTGTTATTGTGGTTAAAAGAAAAATGAGACTTTACAATCACTTTAACCACTTCAATACCGGCGTATAGTCATATGACGCCCACAAGGTGGATCTCCCATCCTGGGTGGGCATCATATGACGTCCTCGCATCCCCGGCCGCCTGGGGGGCGCGCGCGCCCGCGGCATCGCTCGGGACCCGGTGCGAGTGCCCGGCGGCCGCGATGTCCGCCGGGCACCCGCGATTGTTAAAACAACGGGACCGTGGTAAACACACAGCTCCACGTCCTGTCAGTGGCGAGGAGACCGATCATGTGATCCCAGTACGGAGGATCACTGATCGGTCTCCTCCCCTTGTGAGTCCCCTCCCCCCCCAGTTAGAATCACTTCTATAGGGAACACATTAACCCCTGCAGCGCCCCCTAGTGTTAACCCCGTCCCTGCCAGTCACATTTACACAGTAATCAATGCAATTTTATAGCAACGATCGCTGTGTAAATGTGAATGGTTCCAAAAATGTGTCTGAAGTGTCCGCCGCAATGTCGTAGTCACGAAAAAAAAAAAAACAGATTGCCGCCATTACTAGTAAAAAAAATAAATAAAAAATTCAATTAATCTATCCCCTATTTTGTAGACGCTATAACTTTTGCGCAAACCGATCAATATACGCTTATTGTGATTTTTTTTACCAAAAATATGTAGAAGAATACCTATCGGCCTAAACTGAGGAAAAAAATAGTTTTTTTTTTAAAAAATTGTATTTATTATAGCAAAAAGTAAAAAATAGTGTTTTTTTTCAAAATTGTCGCTCTTCTTTTGTTTATAGCGCAAAAAATAAAAACCGCAGGTGATCAAATACCCCAAAAGAAAGCTCTATTTGGGGAAAAAAAGGACGTCAATTTTGTTTGGGTGTAACGTCGCACGACCGCGCAATTGTTAGTTAAAGCGACGCAGTGCGAATCGCAAAAAGTGCTCTGGCAAGGAAGGGTGAAAAATGGCCCGGTGCTGAAGCGGTTAAAGTGATTGAAAAGGCAGAAGGTTATTTTTTTTATCTTAATGCATTCTATGCATTAAGATTAAAAGCCTTTTGTGTGCAGCAGCCCCTCTAATACTTAACTAAGCCCCATCTAGATCCAGCGATGTTGTAGGAGTGCCTTGGCTTCCCGGGACTCCTCTCCTTATTGGTTGAGACAACAGCATGGCGCCATTGGCTCCCGCTGCTGTCACTCAAAGTCAGTCAGCCAATGAGGAGAAGAATGGGACAGGGGCAGGCAGTGGCTCTGTGTCTGAATGGCTTGGGTGCCCCCATAGTAAGCTGCTTGCTGTGGGGGCACTCAACAGGAGGGAGGGGCCAGGAGCACCGAAGAGGGACCCAAGAAGAGGAGGATCCGGGCTGCTCTGTGCAAAATCACTGCACAGAGCAGATAAGTATAACATGTTTGTTATTTTTAACTAAAAATAAAAACACTTTAGTATCACTTTAAAAGATCTGCTACTGACTGCTTGATACCAGATACCACGGCAATCCTTCAGAGGTCTAGTAGTTACATGCCTCGACGGGTTATGGTGGGTGGTCATAATGCTATGGCTGATATGCGTTGACTGTTTTGAGAATGATACTGCATGCAGGTGGGATGCTGTGTCTTAAATATTAGAACTATATTCCCCTCCACTGCTGCAGTGTCCCAGAGCTGCCTTACCGGCCACTGACATCATCAGCTGTTTTTCTTTGACTATTTTCATTGGACCAGCCAAGATGATGCGTGGGAGAATGTCTCTTCTACATTAAATAAAATATGCGTTTATCTTTTTTAATCACAGTCCCACAAGAGATTTGATAAATAACACATTTTACACTAGATTTGCAGTCCTCTATGATGCTAATTTCTTGGAGAAACAGAAATTATGAATGGATTAGCGTTCACCCTCTAAACCAGGAGTCTCCAAACTTTCTAAGCAAAGGACCAGGTTTTACTTATTCGTTTCTGGACCGCGGCTTGCTCACCTCCTGGTGGGGTGATCCTGGGGACTGTGACCCTGGTACTAACACACAACAAAATCTCTGAACCATGATCATGACACCAGTGATAGATTTACATAGTTCCAATGATAGAGCCCTGCAATAACATCTCAGTGGGTGACATTATGAAGGGCAGTTGGTGGAAGGAGGATTTGTTGTGCTGGAAAAGGATTTGGGGGGGGGTGGAGATTTGTGCCAGGATAAGAGGGTTGTGCTGGGAAGGGGGATTCATGGTAGGAAGAGGACTTGCTGGAGAGGATGAAGGGTAGAGGATTTGTGCATGAAAGGGAAAGGGGGGACAGAGTGATTTGTCCTGGGAGAGGGATTTGGGGGAAGAAGGATATGAAGAGGGGAGATTTGGGAGGGTTAGAGAGGTTTTGTGCTGGGAGGGGGAAATTGGGCCAAGGAGGATTTGTGCTGGGGAGATTTGGGGGGGGGGGTTGTGCAGGGATGGGGGAGGAGATAATTATTTCTGGGAGGAATTTGGAGAGATCTGTAATGCTGGATGGGGGCATTGAGAATTTGTTTTTGAATGGAGGGTTGTGCTGGGAGGGAGGATTTGAGGATTGAGGCTGGGAGGGGGGATTGGTAATGAAGAGGATGTATTCTGAAAAGGGAGATTGGGGAGGGATTTAGAGGGGAAAAGGATTTGTGCTGGAAGGAAAGGCGGGTTTGTGCTGTGGAAATCTTTACCATTTATTCTAAAAGGGTAAAGTGCTTTTTTTTTTTTTTACTTTTGTCCCCTCCATTCTGTGCATTAGATACTCCTAAACCTGGCACGAACTACAGCACGTTACATAATCCTGGCCTTTGAACACATTGCATTATACACCCTGGACTCCTGTACTCTGTTATGTATTCCTAAACCCAACACTGACTGCAGCACTGTGTGCAATGCACAACCCAGTCACCTGCACTATATTGTATATTACATACTTCTCACCAAAGCACTTACGGTCTCAACAGTTTGTGTGCGAAGCAGTCCCTGACTATTTTAATGAAGTTCTTCTTTAAGGTAGGCCGAGACAAAAAAAAAAAAAGTTATCCGTCTATTCTCAGTGTGTGCTAAACCATATGTAATTGATTTTTTATTTCAATTGTGCTGAGGTTTATGCGTGTCTGAGACTCCTGCTTGTGGGACAGAAATCAAAGCATATTTTTTAGGCACAAGGATGGCTGGTTTTTGTTTAACCATGCCCATTAAACCCATCTCACTGTGAATAGTTTGGCTACACCCACATTTTGCCGTCTCCCTGAAGTGTTCGTCATTCTATAGTTGGGAGGTAGGATCAGAGCAGTCACTTATCCCTCATCAGACAGCTATTGGATATTTCTGAGATGAAAAGTATAGTAAAGTGGTATGATATTGTTATCGATATAACTCATAATGCACTAGGAGCCCTTTGTCATATATTGTGTATTTATGAAACAAAAATTGTTTAAAGATTAAAAAAAAAAAAAAAAAAAAACATAAAACAGTTTAAAAACGTATTAAAAAAATAGACCTCAAACCATTATAGTTTAAAGTTTAAACCCCACTCACCCATTTCCAAAAGCATTTTGACATTTTGTGCGCTTTAAAGTTAAATGCTGCAATATAAATAGATTAATGTGTGTTTGTGGACGGCTACCAGAAATTTCACAAACGCTTTTGACAATAAAATTATAGCCTTTTGGACAAAATAAGCATTATTTACAGATTTTATTCAGTTTGTAAATGCTAATATTTAAAACACATTACAAAGCACTTTAGTAAAAAATATTCTACAGTATGGAACATAAGAAAGTTTATTACCACAGATCTTGGAGTATGTTTGGTGACTTGGCAATGTTGCAATCTACAGCAGCAGGTGAGAATAAAGAACGGGGTCACATGGAAACCATGGTATAAAGCAAATCAGCTGATAGGACGGGCGTGATGCTGGACATAGACTTCATGATTGTACGTCTGCTAATAAGAGATGCTTATGAAAATCCTTGTGTGGACAGGAAAACAGCCCATTTAAAACAATCTGATCAATAGAACACATTGCCAGGTAACTTACAGCATTTTACCTCTATTGACAGAAATATAAATTCAAAAATTGTCCACCTTTGTAAGAACATCTCTATACTTTAAGCCGCTAGTCTGGAACATGCTGCCAGTAAAGACAAATCCCTCATACGCATAATTGTTTCCGGTTAGAGGCTCAAAGTATGTAAGCCAGAGGATCAACATGACAGCCAGGTAAGCTAGCACTTTCAGAAAAGCAGGACAGCCATCACTGCCTATATATTGGTGCAGATTTTCTTTCCGCAACTGAATGCTTACCCTAGCCAAAGGTCAGAAGGTCTTCTAACCATCACTGCAATCTAACATCTGCCATATCAGCCAAAATGTCCCTTTTTTTTGTGATAAAATTTAACAAATTTTTGTCAATTGCTATTATTTTATAGCATATTTAAGTATTTTCTGAAAGCCAATTCAAGGAAAACTGTGTATTAGTGAAGTCACGTAACAGCATCTACACAGTGCTGGGCTTAATCCTTTTTAAATGTATTTGGTATTTAAATAAAAAAAAAAAAAGATAATTTCATCTATGAACAGCATCAGAAATAACCAATTCAGAAAGTATTACAGCAGAAACAGGTTGTGCAGTCACTTATAAAAGTGGTCGAGACACATACTCGTAATAGTGTCCTGGCAATTGGTTCAATGATACTTGACTGCTAAGACTTCCATGTATAATTTTGTAGTGACCTGCAAACCCCAAGAACCCACAGACTCAGCACCTAGAATCCACCCTACACCTGATAGGGTAAAATATTATGGTAATAAAGGGCACATCTACAACAAAGTGTGTTAACCCAAATAAAAAAAGATTTTCCCTTAAAGCATGTTATACAGCACAGTGCTTGTGCTGTGTCATTTGGCCCCCCTGCAACACCGGAAATACCTGGCTAATCCTGTCAGTTTCTACCCTCCCCTCTCTGCGCTGACTCCGATATATCAGGGCTGCTGAGCTCTGACACCAGAGTCAGTGTACACATCTCTGTCATCCGCAGCCTGCTCTTCTGTGTCTCCCTCTGTCCTCTCCCCCTCCCTTCTCTGAGTGCCAGCTCCCCTCCTGCTCTAAAAAAAACTTTTTTTCCTACAGTTCCCTCCGCAGTTTATGTCATTTATAAAAAAATAGGCGGTGTAATAGCTTACGTCAGAGCGCTCAGGTGACTGCCCGCCGGTCTCCTCCTCTCCTCGGCTGATGTCAGTGGGGGTTTCCCAGCACCTCTCTCTGCAGCTATCGCATCAGGAGAGAAGACCAGAGGGCAGTCAGCTGAGCGCCAAACTGCGGCGCTTACTGTTCTACATCAGAGGGAGCTATAGAAAAAAATATGTTCGTCTTAAACACTTTAAGGGTGAAAGTTGGTTAACTTCGTTCAGGATATCTCTCTCAAGGACTTCAGCAGACCTTGCCAAACACCTCTAAAAGTAATACAGTTGAAATATTTGTTAAAGAAATACGATTATTTTGTCCCCATTGTTATATTATCTTCCAAAGGTTTTAAGAGAGTTACTTGGGTACGGTTGAAAAAATGACCATGCATAAACTGTTAAGCTGGCCATAGGCGGGTCTCTTTTCTTTACTGGGGTGTGTTCTAGGCCAGCATACTTTTGCTAATAGGTGTTCCTCATTCCCATTGCAAAAAGTTGTAAGGTATGTATACAGTATGTAGGTGCTGCACAATGGTTGTGCCTTAGGCCCCTTGCACATGGGTAGGTTCCGCTTTAGTGCACCCGGGAGGGACAGGTGCAGCATCCAGCCCATGCTGCAGGCAGCCTGTAAGATTCAGATCACACTAAGGCCCCTTTCACACTGAGGCGCTTCTAAACTGCCAGTAAAACATTTGAGTGCTTTTGAAGAGCTTTTCCAGTGCTTTTGAAGAGCTTTCCATTCATTTCAATGGAAAGGGGCGTTTTTTCACCGCCCTGCCAGCCCACTGCCCCAGTGTGAAAGCATTCATTGATCTTATTGGAAATAGGTTTTTGTGAGCTTTTTCGTCGCTTTTTTTAACGTGAAAGTGCCTAAGTGTGAAAGGGGTCTAACTGTACACAGACCAGGTGGATGTGACTTTGTCGCAGAGGTTGAGCAGGGAAGCCAAGAGACAGCAGTGAAACAGAGCTAGTAATTGGGTCTAAAATGTTGTATGTCTACACAAAAAAAAATCTAATTGAAACATGGTACAGTCATTCCAATACAATTAAAAGGATACGTTTACCTTTTTAGAAATAATAAATGCACATTTTTGGCAGGTAAAAAAAACATACATTCAAGAAGGGGAGGTGGAGAGGTGCTCAGATGAGGTGGAGAGGAGAGGTGTAGGAGGAAGGAGAGCAAACCGTGCTGAAATCGCAAATCGTTCATAACTGAATGCGTGCGATTCAGAAGCGTTCCCATAGAAGTCAATGAGCCTGGAATTCGCACCCGAACCTCACCGCAGTGCTCAGAAAACCCACAGTATTTTTTTTCAATTTGCACTCTGGATGCACCGCATATATGTAAACACAAACCAATGTTATTTCACATATCATGCAAATCGGATGCAGCTTAAATCGCATCCAATTTGCATATATGTGAACCAGCACTTACTGAAGAGCAGGAAGAATCACCTTCACTCCACCCACAGTTGCAAATCATCTGTTGAGACGGCTGATAGTACTTGTAGTTTATTCATTCACAGGAATCTGTAAATGAATGACACAGCTGCGTGGGCGGAGTACCGCACAGCAGTGCTGTTTTCAAAAAGTGACAGTGGGCGCGGGAAGAAGATGGTGGGAGGAGGTGAGAGTATAGGAGCACATTGCATGTTACACCCCAAATATAGGTGTAAAATGTTCCTAAAGGTGAACCTATCCTTTGAAGTTAGTAGGTCAGCAGGACACCCATTCAAGTACAAAATTCAGGAAGAGGACCTCATGAAGTATCCTCATGAAAGGTTTACGTCCAGCTAAATATTACAATTTCAATAATATATGCTCATTGAACAATTTGCCTTAAAGTGTATCTAAACCAAAAACGTTAATATACTTCAAGCTCACCGGTCCTTCGATGTGGTGACAAGATTTATTTGTTTCAGGCTTTTTTCCTTTATTTTCACCTGGTAATCTTGCAAATAACACACATCCTGCCATAGTGTGGTTACATCCACTCCTCCACTGTACGTCTGGTTTTCACCCAGCTTGCCTTAAAACATCTGTGTTTGTTCCTCTCCATTAATTGGAGATTGGGGGTGATGGTATTTGGAGTTTACACAGGTAAACTAGAGAACATAAATTTTTGCTTCTAGTTAATCTCACATAAGGGGGTAAGGGCACTGCATTTCAAGCAAGATCAACATGTATTTTCTGTCCCTAATGAAATTATTCCTAGTCTAAAAAAAACAAAACAAAACGCAGTCCCAAAATCTAAGGACTGGTAAGTTGCAATATATTGCCTTTTCGTTCTTTGTTTTTTTTTTCTTTAGGCCAAGCAGCATTGCGCCAACTCTAGAGGGACCCAGCAAGGGGAGGTGGATTTTTCTAATTAAGGTCATTTGAGGTCATTAAAGCTGTGGTGTGGGTGCCACATACTGGTACTCTGACACAGTAAGCTTACACTCCATTAAAAGAACATAAAAGGCTCAATAACACCCAAGGAGAATACTTATTTTAAAAAAGTGCCAATTATTTTCAGCTGAGACCTATAAAAAATTTGAAAACGTTAGTCACTTTGATGAAACAAAGATCATAATCCCTGTGTTAAAGCTTTGTGAATTGAGCTTAATATCTTCAATGTTTTGTGAGGGCTTATGGCTTAACAAATGCAAGGGTAGATTCCATAGTTGTCCAAATAAATTATGCAAATGTTAAAGTCAATGATGGGTTTAAAGAGAACACACATGTAAAGTTCTAAACATTTACTGTAATTAGGCTTATCTAAAAAAAAACTATTTAAAATCTTAGGTATTTCAGGAATCATAGGTCTTATACACAGGGACAATAGGGGAGTTGCAATAGCCATAACAGTTAATGGAGGTGCTGTTGAACCTATAGGTTCCAGGTGTTTTCTCTGTTCTCTTTTTCTAGGCCCAGAGATTGGCAAAGTTCTTGCAAGTGCCACATAGCTTGAAGTTGATGTCTCTGTAAATCATAGCCACAGAAACCATATATAAAAGGACACAGGTTCTCCACCAGTAGTACCCCAGGTGTTAATTTATCCTACTAAACATGACGTTGCAACAAATTTCAGATAAAACTATATATATATATATATATATATATATATATATATATATATATATATATATATATATATATATATATATATATACATATATACACACACACACACACACACACACACACACACATATATATATATATATATATATATATATATATATATATATATATATATATATATATATATATATATATATATATATATACACACACACACACACACACACACATACAAATACACACAAATACATATACATACACACACTTTATGGCATAAAGACAATTCAGACAATTATGAGAACCAAACCCTGTTTGCAACCGTTAAGGGAAAGCCCTTTTCTGTTACAGTGCGACAATGCCGTGTGCAGGAAGCCAACTTAATTTAGATACAGTATGTGGCCCAAAGTATATTGACAGGTGTTACTCAAGGCTCCACCAGGTCCTATGTAACAACCGCTTTGCGTGCAGACTACAAAGCTCTTCCCAAGCTCTAGACATCTAATGGAAAAGGGAAAAATCCCGATTGTCATACATCTCTGCAAAACCCATAAAGAAGGTATATGACGGCCTCAGCCCAGCCTCCAACCAAGTCACTAACGCACTTCACTCCACCCACAGAGCTAAGTCATGGGGTACAGGGGTCCCTATAACTTAGCTCTGTGGGCAGAGTGAAACGTGTGTGTGGGGGGGGGGCATGGCCTGGTGGGAGCCTGGGCTAAGGCTGTCCTACACCTTCTTTACAGGGTTTTGCAGAGATGTGTGACTTCCAGGACATTTCCCTTTTCCATTTCATATACATATGGTTTGATGCGGAGGAACTGAAGTGGACACACAGCACTGACATCTACTCTAAAAAACACCTTTGGGATGAACTGGAACACTAATTGTGAGCACATGGTTTTGGAATGGGAACAAACACATTTAGGAAGTTCAGGCGTCCATAGTTATTAAAAAGTTAGTTTGAAAAATCATGTATTAACTAAATTTATATACCGTTAGGGGTGACTAGAGATAAATGTACACTTCAAAAGGGTATTTGGTAAACCTTTTCTTTAATAAAGCAATACACACTTCAGTAAAGTTGAAAACCATAGGTCAAAACTGCTAGCGACTTCAAAAAGCATAGTTTTGCCCCCAATACCTAAGCTTCTTCTCCTGGCAAAGGAGAACCACATACAGACTTTATAAAGTTTCATCTGTAATACTTTCTGAAAATAATCTAGAACCATTGAATTTTTCCAGTAAACATGAGCCAATGACTTTATTTTTTAAAAAGAGGTGTAACACTTTCTATAAATGTCTATAGATAGAAGGGTAAAATAAAAAACAAAAAAAATACTGCTTTGTTGATTTTAAATCCAGGAACCATCCTGATACTAATTAAGCACCAGTGTAAAATGGACAAGTTACACAGCAGAATGTCTGATAGAGCTCTTCAATGTGTTTAAATATTCACAGGTGGAAAGTACATGATCAATAACAGCCATTTGAAACTGAACACAAAATAAATCAGAGAGACGTTTGGACACTTGCAAGTTAAAAAAAAATATCTAGGAGTTCCATTTTTTTTTTTTTTATGTACAGTGTAATTCCAGACTGTCCAGTGTCCATTTTGCTACAGTTGAGTTCTCACGTGTTGTACTTATCAGCATGATCTTGTGGCAGAAGGAGATCACTGCAAGGTCTTATTTTCTTAGTACGGAACATTTGATATGGCTCATTTGATGACAACCTTAGCGAGTTATCAATGAACCGTCTCACAGGTATAATTACTGGTGGAGTCTGCAGGCCTGAAATTAAAGCCTTATGAACAAAGGTGTAGTCCATTAAACTAACAGCACACAGTGTCCTTAGCTTGACTTTGGGTAAATTTTTTCATAGAAAAAGTTCTGTGAAAGAATATAGAGTTCTCCATCTTTTTCCCGAACTGCGTGTGCCCTGACAAACTGAAACTGCTCAAGTGCAAACTCATAAAACTCGTTCTCCATTTTCCATATGTCCGACTGCTGAAGCTTTGCTGTAGTCTCCTTTGATGGTGCCTTCTTTTCTGTTGTTTTTCGGAGGTGAGACTTCTTTCCTGTAGATACAAAAATACAGCAAATGCAAGTGAGGTTAATAGCTAAACTATGTGCAAATTATTACTGTATGAAAATGACAGCTAACTTTAAAACTAATTTGACGTTAAAGTGCAATTCAAGCCTAACACTAACCATTTTTAAAAATGTTACCTCCCCGTTTACCCGTATGATATGTATACTTACCTTTTTTTAGTCCGGTCACATGATCCTGCGGCTAGGACTCCCATGACCCAGCCATTATTGTCACTCCCTCCTCTCTCCTGCAGCTGCGGCTTACTGATGCAGGGGAACCAGAGCTGCAGGATCATGTGACCACACCAGAGTGGACGAAAAAAGTAAGTGTACAGATCTTTTTCTGCACAAGAGGAGGCAAGAGGAGGGAGGGGAGATAAAACATTTAGAAGAATAGTTATTATGCTTGAATTCCATTTCAGACGTTTTTAGTAGAGGGCAGTATGGTATGTTTTTTTAATGACACTCCCCTCTAATTACCGTAAATACTCGAGTATAAGCCGACCCGCATATAAGCCGAGGCACCTAATTTTACCACGAAAAAAACTGGGAAACGTATTGACACGAGTATAAGCCTAGGGTGAGAAATGTGCCGCTACTATAAAAGTGGAAAAGATGGTCAACAATGCCCATTTGCAGCCTCACTGTGCCCATTTGCATGCCATAGGTCCCCCAAACTTCAAACTTGGTAGTTAAGGGTTTCTAAATGACCCCTAGCAAAAATTTGGGGTCTCTGGACCCAAAGGTTCCCGAAATGACTGCTGCAGATGGACACAGTTGACCAACTTTGGGGCCCTGTATCTTGGGGGGTTCTAGCACCAAGTGTCCCTGAGATATGGGGCCCCAAAGGCGGGTCGAGAAAATGTCAAGCACTTTTCTGCAGCAGAGAATGACATTTTCCGAACAGACTTTGGGGCCCTGTATCTCAGGGCCACTTAGTGCTAGGAACCGCATCCTTGGATATGTTTTAGTGTTAGTTCCACTGGGTTTGCATACCAAACTGGGGTTCCTAGCACCAAGTGGCCCAGAGATACGGGGCCCCAAAGTCGGGTCAGAAAATGTCATTTTCTGCTGCAGAAAAATGCTTGACTCAAGTATAAGCCAAGGGGGGCATTTTCAGCACAAAAAAAATGTGCTGAAAAACTCGGCTTATACTCAAGTATATACGGTAATACACCCCATTGTCATAAAAAGATATTTAAATTTGTTTTCACCCAACTTCACTGTGTGGGAGTCCATAGCAGTCTCCCTTTTTTATTTATTTCTTTTTTAAGTACCCGAATGAGCATTTTGGAACACAGTACAAACATGAAGATTCTACATCTTTCCTTCCAGCAGTCCTAGAATTTTCTGCTACCTTGTAGCTTTACCTCTGACCTCTGTAGCCAGCAAAGTCTTTCTACACCTCCCTCTTAGCATGTCATTAAAGCTCCAGTCCTATCCAGTGTTCTCAATTCTTTTTTGATAGACAACTGCATTTAGTAAAACAAGTGAAACACGTGTCTGATAAAAGAGCAGGACAAATAGTAGGATTGGGATGGGGGTATTACTGCCCTTTTACACACTCAGTTCTTGCCAAAGACTGAGAAATTTGCATTGACGTCTACCCGTGCGCACACGACGAGCATATTTTCCGTATGCGTTTACAAAAGCATGGCCGTGTATAGCCCTTCACTTGTATGGCAGGCTGTATGCAACACATGCAGCTCCCCAGGTGAGGGAAATTACGTCAGGCATCTAAAATGCCTGTGCAAGCCCCTTGTGCATGAACCCTTAATAAAATAGTTCCACAAATTCTCAAAAAAAAAAAAAAAAAAATTAGGGGCTTTGACTGGTCCCTAACAAGACATTCAGGTTTTTGTTCTGGAGTCACTCCAATATTACTTCGGCCTTGTGTTTGGAGATCATGCAATCTTGGAAAATATCCAAACTTTAGCTTTATTAAAAGACACATTTACTCAAAGGATTATTCCGTTCTTTTTACTATCCATTCTCAATTCTATTTTTAACATAAATCACAGTCCCTGCTAATGAAAATCAGAACAGCAGCCAGTTACCACCACTATACTTTGGTGTAAGCAAGTTTTTTGTTTTTTGATGTAGGCAATCCCAGATCTGACCACAAAACATTTTCCACATGATGAATGAGTTACTTTCAAGCTTATTATCAAATTCCAAACATACTTTCACATGGTTGTTTTTGTGTAACTGGTCCTTCTGTGCCAATCCCCCTGGAGATTCCATTAGTATGCAAAGCACTTGATATGTTGATTGATGCATCTTTATTCCAGTCTCTGCTGCTGAATGCTGTAGTCCATTCAAAAAGTGAGTGTTGGCATCTCTTTGGCTTCTATCACAACCTTACGCTTTGTTTGGGAGTTTTGGGGGATGACCTTATCTACTCACCATATCTGTGGCTTCATCTCCTGATACATAAATTAGCCATGTCCATTGGTATTTGAAAACACTTGGATTTTTTTTTTTTCTTGTTTAACCCTTATCCTAAATTAAGCATTCGTGTTAATGTAACTTTTCATTATTATTCAGTCTTAATTCTTAGTTATCCTTCAGATTCGCAACCTGAATTCGTGCTTCATAATGGTAGATTTTAGCAGTTATTTTAATGATTAATTAGCGAAGGGCAGAGACAAATGTGTTCTTATAAGGTAACAGTTTTCACTTGTACAAAATCCGAAACTACCCGAGGGTAACTTGGAAAAATCGCAGCTCTCCCAAAACAGTAGTTAAAGAGGAAGTAAACCCTAATGGGTTTACTTCCTCTTTGTTTCCCTGCAAAGGTAAAGCATAATGGACTACTTTGCATCGCATAGTAGTCCATTATGTGTCACTTACCTGACACAGGAGCCAGCAAAGCCACCGCTGTCCCCTTGTGTACGGAGCCTCCATCTTCTTGGTGGGTCTCGCGGCTCTGGCGCTGTCATTCGACGGCGCAGCAATGACGTCACTCCCACGCATGCGCACGAGAGCCGCCTCTCGCGGCATATCGCCGTTGAGAGTGCCTGTGCGCCGCTGTCTACGGTGCATGCACCGTAGACAGCAGTGCCTGTCTTTTGGCAAATATCTCCTAAACCGTGTAGGTTTAGGAGATATTTCTTGGACCTACAGGTAAGCCTTAATCTAGGCTTACCTGTAAGTCAAAGTGGTTTGTAAGGGTTTACAACCACTTTAACATGTATAAGATGGCCTCAGCCTTGGACCACCCCACAAGCCATGCTCTCTGACATGTTTTGCCCCGCCCCCTGGGGCTAAGTCATAGATGGGAGAACGGCAATTTTTCTAAGTATGAGATACAATACTGGATGATGATATCATGCCGACACCCCATTCCTGCGCATCAGTGGGATCATACACATTTCCGATCTTAGAGCAGTACTACAAGCAGGTTAGCAGAGGGTAACTAGAGTTAACCCTTTTTTGATCAGAAGCAACTGAAACCTAGATGCCCAAGCCAAACTTAACAGTGTCAGTACATTATAGTTTGATTTGCCTGCCTAAAGGACATGAGGTTATTTGGTACACTGTTGAAAATTCCTGCTCCATTTTTTCATTATAGATGAAAATGGACAAAAGACAAAAAAAAAAAAAACATACATTCTGTGGGTCTGTAATGCAATTTTGTAATTAGCCTTTTTATACTGTATTGTATGTGAGGCGCATGTTCATCTTTAGGCTGCAGCCCCTTCTGCATGCAGTAGATTTAGTCATTTAACTTGCAAGCTAGAATATGATCACTGTGCCATAGCTATAGTGATCACAAGAATGGGAGCCATCCTGATGTTTAGTGGGGGTTAAAATCCTCTTGGCACAGGGCAGTTGGGACTGTTTACCCCTTGTTCTTTACTTGTGCCCCCATAGAATTATGCAGCCTGGAAATGATAAGTCTTCCAAGGTTAAATCGATGTGAGAAAAATCACCCCAAAATGTGTCTGGAAGAACAGTATTTGTGCACCCTATGGTATCCAATCAGATTCCAATTGTAATTTCTCTGGGGCATGAACATGAATAGCATTTAGCAATGAATGGAATTCTTGCTACAATCCAGCCCTAATGTGTCTAAGTTCACACTCAACAAAATTGGTAATGTTCTTAATTACCTGAACGGTAGAGTTCAGTGGCACCTCGAAAGAAACGGGGCAATGCTGCCTCCAGCAACATAATAAAATCCTCCAGCTCCTCTGTCACCCCGACTAAAAAGTATTCATTTATCAGGTTGTACTTGGCTTGGTCCAAGGCCCATCTGCTCCCAACATTCCTGAAAGACAGATTAGTAAAGATGCTGAAAATACATCGAACTATCAACTGAAATTTTTCATTAGACAAAGCACAAAAAAATAAACATTTTATATATAAAATAAAAAAAATAGTTTGTGATATTTTGCATATATTTCTACCAGTTACCACAGTAACTGCTGTACAAAAAAAGGTTCCTTGCTAGGACAGATGTCTGTTGGATGATGAATTGCATACAATTATTTTCTTACTTCAATTTAGATCCACTTAAAAGAACTGCACTCCATCTGAGCACCACACACCAAAAACACCATTTATTTTTAATATTCAAAGAAAACTCAGCCATTCAGCTACGTCTCCATGCTTTATTTTGTTAAGAAATAACTTTGAAACCCACCCACCCACAGCATTTTTTTGCCATGCCCATCTTGAGTAAGGGCAGATGATTCATGTAGCATTTAGTTCCTGGAACGCTCCCTATCCTCCACGGATGCACCTCACAGCTACCAGTGTAAAGCGAGCAGTGCTGTTATTTCAGGTCACATGCTCTCCTCTACGTGTGTACTACTATAATAGAGCTGAATGTGTCTGCACATAGACGTGTAGTCCATCTCAGAGACAAGCAGGAAAGGGTGGCTACGGTCACGAACAAAAGGGGGCGTGGAGAACGAACATAGCCACCCTAGAACAGAAAGTTGGAGAATAGAAGAAAAAAAATCTTGAATATAAAATATGACACAAAGAATAAGAGGGATAGAAGGTACATTCTGTGTCAATTTATTTTATATAAAAAATGTTTTTTCAAAAAGTGAGTTTAGTGTCGCCTTTAAGCAGGGTTCTTCTGGGGTGCCTTGGCAAAATGCCTAAACATTGCCCCAAATTGCCCAAAAATTGTGTATAAGCCAGTGTGTGGATGAGGTCTTTTTTTGTTACTCAAAGCAATGCGTTTCATTGTGCAGCATTACAACCTTGGGCGCTGTGCAGGGCAGCCGCCAGTGCCCTAACAACCACTGATGTTATTGGTTGATAACGACATCAGGCACCTACACAGCATCTTTGTTTGACACCCAAACCCCCCCCCCCCCCACCACCACCCTCGTCTGTCAGCATTGGGCTTACGTTAACTGCAAGGGGGGAGATAAAGTGAAGAAGAAATGCTGGAATACCAGTCGGACACCCAACATAAATTACCTCTAATGTTGGATGTCCTACGTGTGTGGAGCTTGTAAAATTATTAGTTTTGTTTTTTTACATTTTAGAATGGGGTTCCTCGAAATTGTGCACAATTCTAAAGGATGCCTTGACTGGAAAAAGGTTGAGAAACATTGCTTTAAAGTAAACCAGTTGTGGTAAGGGCTGTCATGGTTTACCTTCTTTTTCAGTACCGGTTGGGTCAAATACTTGGATAGGGCATGCAAGTCAGTTGTTCAGAGAAACTCCTAGACTGCTTGATTTTTTTTTTCAGGCTAGTGGTAGAGAAAGAGCCAAGCAAGAAAGCCAAGCAGCTAGCATTTTCCAGGGAAGAGGTCAGCAATGGAGGGCAACAAGTTTCTCTCATGATAGATATTCTATAATATTTGTTTGGCAGTAAATACTTATACTCAGCTGTTGCTGTTACTTTAAACCTAGAATGTTAAATTATTTGCTGGGGGTAACGATCTTGAACAACATTAGTAATAATAAAGACTTTAGACCAGCAGAAAATGTATGATCTTCGGGGCTATTAAAATTCTATGATACTAATAGCATGCAGCTGCAGGCTGGTAGAAATTGCATTTTTTCTTCAAGATAAGTGCCATCCAGCCCCACAATAACAATTTTATAATTATTTTAAGTAAATGAGTGCTAAAAGCAACAACTACAAAGCCATAAGAAGCGGAAAATGATCGTTGTTATATGGTAACATATATATATGGTGAACACACGAGGAATCCAAGTAGTAACGCAAAATTATTATAGCACGCCAGCGGGTTATATTGAGTCCATCAACGGCAATCTTAGACCCTGCATTGGGCCAGACGTATATGTGCTAATGAGACAACAAGGGACCTTAACAACCAATCAGGTACTTTCATTTCACTAAAGACTCATAAATAGGACATCTGCTACTTGATTGGTTTGCTTGGAACACCACAAATACATTTATTACTTTTTGTTATTATAAACTAGCCACTAGTAAGTCATGAAAAAAAAAAAAAAAAAAAAAAAAAAAAAAAAACACATGGTCCAAGGATAACTTGGACATTGTTACTTCAACCTAATCATTTTGTTAAAATACAAATACTGCATGTTGGGGGGGGTATGATTGTACTTTTTTGGCACCGAACATTTTACATGGGTGCTGTCCTAAAAATTATACAAAGTAGTCAGCGTGCTGATTTAGACAGCTGTAACTGAACTGTACAGGCCAGCAATCAGGTACTGTTGTGTCTGGATGCTACCACCACTTACTGTGCTGCAAGACAATCGGGCCTGAATGCCTTGCATTGAAAGGGGGCGAAGGATCTGTTTATTGCAGTTGCTCACTTCTGAAGAGAAGTGTGGGAAGACATCAGGCGGAGTGATCAGCTGAGAATACACCTGAGAGAGTGTGGGGAAAAGGGCCAGGACCAACACAAAGTTGTCCAAAAGTAGTCTGTGGTCGCCAAAAGGGAGGGAACTCAAGTGTTGAAGCTGCTGAGCTCTCCAGAAGTTGAGACACTATCAGCCCGTCGGTAACATCCACATCGAGATGGAGGAACAGTGAGCAAGTCTGAAAAAAGTAAGCCTTGGAAGCATTGTGCTTCCAGGAGAGAACGGAAGGGATCCCCTAGGAGCCTGGGAGGGAAGCGCGGGTTCCCCAAAATTGAGTAGAGGGGGAGTGGATGGTCGATAAAGTGGTAGTACAGGTACGCAAACACATTTTCAAAGTGGTTCCCAGTGTTGGGTGCGTTTTAGACTGGCTGCTTATTGTTAACAGTTATCCTGGTGGTCTGTAACCTAGTTCCCGCCAGTTTTCTTTTACCAGTTTGGTCCAGATAAACATTTAAAACAGAAATTCTAAAAATCTAAACTGAGAATTTGCATTCGCACGTGTATCGAATTTATGCATTTATTCTAATTTTAATCTTATTTTCACCTTAAGCTGAACTCTGGGCTGGAACAAAAAAAAAAAAAACCCTTGCACTAAGACCCCTTATGCTGCACTGCATGCGTTAAATGCTCATTATGTCTGTCTAATGCCCCGTACACACGGTCGGAAATTCCGACCACAAAATCCATCGGATTTTTTCCGACACTGGTGTTGCATACACACGGTCGGACAAAGTTGTCGGAAAATCTGATCATTCTGAACATGGCGACGTTCGTTGCGTACGACGGGACTATGTAGAGGCTAGTAGCCAATAGCTTTGGTCTTGTAATATGATCTGAGCATGCGTGGCACTTTGTCCGTCGGAATTCGCTACACACGATCGGAAGAAGTCCGATAGGACTTTGTTGTCGGAAAATTTGAGAGCAGGATCTCAAACTTTTTCCGTCTGAAATTCCGACGGAAAAAGTCAGATGGAGCCCACACATGGTCGGAATTTCCAACAACATGGTCCGATAGGACATTTTCCGTCAGAAAATCCGACCGTGTGTACGGGGCATTAGAGTGTTTGAACAAAGAGAAATTCTTGCCTTGTTCTGCACTCCAGCAGGCTGCCTCTAGCTGTGTGGCCGGGTTGCTGCAGCCTTATCTGCAAGCTGTTCACATGTATACCCCCTTCACATAAAATACGGGGTTAATAGCTCTGTGTTGTATGACATGGTGCCGAGGGACTACCAACTGGTCAGAACTTCAGAGGAAAGTGCTGGAACAGGGAATAGGGTAAGCATTACAGCCTCTTCCTCTATCCTGCAGAAATAATGAGCATTGTACTCTTGCAGTAAGGGTGACCCCTTTTTACAAATGTAAATTTTTTTTGTTTCAGCCCAGAGTGCTGGAAACCTTTGCCAACCCTGGGTCAAAAACAATGACCATAAATAACTCTTTATACCTTTTCTTCACGATGTTCCACTGAAGCGCTCAAAGCACTTAAACAGTGAATTTCACACAAAAATTTACTTGTCTATAGACACACACCCAACGGACTCTTAGCAATGCCATAGAACAAATAGGTCCCAGACAAACTGTGGGTTGAGGTCTGAGGCATGCTATTATGCTCCATTATCTAGAAGTAGATTAACTAGGGAAGTGGTGGCACTTTAGGTGCACAAAGCTGAGTGTAAAGCTGGCCATACACTACCACCTACACAGGCGTGGATGGACAAATCTCCTTCTGCGGAAATTGTATTTTGAGAACTGGCTTTGTCAGCTCTTAAAATACCCAAAACAGTGCCAGCATCTGATTGGATGCAGATGCTGTTCAGCTAACAATCTTCCAACCGGCTTCCTAGATTTTTCAAACTACGGATATTGGATGGAAGGGCAAGTCGCTTAGCAAATTTCAGCCAGTTCATCGGTAAGATGACAAGTTACACAGTCAGCTACCAGCAAGAGCTCATAGGTTATACTAGCTGACATAGAAAGTAAAGAAGAAGAAGAAAAAAAAAAAAAAAGTATACCAATAAGAGTCCAAAAGGTTACCAAAATTACAAAGCTGGCCTGACACTAAGGGTCCATGCACACTAGGAGCAGAGAAAAAAACGATAGGACCTCTGGCAAAAAAGGCGCTCATAGTGGCTCCTTGTACAAGAGTTTAGGAGAGTTTATGGGCATTTGCTTTCATAAGTGTTTTTTCCCAAAACGTTTCCCTCGGCTCATTTTTCAATGTGCATGAACACATAGGATAACATTGTTATGCTTCTACAGGCAGGAGAAAAAAAATGCAAAAAGGCAGGAGAAAAAAAATGCAAAACTCCTGTAGAAGGATTGTTTTTTATGCCCAGTGTGCATGGACCCTAAAAGAGCATCATCACAACTTCTACCAACATGAAAAATGGTGAACTGGCCCATTAGATAACATTGGATTTCTTCAATCAAGGGTTCTTGTTCTTATTGGTCTATTCTTATGTACAGTAACCCATACTAAGCATTCAAAATCCATCTTGCAATACACCCAAGAATAGTAACAAGTCACTGAATACTGCGATATTTGTGAATTAAAGGTGCCATACTGGATATCAGACAGCTGGAGACAGCAGTACGACCTAATTTGTCAGACGTCTAATTACACCTCGATCTTCTCATAAATATTTAATGACATTTTAACACTTTTGCTTAATATCCCGCTGACTGTTTACAGTTCGTTTCAGCTAATTACTAAATTCCCAGGTTGGAAAAATAGGAACTGATTTTACACAACCTCATACTGAAATAACTGAAGCGTTACATTCTAGATTTATATATCAGGGAATCAGACGTAATAGCCAAGTTTCGTTTTTCTTGTTTGTTTTTTTACAACCTATGATTTTAAATACAATTTACTTAGTACTAGGAACTGTTGTTCAGACATAAAATAAGTACATTTTAACAATTTCATATGTGTACAGTGTCGTATGACTGCACAATTGTCATTCAAAGTACGAAAGCTGACCCGGGCAGGAAGGGGGTGAAAGTGCCCAGTAGGCAAGTAGTTAATATAAATACTACAGGAGACAGCAGAAGCCTATGCTTTATTTGTAATAGACATCTATTAATTGGCTGTAACTAGGTCCACTGTATGGGCATACTAAGGTCAATCCGCATCTTACTCCATTGATTAGTTACATGTAGGAAGGTTTTGGCCTCAAACCCTCATTATAAGCAACAGTGTTACACTTTTACAAGCATTTTTATTACTAGGAATGATTATAGTGGTAAAGAATAGAAAGGACCAAGGCAGTGAGTTGGTAAAATGAGTGGGGGTTGGGCACCAGGTTCCAGGACTAGGGATTCTCTTAACACCTGGTTGCAGCAGCGATTGATGATTGCTTTGGCTATAAAGTTGTCTTTTGTTCGGGGGTTTTATAGACACAAGTCCAACTTTTCATAAAGGAACAGCAATTCGGTCTTAATTTGCAGCACGAACCTTTTGTCCTTGGGTAGAAGCATTTGTCTGCTTGAAGCCTAAACAGCCCACAGATTGCAGGCACAGGGAACAATGTAATGTCTGAGAAATAGAGCGCACATAGGAGTATGACTGGTCTGCAGACAAAGAACACAAATTGCAGTAACAGCACTCTTGGGTTATCAAGCTTATAATTTTCTTACATTGATTTTGAAGCAAACAAAAAAGAATATTGATTTATCTCTTGTGTTTTGTTCTCATTCTTCTTTGACATATTTTAATTATTACACTGGCCCCTGTAGCTTCTTAGCAGTATGTAAAAAGATTTTTGGCCTTGAGATTGAAGCGCTTTGCTTGGAACCAGAACATGTCAAAATAGAGAGTTGTAGGGCTAGTTCACATTGGCGTATGCAGTTATAAAAACGTATTAAATCCTCCACGGGGGTTACTTCTTACTGCCATCAACACAATATGCTCCGGAAACCCTTACCGAAATGCTGGAACTCTAATTTAGGAAACATGCAAATTGACTTTAACCGAGATTAGGAAGAGTCCAAATGTAATAAAGTGTTTGGTCACACCAGAACACGGTGTGGGAAACCAGCGTTCTGTTCACTTTACCCATACCACGTTCAAAATGCACTGCAACTGTGATCTGCAGGGTGTCAATGTTAAAGAGGAAGTAAACCCTTATGGGTTTTACTTCCTCTTTATTCCCCTGCAAAGTAAAAGCATAATGGGTTAGTATGCATCTTCGCCCCTCTTTCTTCCGGGACCATGGACTCCTGCTCTGTGACTGACCAGAGTCGTGTGACATCACTCCCGCGCATGAGCAGACGGTCAGGGCACTGGGCCTATAGAAACGGCACTTTCTAAATGTGCCGATGACGTTGGCGCAAGCATATATGGAAAATATCTCCTAAACCGTGCAGGTTTAGGAGATATTTCCAGTACCTACAAGTAAGCCTTATTATAGGCTTACCTGTAGGGAAAAGTAAAAAGTGGCCTGTAAGGGTTTACAACTTTGAGTAAATCAAAATTCAGTATGCGAGTCAGCGCTTATTGTGAGATAAACTATCCACTAGCTGCGTGCAAAAAGATATAGATATACAGCGAGGGGAAAAAACTATTTGATCCCCTGCAGATTATGTACGTTTGCCAACTGACAAAGAAATGATCAGTCAAGAATTTTAATGGTAGGTTTATTTTATCAGTTAGAGACAGAATAACAAAAAATATCCAGAATGCATTTCAAAAAAAGTTACGAATTGATTTGCAAAACATGACTTAGTACTTGTTGGCAAAACCCCTTGTTGGCAATCACAGAGGTCAGACGTTTCTTTTAGTTGGCCACTGGGTTTGCACACATCTCAGGAGGGATTTTGTCCCACTCCTCTTTGCAGATCCTCTCCAAGTCATTAAGGTTTTGAGGCCAAAGTTTGGTAACGTGAGCCTTCTGCTCCCTCCACATATTTTCTATGGGATTAAGGTCTGGAGACTGGCTAGGCCACTCCAGGACCTTAATGTGCTTCTTCTTGAGCCACTCCTTTGTGGCCTTGGTCGTGTGTTTTGGGTCATTGTCACACTGGAATACCCATCCATGACCCATTTTCAATGCCCTGGAAGGAGGGTCTCATCCAAGATTTGATGGTACATGGCCCTGTCCATCGTCCCTTTGATGTTGTGAAGTTGTCCTGTCACCTTAGCAAAAAAACTTCCCCAAAGCTTAATGTTTTCATCTCCATGTTTGACGGTGGGGATGGTGTTCTTGGGGTCACAGGCAGCATTCCTCCTTCGCCAAACACAGCGAGTTGAGTTGATGCCAAACAGCTCGATCTTGATCTCATCTGACCACAACACTTTCACCCAGTTCTCCTCTGAATCATTCAGATGTTTATTAGAAAACTTCAGACGGGCCTGTACATGTGCTTTCTTGAGCTGGTGGACCTTGCGGGCGCTGCAGGATTTCAGTCCTTTGCGGCGTAGTGTGTTACCAATTGTTTTCTTGGTGACTATGGTCCCAGCTACCTTGATATCGTTGACAAGATTCTCCCATGTAGTTCAGGGATGATTCCTCACCGTTTTCATAATCACTGAAACTCCACGAGGTGAGATCTTACATGAAGCCCCAGACCGAGGGAGATTGACAGTTATTTTGAGTTTCTTTCATTTTCAAATAAATCGCACCATTGTCACCCTCTCACCAAGCTGCTTGGCGATGGACTTGTAGCCCTTTCCAGCCTTGTGTAGGTCTACAAACTTGTCCCCGACATCCTTGAACAGCTCTTTGGTCTTGGCCATGGTGGAGAGATTGGAATCCGATTGATTGATTGCTTCTGTGGACAGGTGTCTTTTATACAGGTAACAAGCTGAGATTAGGAGCACTCCCTGCAAGCCTAGGTTCACACTGTGTGCGGGAATGAAATCGCGTGAGCTCATCTGATCTCGCATGATTACATTCCCACATGTTAGTCCAGATTTCAGGGACGATTTCAGAGACGATTTCAGAGACATCTGTGTGGGTTTCGCACCGATTAGGATCGTGCCATTACCGGCAATTGCCGCCGATTTGGCATGCGATTTGACATCGCACCAATGTGAACCAGGGCTAAGAGAGTGCTCCTAAACTCAGCTCGTTAGCTGTATAGAAGATACCTGGGAGTCAGAAATCTTGCAAATACTTATTTCACTCATTAAAATGAAAATCAATTTATAACTTTTTTAAAATGTGTTTTTCTGCATATTTTTGTTATTTTGTCTCACTATTAACCACTTCAGCCCCAGAAGGATTTACCCCCTTAATGACCAGGTTATTTTTTTCGATACAGCACTGTGTCGCTTTAACTGACAATTAAGCGGTCGTGCGACGTTGTACCCATACGAAATTGATGTATTTTTTCTCCACAAATAGAGATTTCTTTTGGTAGTATTTGATCACCTCTGCGGTTTTTATTTTTTGCGCTATAAAACAAATAAAGGCTGACGATTTCGGAAAAAAAACACATACACTATATATATATATATATATATATATATATATATATATATATATATATATATATAATTTTACTTTTTGATCTATCCAAAAAAATAAAAATCTGTTTAGACCAATATGTATTCTGCTACATATTTTTGGTTAAATTTTTTTTATTTTTTTTGCAATAAGCGTATATTGATTGGTTTGCGCAAAAATTATAGCATCTACAAAGTAGGGGATAGATTTATGGCATTATTATTATTATCAAGGTGTTAAGTGTGTCCTAGGGAGGGGTTTCTAACTGTGGGGGGGGACTGACTGACTGGGAGTACAGAGAGAGATCGCTGTTCCTTATTACTAGAAACAGACGATCACTCTCCCCTGACAGAATGGGGATCTGCTTTGTTTACACAGGCAGATTCACGTTCTGCCTCTCTGTGCAGCGATCACAGGTGGCCGGCGGACATCGCAGCTGTCGGCCATGCGCATCGGCTCCGGCGCTGTACCTGTTACACGAAGCACCGTACCGGTGCTATTTTACATAGTTTTGGCAGGTACCCACTCCCACGTCTGCTCAGATAGCCTAGGCGATCAGAGGGGAGTTCTCCATCCCCCCCCCCACCCGCAGTCTTCTGGGACATGTCACAGGTTCCAGAAGACTGCGGGACTATTCACAAAGGGCATTGGGCAGCCGGCTGTGAAGACAAAAGCAGTATAGCCGACTGCCCACACTTAGGATGCCAGCACCACGAACCTTAAAGCTAGTGAAGTACTGTCCCGGGTGAGGACAGCACTGGATCCCTGAACAGGTAAGTGCCTTTTTATTAAAACTATTTTTTTTCCTCCCTAGTGTGAACCTCCTCTTGTTTTACTAATCAAGTAAAAACAGTAACATTTTAATAAAATGTACTACAATTTTTTTGTAAAATTGCTGTATCCCCTGTTGCTGTGCACACATGTGCAAACGCAAACACAAGCCCAAGGTACATGTGACGTATTGCTGCGAACGTCAGAGTGAAAGCAATAAATCCAGCACAAGAGCTTCTGGTTAACTCTTAACTGATGAGCTGCAAATGCCTTTAAAGCATCACCTATGGAGATTTTTAAGCACTGTTTTTTGCTATATCACAGGCGCATTTTTTTTAGGAGCAGGAATGTTTGGTATTTACTCAACGCAACCTCATCTTTCATTAAAAGAATAAAATAAAAAAATGTGTATTGTATTGTGTGCGTATTTAATATATATATATATATATATATATATATATATATATATATATATATATATTATATATATATATATATATATATATATATATATATATATATATATATATATTAATATATTTTTCCTAAAAATTTGTGTTAAATAAACAGTTGTGCAATATGTGACAAACATTTGCAACTGCCATCTTTTTATTCTACAGGGCCTCTGCTTTCAGAAAATATGGATTGTATAGGGGTTTAAAGAATTTTGCTATAGAAAATTGCTATAGAGCCGAACTAGGTAAATACTATGGAAATAAACAGAGTAGCAAAAGTAGGGAAAGGCAAAAAACAAATGGAGGTGCTAAGAGCATGGAATGCAGGGCAGATGTGGAAAATAACAAAAAAACAAAAGCTTTGTACCCTGCAATGGTTCTTATGACCTCAGGACCCTAGACTGCTGAAGCCTGGGGGATGAGACACTACTTAATGGCCCTGTAATGTATTTTGAAATTGTCTGGTTTTGTTTTTTGCCACTTTGTGATGTCCTCCATGAGCTCATGAACCTCTCTTTTCCCCCACCCTTTTGTTTGGAACAGGTCATGCACGTTTGTTGCAATTGTTCTGACTGCTCTACAAATAAGCCGTAGTGCCATGGAGAACGAACGTAGCCACCCTCCAACAAAAGTTCGATCACAGCAGCAAAAATAAGAAAAAAGGATTTTGAGATTGGGCAGAGGCTGAGAGCAATAGGTGGGACTTTTTTGGCTTAAGAATACATACTTGAATAGATTTTTATTTATTTTTTTAAATCCAGAGTCTGCCTGCCGGGTAGGGCGAGGATGGTCATGAGAAAAGTGAGGGATCAGCACAGAACTACATGGGAGGAGCTTGTGAATGATCAGCACTGTGTTTTTTTTTTTTTTTTTTTTTTTGAATGCAATGCAAAGGATTAGGAGGTAAATTGGGGGACTCATGTGTTCCATCTTCCTAATTGATTGCTGCTGGTTTTCCTTCTATAAAATAATTTATATAACTGTTTCCTGCTGGGTGCCATCTTGCCTGTGGGCATGTGAAACCCCACAGGCACTTCAGATGGCCCAGCATGCACCGCCGTTACTGCGCCGAGCTCGCGCGTGCGCAGTAACGGCAAAGTGCAGCTCACGTTCTCCAAAATCTCGCGAGATTTCGGCACATCTGCCGACATCTCGCGAGATTTCGGAAGATGTGGCCGAAAACTCGTGACTCCGCGGGATCAATGACACCAGATCCCAGGAGACAGTGCGGCGTGACGACGATCGATGCAGAGACCCCGCCCACCGCCGCAGAGACAGAGGAAAGGAAGTCAGCGATTACAAGGTAAGTGGAAAAAAAAAAACACACTTCATTTAGTACTCTTTGCCTGATTTGGAGATTTACAAAGAGATTTACTAAATGAAATGTGTGCAGAACCGCTTTAAGGCAGTTGAGACCACAGTCACCAAACAAACAATTGGTAACACAATACGCCACCTTGCATTGAAATCCTCCAGCATCTGTAAGGCCCCCCCCCCCCCCTCAAAAAGGCACATGTACAGGCCCATCTGAAGTTTGCCAATGACCATCTAAATAATTCAGAAAAGGATTGGGAGAAAGTGCTGTGATCAGATGAGACAAAAA